>PVIJ01001414.1:0-201222 GCA_004024925.1 Scalopus aquaticus
GCGGCGAGAGGGTTCACCAGAGACAGAGTGGGGAGCAGAACAGGCAGATCAGAAGTACACTGCTGAGGGGAGCAGCGGGCGAGGCAGGAGAGGTCTGCCGCACCATGTGGGATTCTCCCCAGCCGGGTGTCGAACTCGCGTCACCGCTGCCGACAGCTCCACAGCCCAGTGCTCAACCGCTGCGCCACCGGGGAGGCCCCCAGGGTTTATTCAAAAGGAAAATCTACCAGGTGGACTCCCTTCCATTTTATATGGGCCTCCCCTCCCCCAAGAGAAACTGTCAAGGAAAAAGAAACGACTAGAATAAAGGCTGAAGGATTTTTTTGTTTGTTTTTTGTTTTGTTATGTTTTGTCAGGAGCAAAACAAATGGAAAAGTCTTGTGTAATAATTAGCTTACCAGCCTAATCAGCACCTCAAAATTGAGGTCATTTTTGCTGAGACTTGACTGTATGTTCTGAGGATTGTCTTCTGGCACACTTCTTTCCTGAGGATTAAATGCAGACTGGATTACTTGGGGGCAGGTCTTGGCATTGCTGAACACCCTGTCCACGCTGCACAGCGGACTGTGGCTCTCTGCTTCAAGCCCTCACCACGGTACTCTCTGGATACTGTGAATTCAGTTCTTGACCAATTTGATGCTTCTCTTAAATTAGATTTTATGTTTAAAAATAAACCTTGCACTCCCTAGTAACTACATTATACGTAAGCAACTAAATTCAAGGCAGCTCCTGTTGTCCCTGGGTGCCAGGGGAGTGAGACAGCTGTTAGCAGCTGCTCACAGGTCGAGGTAACCTCACATTCTGGGAGAAGGGCTCTGGCTCAGCTCTGCTGTCACTTGTCAGTTGAGGACAAATAGGTTATTTTTTCAGACACCAGAAGAAAAGTCTCACAACACATTATAAAATCCTCTCCTTTTTCATCTAACAAAAACGTGTCAGAAACAATTCCAGACTTGTTTGTTTCCTCATTTAGATGTGGCTGGTTCTTTCTTCACTTTAGCTTATTACTGGCTCTTGCGGCTTCCACACAAATAACCACATATAAAAAAAGCTGCATTTTCTAAAAGCTTAACACTTTGTGGTCCGCTCACGTATTAGTACATGTTTTTGTCACCAGTATCAGGTGGTCGCTCACGTATTAATACGCGTTCATCTAGTCTCCGGTTTTTCACGCCATGGTGGATTTATTTGGAACTATTAGGAGCTATTTCTTTGATCGTACTCAGTCTAGAAGCTTTACACATTGTTTTGGTGAAAGTGTAAGGTGTTTTATGAGAAATATTACAGTTTTTTTTAATATCCAGTAGGTCAGGAGTTGTGTGTGTTTTATTGAACGCTTAGACCATTCATGCGGTGGCACAGAAAATGGCCGGCCCCAAGGGCTGGTAAATTTAAAGGGCACCGGCACACAAAGTGTTAACTCTTCATTGAAGTAGAAATAAATAAAATAGACACTAACTGGGAGAAAAGAAGAGCTGCACCTTGCGGCCTGCAGCATCTCAGGGTCCCCTCCGGCCTGGTGCAGTGGATCAGGCTCACAATTAATGGACATGACCGAGGCCCTTCGAGTCCGAGATAAACCTACCCACGTAACGCCTTGATATCCAGGGGTGAGACTGAAGGAAAACACTTATTTGTAACCAAGACTCCTTTTTGGCTTACTCTTTTCAGGCAAAATGATTTTTTTTCTTTTGTCTCTACCCCCACTTCTTAGGGTGCCTGGAACCTTCCACCAGAGCCCTGGACCCAGATGGCAGCCCCCCCTTCTCCCTGGCCGGGGTGGACCCCTCCTGAGCCCCGGTGCTTCCCACCTGCCCTCGCGTCTTTCTGTCATTTCCTCCATCTTCCCCTTTGCTGATTTCCCCATGTCAACCTGGCATTTATTTATACGTACGCTAAGAAAAAAACCTAGTTTGAATTCTGACAGTAATTCAAAGTGTCTGAGTGAACACTCTTCTTTTTAAACAAACAATAGTTCTGGTTATTACTTTTTAAACAAACAATAGTTCTGGTTATTACTTTTTAAACAAACAATAGTTCTGGTTATTACTTTTTAAACAAACAATAGTTCTGGTTATTTCTATCAAGAAATGATGTCAGCGGGTCTGTGGTGACCCCACTAGGCAGTCATGCAGGTAGACCTTATTAATTCATTACATGAAAATTACATTCCGATTGTCTGGGCCAAGACTAAGAGCCCCCCAGACAGTAGAGGACACAGTGAGGATCTCACAGAGAACGAGGGGCCCTGACCTGAGACCCCCCCCACTCTGCAGGCTCCCACCCGCTTGGGTGCTGGCAAGGCCGCCCACGCCACCTGCTTACTTTAGAACCTGCTTGCTCACGTCAGGGCTTTGTTTCTGCCTCAACAGCAGCAATTTTTTTAGTATCAATTTTCCTTGGTGGATAGGAAATTCAAAGGAGGCTCCCTCCACAATTATGTGAGTCAAATCCATGTAACAAATACACACATCCTATTGTTTCTGTTTCCGGGGAAACAGAAGAAGTGTGGTCCATGAGGTTTCCTAAAAAGATAGATTTAGGGGTGGGGCAGCAAGAAGCAGGGTGCTGACCTACAAAGGGCCCACCAAGCCATGGAAATGTGTTATTAAGACTCCGCTCAGGGCGGATGCATGTGGTTGGAAAGAGTAAGTCTTTTCGGAAGTTAGGAGTTAGACTAAGGGTCTGGCTCTGACACCAGATGGGTGGGGCTTAATAACTCATAACTGCAGGGTCATTCATTTTGCTGAGCAAGGTTAGGGTGGCTGGCAGAGGAGACACCGCCACCAGCAGTGCCCCTGGTCTGCACATCCCTGCACTGTGCTGTCCCCTAAAGAACGGCCAGCAAAGACTTCCAGAATATCAAGTGACTAGGGCAACAGATGACTTGCCTGCTGGAGGAACTCACATCTGTTCCTACCATCTCCATTGGGAGTTTATATTGGGTGTAGAATCCCAACTCTCAGATGATCAAAGATTGGCGATTTTTCTATGGGCATAAAACGGTTCTTAAATGACATTTCCATAGAAATCATCTCTCTGAATGACAAGGCAATTTTCAGTGTATTCTGAACCCTGGTTATGTCATTGAACCAAGAAGGTATGGATTCTGAATATAATACTGGCAGAGTAATTCTTATTGCCACAAGAATTAGCTTCAAACCCAATTTTTTTTTCTTTTACAGATTTGAATCTCAACAAAGAAAAGAAGAACATTGTTTCTCTCTCTCTCTCTCTCTCTCTCTCTCTCTCTCTCTCTCTCTCTCTCTCTCTCTCACACACACACACACACACACACACACACACACACACCTCTCCTGGACTGCAAGTAGAAAAAAAAATTCTCTTTAGCTTTTCTCAGAACTCCACTAAATAAATGGCAAAACAAAATGCAAACATCCAACTCTTTCCCATGACTCAAATATCGTTATTCCAGTCAACACAGCATAGCTTATGCTTCGGAGTGGCTTAAATGGCTACTCATATTGTGAAACTAAAAAATACCCTTTTTTAACAACAATCCATGAAAATGAAGTTTTTAGAAGAAATGACAAGTTAAATGCTTTCCAGGTAGAATTATCACTATGGTTATGAATTTCTTAACATATGTGTCGAACTACAGTAAAGCAACAACATCAAAATGTGCTAACAATTTTACCTTCATGAATAAACTGAATGTTCCTTTTGGGTCAGATTTTGTCAGAATAACATTTCCTTCAACATCTTCAGTCTTTTTATTACACTTCTTCAATAGAAAATATGACAAAAATTCCAGTGGTTTGTCCTGAAATACCCCCAAAGAATTCCTATTTAAAACATTCACCTGAAATACAAGTCAACAAAAGTGCAGCAGAAAAGAGAACATAATTTCTGGTAGTTTTAAGTTTCTACCTAATTAATGTATAAATCCAGAAAACATAGTAATTATTATTTGATTAGTCAATACATGGAACATTCTACTTGATCTCAGGTCCCAGCTTGTTGTAATCCAATCAAGACACCACTGTCTTATGGGAAGCCTCAAAATCTCTGGACCCAAAATGGCCCACATGGGTCTCTTAGCGACATGATGAAGGGAGAAAGGAGGGTTCTTTGTTTTTCAGCGGAAAGGTGGCCTGGGAGAGAAGCTACACAGAAGATTACTGAGTACACACCCTGGGAGCCCTCTCAGACTATAGGTTTGAGCACCATCCAAATTATGTCAGATTATTTTGAAATAATAAGGTGGCAATAAGTACACTGAACACCAAGCATGCTTAGTAATTCTTTGGTGTTTCAGAAGACTATGCAGGACCTTTCAAGGCCTCAGGGTTGCCCCTGTGAACGCCCCTGAAGATCACCAGGGCCTTTACTTCTGGGGTGCCTGAGGGTTGGCTGAAGTGCTACAGAACTAGGTCATCAGAAAAGACAGATCATGGGCACTGCAGCTCTCAAGCTCCACTTTATCAGAGTCTGCTAAACCTGGAGATGTCTGCTGCCTACCCCAGAAGCCAAGCTGAGCCAGAACAGACACATGATCAAGAGAGTGTGTGCAAAAACAGTGTGGGTTTTACCCATAACGTAGAATTACTGCAGTGGAATAGAGGGATTTGAGCATCGCTCCTTGGTACATTAAAGACCTTTTTCGTTTTGTTTTGTTAAAGATCTATTTATTTATGCATACAAGCCGGGGTGTAGGTCAGAGGTGTGGGGCGGGAGAGGATTCACCAGAGATAGAGTAGGGAGTAGAACAGGCAGATCGACTGAAGTATAATGCTGAGGGGAGCTGCGGGTGAGGCAGGAGAGGTCTGCTGCGCCATGTGGGAATCTCCCTGACCTGGTATCGAACTCCCTGGCCGGGTATCGAACTCGTGCTGCAGTGGCTCTGGATAGCTTCATAGCGATTTAACCCGCTGTGCCACCAGGGACATCCCTTAAAGACCTTCTAATGCACCCCTATTGCTGGTCTCATCATCCCCAGAACACGGAGCTGCCTACTTCACTTCCTATAGCCTTGCTCTTGTCCTGGGCAGGTGACTCTGTGGGCTGCCCCCCTCCACCCCAGCTGATACTCAGACTGACTTTGCTGGGAGAGCAGCCAAGATTTGTGACTGATGAAAATGTTTCCTTAGGCTCCCCCACTCAAATTGCTGATTTGCTTGTTTCTGTGCTTTTATATTTTAAACCCTTCCTCTCTCATCTAACCTTCTTTGTCCTGCATATTTTTTGTGTCTGGTTTTATGTTTTCTCAGTTTTTCTCCCATAGCATAGTATTGTTTTAACTGTTGAATAATAACTGTCATAGTATTGTTTTCACTGTTGAATAATGTTTAACTATTGAATAATAAAGAATATAAAACTTAATAGGTTATTTAATGAAGTCTCTCTGACTGAATGAATCTCAAGACAGAAAACAATGCACAATGTAATCAGCTTTTCAATAACCTAGAAGATTTTCCTATTTGTTTATTTCGTGGACTTATTACATCTTTGGTCCAGAATCACTCAGCTGCTGGTATTACAAACTGATGTATTCTCTGAGGAATTGTGTCCCCAAAGGGATAAAATGGTAAAAACAAAAAATCAAAAACAAAAACAATAAATGTAAACTAAAAACATGTGAGTGTTAGGGCTTTTGTAGTTTGCTTTCTTCAAAATGAACACTTACAGGATTTTCTTTTAAGAGCTCTGTCAATCCATCTGCCAGAGTTTGTGCAATTTCTTGGTTATTCAGAATGTTTGTCATATTCATGGCATCAAACATAAACTGCCCTGTAAATACAAGGCCATATGTTTTGTAATTAATTGATGTAAGATATGTGATTTAAAAAAGAAAACAACGCATCCTCACAGTTGCTATTTAGTAAACAAAGATGCAAAGAATAAGGCTAAAAATTCTATTATGTCATGAGGATTATCTCCCACGATAAAATGCAAAATGAGCAAAAGCAACTAAATGTGCACCATGTGAAAAGCATCCAGCCATCCTGGCAAAGCTAATATTGTCTTTTGGTTGTTGTTTAATGCTTTCTTTTTTTTATTGAAGTAACATATTAACATTATATGTTTCTGGTGTACATCAGTATAAATCAACATCTGTCTATACTACATTGAGTTCACCACTAAAAGTCCAATTCTATCTTTCATTATACAACCGAGCAAAGCTGTTATTGGATGAAATCTGTCAATTGGACAATGAGAAGAGAACACATGAAATGAAACTTATAAGTTTAAATTGTATTTTCTCAATACCACCAAAGAATCATCTGCACTCCCCTTTAACTTCGGGCTCAAACACATACATATTTTAAATCTGTGGAAAATTAACATACAAACACATATACACAAACATATTTTATGTCTTTTTTTTTTAACATTTTGAACAGCAAGAGAAAGGAAGAAAGGAAGTGAGACATAGATACATACGATTTGATCTAGAGGATGTTTTAATTAGATGGTAAGAGTGAAAATTTGGATAAAGACTGGCAAAAACCAAAACCAAAACACAACCCAACTTCATTTTAAAGAATAGACTGAAATAAGTGAAGATCCAGTTGACAGAGGAAATTATTTCCGAAAGACTCTATTGTGATAATGCAGTTATGAATATGAAATACGAAATGGGAAAATACATTCAATAATGCCCAGTAGGTTCAGCAGAGGAGCAAGAAGCCTGACACAAAATTATATGTCTAACATAGCAAATAATTAGAACAGATGTAGAACAATTTAAGTAATGTATAGTGTGGTATAGCAGGTGCTTAACTTTTAGAGCAAACAAGTGAGAAAAAGGCAGAGCTCTCTGCCTTACTCAAAGAATGCTGAAATATCAAAATACAGCAGCTTCAGCTGTTTGAAGATGAACTTACTTGTGCTTAGTTGATATTCATTCTGTTTGAAAGGAGATAAGAAAACAAGGGGAATAAAGTTTTACTGAAGATGTTCACAGGTCAACTTTTCCTTGTGCTATTCTTAAACTTATATTCACTCTGGAGCTGAAACAAACTTTACAATTAACTTGCAGTAGAAGAAGCAGAAGAAGCAAAGTTCTTACCTATTATCCTGCCACTAATATTCTTTTGCAGCTCCTTGAAGAGAGGACTTAATTGTTTCCTTACTGATTTCAAGGTGTCTTCTAAGAAGTCCATGAAGCTGGCCCAAGCCTGCAGCTTTGCTTGGCTGAAGTAGAGGGTAGGGGGAGCACTTTCTTGATGGTGTCCCAGCCAGTCACTGAGAACTGACATTATTTTCTCCTTTTATTATTGCAGAGTTGAGCTCAGATAAAATAGTTCACTTTTTGTTTAACATTTTACATGTATTTATCTCAGGCTTATTGTCCTTTTTCTTTAGAAGGCTAAGATAAATATCCACAGTCTGCTTTCAAAGGTAAGTCAGAAATTCAGAAGGACACAATGAATAATTTCAAATGCCTATCTACTCTTTGATAGATAAGTCTGGGATAGTATATTTGAAATAAAAAATTAACTAGCTGCCGGATTTGTACATTGGGACACAGAGTAGTTATCTAAATGGGAATATACTGCTTTCTCCTTCATCCTAAAAATGAAAAGACAAGAAAACTCCTTCTGCCTAGTTTCTCTGTCAAGCTAGCCAAAGTTGTCCCCATTGTAGCCAACCCCTTATCTTTCTTACACGTCAGTACTCGCGCTGCTGCCTTTTTCCACAAATGTCTCTACATGATAGCAGGCTAGGTAGGTGCTGAAGGTTTGTGTCCTTGAAAGTCAATTGCTAAATGACACAGTGTTAAGTTTGATTTTTTGTTTTAAATAGATTGCCTTATTTGATTGCCCCAGTTTTATTGATAAATGTGAAAATCTTTATAACATGTTCTTCTAGAAGTAGAATAAAAAGACAGGGTAAAGGAAGATGAACAGAGGGAGAAGAGACAGGAGAAGAAAACCTGTTCCATTTTTGCAAACCTCAGTGTCTGTGCCCTGCTTTGCTCTGCTAGGCTGACTCCTTTCTCTACAGGGCCAAAGGTGCTGTCCTTTAGAGAGCTGCTACATAAACTGAAATTAATACCTGACTCCTGCTTGAAAGCTACAATAGGTCAGTGTGATTTTCATTTTGACTACATGGAATCTTCTCCCTTACAAGATTCCAATCATGCCAGCTTCTCCCAGTCTTTAAAGGCCCATGGTACATGGGATTAGAGAAACAAACTTATACAGTTCCTGTATCACCCCAAATCTTGTTTGGTAGGAGGGGAGGGAGTCTTAGAGCAGAAAATGATTCTCATGTTACTGTAGCAAAATAAGTTGGTTCCCTTTTTGGTCCATCAATATTACATTTAGATCCTATATTTGCAGCTTCTGTATCCAAATGAAACTTTACTATCAGGTATATTTTACCTTTGACTGCTTTTCCTCCTCAGATAATGCTACCAAAATGGAACCTGAACAAATCTCTTCACCAGCTCTTTATAGTTACAATTGTGTTTTTTTTCAAATGTACCCATATTAATTATATTGTACTAAGAAATATTATTCTTTGTACTTAATTCTCTAGATCAGTAACTATTAACTATAATCTTTAACTATTAAAGATGATATTTTTGACAGTCTTTGCAAATAAGGGCTTGAAGCATATATGTGCAATAAGTAATCCCTTCTAAACAAATAACTAAGTGATCAGAAATGACAATTTGGTAAGTGACAGGGAAGGAATGAGAGATAGTGGCTTACATCAACCAGAACCAGTATTACCAGCTGTGCTTTGTCTTTCAGTGACCCTGGAGTGACTGGATGTGACTGGACATGGCAGCCAGCCCCCATATGCACTTACTGTGTTGGTAGGAGCCAGTTGCAACCCCCATGGGGGCAGTAAATAATGTGCCAGTTAGTTGAGACAACTGAGAAAGAACTTCCATTCCAGCCTCTGCAGTCAACAATAATTTGATTAGTTTTCGCAGGCTTTGCCATGGAACAGTTAATTTTCACTCACAAACACTAATGAGTTGCCCAAGTAAGGTCAATAACAGTTCTCATCTTCAAGTCCAATCCTTTGTGGAATAGTCCATAAACACTTTAGAGTTCAGTTGGCACCCTTCATTTATGAAGACTGAACAATGGGATGCAGAAAGAGAGCGTGACATTGGATCCGAAGCTTATTTTCGAACTTGGAATAATCAAGCCAAAGACATAGAAAAGTCTACATATATTTGCTAAAATAGCCTGACTTAAGGGAGGAGTTTCATTGTAAGAGGATAGTTTTAAAACTGGGAAACACAGAAGGTAGCTACAAAACTGTTAAAGCTATTACATGCCAAGGTTAAAATTTAGCACGGCATTGATTTACCCTTTTATCAGTGACACAGCACAGACTGAATTACTGAATTCAGCACATAGCTTGATTTGAAACTAATATAGTGGGTCAGTAAGAACAGCTGTATTGCTTTTTCTAACAAGTCCTCAGCAACTGTAGTGCAGGCAAGCCTGGTTTATGCAGTTAATTGTGTTTTAACCAGCACTGGAACTTATCCAAATGAGTTAGGTTTCAGCCAGGAGAGAAACAGAGAATTATATATTCTTCGCAAGAGGGTAATGATAATGTTGACCCACTAAATCCAAGCTGAAAAAGGAAAGAACCAATGGGGCCTCCTTGGTGGCACAAGATGGTTAGGTCTCAGCACTATGAAGCTATCAGCAGCCACTGCAGCATGAGTTCAATCCCCGGCCAGGGAGCTGACCCATATGGCGTAGCAGACCTCTCCCATCTCGCCCGCTGCTCCCCTCAGCAGTGTATTTCAGTCAAGCCACCTGTTCTGCTCCCCGCTCTGTCTCTGGTGAATCCTCTTACCCCCACACCTCTGGCCTACACTCCAGCTATTGTATGCATAAATAAATCAATCTTTAAAAAAGAAAAAGGAAAGAACCAAGAAAATACAGGTATGGTGATAAGAGTGACAAGCAGGAGTATGTGCCCTGGAGGAGGTCAGGCACCGCACAGCCAGGACGGCACGCTCGCACACGGGTGTAGCGGGAATGCTCAGAGACAAGGGCTTGACGTCAAGATTTCAGAGGTGCAACAGACCACCGGGAGTGACAAGCTCAACCGCAATGCCTAAGGAGGTGGGAGGTTTTCAGATAGAGAAGCCAGGGTCTTCTGCTTCTTGATGGTGCACCCTGGGGTAAATTCCAGTTGACAAGAATTTTCAGGAGTGCTTCAGGACCCAGAATGGTGAGGAGGAATCTATTGTTTCAGTGCCATTAAGTTTCAGTTGAGACAATTTTTCGTCACCAAATCTACTGTTCTTCTCCCCCTTCACTCTTACTCTTTCTGCCTTTCAATACTCGACTTTCCCATACCCTTTTTTTCTACTCCAGTTCAAATTGTTGCTTTGCTCTCATTATAACATACTGGTTCATTACAGAAAATAGAGGCAAATAAAAGCGATGTAAGAAAGGAAACAAAAATAAAAGGAGGAAAACTCACCTTTCATCCTACTCTTGTTAACACCTTATACTTCCGTCCACCACCTGTCTGCACAGCCATCACGCTCCCCCGCACTCACACACCCGTTTTAAACATCGGGATCACACCCAAAGCTTGTGTAACCTACTCTTATAAGATGGATTTCAGAGGTAAAAAATCTGAAAAACACATTGTAGGGTAAGTGATGCTCAGGCTTTTGCGCCATGAGCCTCTGTGGCTCTCACCTGCGGCCTTGAATGCAGGAGGCGCTTGGGAGCGTGGCTGGGGTACGCAGGCCTGATGGGGGACACCGGAGCATGGTGTGGGCATGCGTGAGTGGGCACACCTGTGCTCAGGAGGTCAGAGATAGAAGGGCGGCATCACACAGAGGACGACAGCGGCAGAAGAGGGCAGTGTGAGGCGGAGAGAGGTAGGGAATAGCTGTGGCTACTGCTACTGGTAAGGGTGACTAGAGAAAGCCAGAGAGAGCCCCAAGAGAAAAGCATACAGCGTCCCTGGGGCTGGCAGGCCTGTCAGCGCCCGGCCACCTGCCTGCCCGCCCGCTGTCTGCTTCCACCACAGACAGTGTAGAAAGATTAAAAGCCTGGAAAAGCCCCTGAGGGTTCCAGGACTCTCCTGTGCCCGTCTGCCAGCTCGATAGCGAACCTGCCCCTTGCCTTGCTGGCACTGCACTTATCTAGCACTAGAAGCTGCGACATCTTATTACATTTCCTCCTAGACTTTTCTATGCACATTTTCTACCTAGATGAGAGTACATAGTTTAATAATTGTGCAAAAATATTTTTACGATAGCTCACATTTGTTTTCTTTTAATCCCCTTCCCATTCATTTGTCTTTTTCCTTTTCTTCAGTTGAAGCCTGCCAGAGACAGGCTTTGCATGTATTCAACAGTCAATGAACACTGAGACTTAAGAACCTTAAAATTCATGCTTTCCTAAGAAATGGGTCATTAGAAGCAGTTTGAGAAAATTTAATTTCACATTCTCTCTCTTCTACTCTGCTTGGTTAAAAGCAACAACAACCAGAGCCCATGAATGCAGAGCTTTTATTCAACAGATTTCTAAAAAGTGAATTTGGCTTAATGTCTCTGAAGTTTCCCTTCAAGTATTGAAATAAATTTTGGATTATACAGGATGTATACTATACAAGTAGGCACTTAAAATTGTATCAGCAGCCTCAGCCACCCTCAATCACACTCCTTTTTACAAAGTATTGTTTTTAATATGCTAATGTTATTTAAGCATCTGTTTAAGTATCTAATATTATTTAAGTATGTTATTATTTATATTTTGTTTCAATGCTGATATTATTTTGATAAGCACAAGTCCTGTAAGGTAAGGTACTGTATTCAAACTTTCCTGTGAGGGCATAAGGGTCCAGGAACCACTTTCTGAGTGAGACCACAGGTTGGAGTGGCAGGAATGCAACCGAGGCCAGGACCGTGGTCGCTAAGTCCATCTCACTGACTCTGGGTTCAGAACTTGGCAGAGGGAGTTTTCTCAGATTGACCAGCACTTGCCTCTGGATTGTGGAGGCTGCTTTTTTTTTTTTAAGATTTATTTATTTATGCATACAAGCTGGGGTACAGGCCAGAGGCATGGGGAGGCGAGAGGGTTCACCAGAGACAGAGTGGGGGAGCAGAACAGGCAGGTCGACCGAAATACACTGCTGAGGGGAACGGCAGGCAAGGCAGGAGAGGTCTGCCGCGCCATGTGGAAATCTCCCAGCTGGGCATCGAACTCGAGTCGCCACTGCTGACAGCTCCACAGCTCAGTGCTTAACCACTGTGCCGCCAGGGAGGCCTGGAGGCTGCTTTTAATATTTTCCAGAAGAAACAGAAATAATGCTGCTGGGTGACTTTATTTCTGCAGAGACAGGTTACTCTGACCACTACCCCAACCCCATCCCCCTAAATACCTGAGTGTATGAAGTAAAAAGAGATAAATAAAAAATACGGTGACTGAGTCATTTGACCTGAGGGCACTTCACAAATTCACAAAATATCCTCAATTAGCAGGCAACACCATGACCTTTCAAACTGACCTGATGCTCCGAGTGGTACAAAGAGGTCCACATGACCCCCTTCTTCTTTGGGGGCCACATAGCTTCCTAATTTCTCCCAGAAATCTCTCACTTCAGGTTTCAATAAATTCTTAATACCAATTCTACAGCCTGGGGAAAAATCAAAATATCATATTAGTTTGTAATATTATCCTGAACAGAAACTCAGCAGTTTGTGAAAATGCATCCACAATTCAGGAAGCCAATATCTGCTGAAAGACCAAGATCTGCAGGGCTCCGTCCTGGCCACAATCGCCTTCCAACTCTGGATTTATTGGAAACTGTGGACCTAGGATATTGTGTCTCTGCCCTCACTGGGCAGCAATGTGAGTTACCAGGCTCACCACAGAATTAAAATGGATGACCAGTCAGTCAAGCCTGGGAGTTTATAACCAAGTTCCAAAGCAGAATGTTTCTCATAATTGCCAATCAAAAAATAAGTCATTAAGAGCTGACACAAGGCCCCCAGAAATGGAAAAGGCTGCTTTCTGGGAATTCTGTGCAATGACACAGCTGATCTGCATGTGTCTGGACCCACTTCTAAAGGAGTCTTGGAGACACTGTATTCCTAACCCCCAAGATGAAATGACAATAACGCCAGCCACTAGAACCCTAATGGTTTACTCCATCCCACTGACAGCTCTTCACACAAGGAAGCGCCTCTTCAGGTGACTGTTCTAAGACCAGTTTTCAAGAAAAAAGTTTTTGGAAAATGTATCAAAGGAAACTTTAGTTTTCTGATATATTTTGTATTGTTACTACTGCTGAAAAAAAAAAAAAAGACCTTTCTCATTGTGAGTACAGAAAGGCTAAGGGATCAAGAAACCCTGGGAAGCGTGTCCATTCCACACCCACAGCTAAAACTTGCAACTGCTCTCTCTCCACTGTGCAGAGAAGGAAGACCATTTATACCACTATACTTACAACTATAAATATATGCCCCAAACAAAACAGTAGCTGTGTTTTATTTGGGGGAACATATAAAGTTGAGTATGAAACACAATTTTCTCAAGGAACAGGCAAACTCAACAAGAAATGCCAAAAAATAAGGTGATACTAGCCAAAGGCAGTCAGCTTTTGCAAATAATGAAATTCTGAAGTTGTCCCAGTATGCTGAGCTCCAGCCACAGAGGAATGATTTAAGTACTCACTTTCTCATTTTGTCAGTTGCCTGCCAACTGAATCTTTATTCATCTTACTCTCTTTAGGCCGTTGTCCTATACAGGTGGGAGATTTCATTCTAATTAAACTTGAAACAATTCTGTTTTAGTTATAAGCAAGGAAGGATACAAGTTGTAGTATGAGGAATAAAAGACAGTGAAATATCTCCACCCTTGTAATGCTGATAAGATGGCCCCATAACGAGATAAAGCATCAGCCAATCTTTTCCTTTGTCATATAAACCATTTGAGGGTATAAAAAATGTTAGTGCAATTTATAGATCTTGGTATTTGTTGCTATTAAAATTGCTTCACTTTCATAAAATTAAAAAACTTTCACGTAAGATAAAAGGCAATCTACAGAAGGGGAGAAAACATTCACAAATCATATCGCGGACAAGGAGAAATACCCAGGTTACATGAAGAATGACTTATAGAATGAAGAATGAACAATAATTAAAGTCAAATAACTCAATTTGAAATGGGCAAAAGACTTGAATAGATATTTCCATAAAGAAGATATACAAATGACAAGCATGTAAAAAGATGCTCAGCATCACTCATCATCAGAGAGATGCAAATAAAATCATGGTGGGATATCACCTCATAGCCACTGAGAGCCACTACCCACAAAACAAATAGATAGATAGATAGATAGATACATAGATAGATAGATAGATTAAATAGCAAGTATTTACAGGGATGAGAAGAAATTGGAACTCTTGTACACTGTTGTTGGGATTATAAAATGACAAAGCCACTATGGAAAATGGTATCAGGAGTCCTCAAAATAATAAAAATCAAACTGCCATATGATCCAGGAATTCCATTACTTTGTATATATCCAAAGGAATTAAAAGCAGGATCTCAAAGAGATATTTGCAAACCACTGTTTACAACAGCCAAGAGGGAAAAGCAACCCAAATCTTCAACAAATGAATAGATACATAAAATGGAATATTATTCAGCCTTAAAAGAAGGAAATCCTCTCACATGTTTACAACATAAATGAACTTTGAGGATGTAAAATGAAATAAACCACTCACTGTATGATTCTGCTTATGTGAGATATCTAAGTAGTCGAGTTTATAGGAATAGAAGTAGAATTATCTAGGGGCTAGAGGCAGGGAGACAGGGGAATGGTTTAATGTGTGAAAATTAATTTTATGTGTCAGCTTAACTGTGCCAGGCATACCCAGATATTTGGTCATTGTTCTGGGTGTGTCTGTAAGGTTGTTTTTGGAAGATGTTAACATTTGAATAGGTAAACTGAGGGAAGCAGACTGCTCTCCTGAATGTGACTGGGCCTCATCCAATTAGTTGAAGGGCAGAAGAACAAAAAGGCTGATCCTCTCCTAAATAAGAGAGAATGCCTCCTATCTGACTGCTTTGAACTTGGATATTTCTCTTCTTAGCAAACTGGAAATTAAGTAGTACTCTAAAGGTCACATATGTGGGTTATTGCCACATCAGTGCAAAATTGTTCTTTCAAATCCCCAGTCTTACCTTGAAGTAAATTGATTTCTCTGCTATCTCCATCACTAAATAGTCCCATGCTCTGTGCCTTCTGCCCATCCAGAGCTTGTTCTATGAGATAAATCAGGCTCTCCAAGGTCACGCCACTGTGTTCATACACCACAGAAATGACACTAGCCCTAACGCTGTCCACCACCATCTAGAAAATGAAATCAAAGCTGTAGTAACCAAAACCCCTTATTTTAGAATACTGGCAATAAAAAACAACAAATATGGCCCATGTTGTGATTTATAAAGACTTTCCTTTACAGAAGTTATAAAAGGAGGAAGATAAGCTTTCTCCTTCATTGGTTACTTCGTACATTATCTTCTTTCTAATTATCAGAGGAGAATTAAATGCACTTGTAACTCCATGACTCAGAGATAAATACGATTAACAACTTAGGTTATTTCCCCAGTCTTTTTATCTTTGTCCACACCCACACACAGAAATACATGTACAACTTTTAAAGAATAATAACATTGAGATCATACAATTTTGCAATGGACTTCTTAGATATATTTAAAGTTTTCCTCTTAACTATGAATTTTTGAGCTATCAATATTGTTATTTTCCATTTAAGTATTAAAACCACTATTTTTTTAAACTCAGCAACAAAGTTAACTTTTCATTGTCATCATTAACAGCAGACAAGTGCAAAAGTCATTGAAATCAGTGATTTTTCCTGAAACCTCATGCTTTTTCTGAAGATCACGGATAGTTAACACATGGTTTCATTCTATTTTTAACCTAAACCTCTATCAAATTCTTAAGCAAGTATGTAATGATAGTATTATCATTACATAGTAATGATAAGAAGACAACAATGGAGGGAGGAGGGACTTATTTATGCCAGTCTCTTCACCCACACTATGCCCAGCTATCCTCCATGCCCAGAATGATGCATTTATAAACATGAGGGAAAGCTATCTCTCGCCTACAACTTATGACATAGATCCAGTTTTAAACATAGCCCTATAGGTTCAGAAAACGAAGTGATATCTTGAAGACAACCATTTGATTACAAATAGGAGGGTTTTTTTTTTAGGAAACTTTCTAAGTAGGCCAATGAATATAACCTTCTAAATATCACCCCTTACAAATATTCCCATATGTGTTATAATAATTTACACTTACATACTCATCTATACATGCACACATACATATATGTAAATACATGCTTCCTATTCCTTGTTTGTACTTTTACTTTTCTTATACACGTTAGAAATATACTCTTTCTATATTGAAGCTATATATTTTAATTTAATGACATCATCATTAAATAGATCACAAAATAGGACTTCTGACATTCCTCTTAAGAGATGAAGGTTTCATAGAATTAAGTTCTTTGGGCATTACAAAGAAGTTTTAAGATAATTCTTAATTACCTTATCCTTTTTGAATAGTATGCAACAAATTCAATCAATATGAATTTACTGGACACGTACTAAGAGCAAAGCAGTTTGGGTCTTTCATACTTTTTAAAAGATAATTTTGATTTATGGTTGTCTTTATTGCTTCTGGTGTTTAAACAGTTTAGGGTCTGTAAATTTCCACTTAGATCAGGCCGTTTTCCTTTTAGGAGATGAATCATTTTCATACAGATGGCAGCCCAAGATTGCCTTACATCCTCTAGGTCAGGTTAAAAAAAAAAGCCGATTAAGGAAAGGGCTGGTCTCATAACACTCTGTACCTCATAAGCAGGAATCCGGGATGATATTAATATGAAGCGTGGCTGGAGGGCACAGGAAGCTCTGTCATCATTTTTATAAACTTCATGCCAACTTTTCTTTGATAATAAAGGGTAGGAATGGGCGCCAGAAACATTGCTTCTATGGGAAGAAGGGGGGAATAAGTGCAATTTTAATTTTCTCCTAATTTGATTTTGATACATGAGCACCAGTATGGGTATCAGTTACACTGGCAAGACCTGTGGCCTCAGTCTCCCCCTGCAGTTTTCAGGGACAGCAGGGAAAGGGGGTCCTGGGCAGGTGGAGCCTCCTCCTTCCCTTTGTGGGATACCCAAAAGGTCTCTTGGCACTTATTTTGCTTTTGTTGAGCACTTGAAATGAATGTAAAAAAGACAATTTAAAAAGGAACAGCCCGGAGACTTTTAAATTCCTTAATCCTCTGGATCTCACAGTTTTCTGAGGAATGTCTCCAATTTCTGCACAGCCACCCAACCCCCATATTGCACTTTGGGCACACTTACTCCTGAAAAATCATTTCTGGAAAAAGGCTATTTTTGCTTAATGATGTTGTATAGAAAAAATACTCTTTCACAATGCAGCCTCCTGGTGGGGTTAAGATTATTTGAAATATAAATGCTGACTATTATGTATCTCTTCAGAAAGCACATTTAAGACCACTATTCTCAGAGATGAAAGAAATATTTCTATTGCTTTTTCATAAGATATGAGTCATATACTCATACAAGATCCTGGGATGCTGGTTAAGATATTCTGGAATGTACTCCTGGTAGCATGGGATGGCCCTGAGACTTCCATAGGTGGAGGTTTGCTTACCGTTTAGGCAAAGCTTCTAAAGATGCCAAAACAAGCTGTTTCTCCAAAGCTCCGTGTAATCCCACTCGATCCCTCACAGTCTGGGAGAGACGTGGTTGGCATTTGGATTTGAACAATCTAGAGCAGGATGTTCCGCTCACCCAAGGGGGTCGAACTTTGAATAACTCCTCTGAAAAACAAACAGCAGCAGGCTCGGCTGTTTACTGCGTGCTTCTCCCAGCCAAGTCTACACAGATAAAGGCATCACAAATAAAGCTGCACCAGGGCAATATTCCAAATGCCAATAATTATAGCCAATTTTACAGACTCTGTTTGGATTTCTTATCCTCTCAGTACTGTGCTGTGAACTACCAGTCATTTCAGGTCAAGAAACAAAGCTCAAAAGAACAGGCAACTCTTTTCTTGTGGAAAACAGTTAATTTATAGACTTCACAGCCCTTCTTGGCTTGAAGCGATTTACTGTTTGTTACCATCCCACCGAGTGCACATCAGTGGGGAAAAAATGGGAGTACTCAACTGCCAAGATGTTGATTACTTCTACACACTGCAAATCAAAATCTACTCTTTTAAAAATGCCTTTCTTTACCCCAACACCCTTACCAGCACTTGGAAAAATGGAGGTTTCTCAAAAGACAAAACATGGATCTGCCATAAAATGCAGCAATTCCACTAAGTACCTACCCAATTAAAAAAAAAATAACACTAATTCAAAAGTGTAGGGTAAACAAAAGAGTCATCAGGTTTTTCTGCCCTCCCCTCTATGATAGACCTCTGCAGGCCTACACGCATGCTGGATGGCGGGCACCTGGAGTATAGTGTGGGCACGTGTGAGTGGGCACACCTGGGCCAGAGACTGGGCTTACAAGCAGCAGCAGCAGCAGTAGAAACAGCAGCAGTAGCAGGAAGCAGAGAACAGAGCGTGAAGCAGATGACCATTCGGGGTGCAGCAGAGAGACCATAAGAAAATGCCAGAGAGCCAGAGAACCCAGACAGAGTGAAGATTTGTTGGGCCTAGGAGGCCTTTCCCCGTCTTCCCAGCTCCGTAGAGAACCTGCTCCTGTGCTGTCCTGTCACTACAGAAAGGAAACCTGCACTCCTTTGTTTATGGCAGCTGAAAGGTAGGAGCAGTAAGAAAGGACCCGGTCCAGGCAAAGCGGCAGTTAAAGGGCTTTTATTAAAAGCTCCCAGGCGAGGTTTGCAGGTCACAAGATGGAGGCCCATGAAGTCGCACCCAACTACGGTTTGGTCGGGCTTTATACATTTCGGGGATGAGGACAGGGCAGTGGTCGACATGAGGTCATGCAGTGAGGCACGTCTTGTTTGTAGTGGTTTTGCAAACGGATGGGGTCCCTGAGGCCCCCAGTGGCCCTGGGCAATGACCCTGGAGATGGGGTATGACCCTGGGTCGGCCTTACAGCAGCACTATTTATAATAGCCAAGTGTAGGGTAAGCGAGAAAGTTGCTAGGTTTTTCCATCCTTCCCCTCAATGATGGACCAATGCAGGCCTACACGCATGCCCAATGGCGGGACCTGGACTAGGGCGTGGGCCTGCGTGAGTGGGCGCACCTGAGCCAGACACTGGGCTTACAAGCAGCAGCAGAGGAAGCAGCAGCAGCAACACAGCATAGAGCAGAGGACTGTTCAGGGTGCAGGAGAGAGACCATGAGACGCCACCAGAGAGCCCGAGAGAACAAAGATTCGCGGGGCCTCCCCCCACTTACCCTCCCCCCCACCAGCCCGGCCCCATTGCCTGCCCTGTACCTCGTTGCCTCTCTACAAGAAACCACTAAAAGCCTAAAAAGCCACCCCGGGAGCTCCAGAACTCCTTCCCTTTTGACCCGTCTGTGCAGCTCCATAGTGAACATGTGCTTCCCTTGCCTTGTATGCCAAGCTATGGAAACAACCTGAATGCCCCCAAACAGATGCGTGGATCAAGAAGATGTGGTATATACACATAAGGGAATACTACTCAGCGATCAGAAAAGATCAATTCGTGCTATTTGCAGCAACACGGATGGAAGTGGAAGGGATTACGCTAGGTGAAATAAGCCACAAGGAGAAAGATAAATGCCAGGTGGTTTCACTTAGATGTGGGATATAGAGAAACCAAACAAAGGGTCAAAGAATAACTTTCCAGCCCTTTAAATCTGAGTAGATCCAAGGCTTTGGGGGGAAGGATGAGAGCACAGTGGGCCAAGGTGGAGGACTATAGGTGCTCCAGTGGTGGGAGTGCTATGGTGACCACACCTGAGGGGAGAAATCCTATACTGTCAAAATGTAACAGGGTGGTCCCCAGGAAAAGGGGAGGCTCCAAGTTCCCTGCCCCACCCAAGGGAGGGTGGAGCTGAACAGGAGAAGAAAAAGCTGGAGAAGAGACTGAAGAAGGAAGGAAGCAGAATGGAGAGCAAGAAGCAGACCTGGGGGAGACACAAGGAGCAGAGAGACGTGAAGAAGCTGCACTTGCTTTTTGGCCTTGGATGTTGAAACAGACGTGGGCGAGAGAGCCGTGGGGCAGTTAACAATGGTGGTGTTGATCTTTTTTTTTTTTTTTTTAAAGATTTATTTATGTATACATACAAGCTGGGTTACAGGCGAGAGGTGTGGGGCGGCGAGAGGGTTCACCAGAGACAGAGTGGGGAGCAGAACAGCAGAACTGCTGAGGGGAGCAGTGGGCGAGGCAGGAGAGGTCTGCTGCACCATGTGGGATCTCCCCAGCTGGGCGACGAACCCGCATTGTGCTGCCGACAGCTCCACAGCGCAGCGCTCAACAGGTGCGCCACCAGGGAGGCCCATGGTGGTGTTGATCTTGATCTTGATTTTGCCATTTTCCCTCCAGACTTTCTGCCCCTTTTCTATGGGTCCCCACCAGAAGGTGCTTTAGACTTGTTGCAGGCTGTCGGGCCTTGCTTTGGGCCAACCCTGTTTGGCTGGACATTTACTCACAAGGGGATGGGTAACTTTGGGTGCTTGATTTGAAAACTATATTCTTTCTCTTTTCTGTATTGCACACTAATTGTGTTAAAGTTCCTTTCCATTAAAGGTCTTATATGTTTTCTCTTGATGCGGTGGATGGCAGAAACTATGTAGAGCAGGCAAGTTTGCAGGTTCTGGGGAGCTCCTCTCCCTTCCCTGTAACAAACACACTTGCAAGGATGTAAAACAACGGTACATCAATAACAATAGTTTATTTTTCAAATGTCATTCCTGGAGCTGCTCAGCTTGTCAGTCCCCTCCTCCCCTACCCCACAATCCTGACTTCCCCCCCTTCCCTAGAGAACATCCTCCTTCCAGCTCAACCTCATCTCACTCCAGAAGCTGCTCAGCTTCACTAAGATTCTCAAGTAGATTGCTTGAAAATCTACTAGCATCAAGGAGATTTGCTTCTGCCATCTGTGGACATTTTATGGGCAAAATAGAAATTCTAGTGTCTTATTCTCCTAACGTTGCTAAAAATAAAACAACTATAGCTTCTTTTGGTTATCCATTCAGGTTGAATGAGGCAGCAGAGGAGTCATGTCCTTGTCCGAGATGACTTTTCTTTTTTAAGATTTTTTTTTTTTTTTGCATAGAAGAACTGGGGTGTAGGCCAGAGGTGCAGGGGGTGAGAGGATTCACCAGAGACATAGTGGGGAGCAGAACAGGTGGATCCACTGAAATATACTTCTGAGGGGTGCAGCGGGGAAGATAGGAGAGGACTGCTGCGCCATATGGGTCAGCTCCCTGACCCGGATCAAACTCACAATGGCTGGTGATAGCTTCATAGTCCCGAAACTTTAACCAGAGAGGCCCCAGAGATCACTCTTCCTCTCCCCAACTCAATGTCACATTTGCAGTCTGTCTTCCTGCACTGTGAGGCTGCTCTGTGCTCCGTAGCTGTTACAGGAACCTTACCCTGAGAGTGGAAAACTCCCCGTGACTGACTTTGTGGTTACTCTGGTTGCCACTTTTTTGTGGTTGGTGAGAACTTGGTCAGCCTGGGCTAAAGCTCTTGCAGATAATAAAATAGTTATCAGCCACAATATTGTTCAGGAACTTCTGCCTTGTAATAAGCAAGGAGTGACATGTGGTTTTGGCTCTGTTACTAGGATGGGACCCCAAAAGGTGTCATGCTCTTTAATTTGTGAATATGACACTTAGGGGAGGAAATGCATGGTGAGTGGACAAGGAGACCAGCTTAAACAGTCTATAAACACTTCTGATCCCCATAGCCAATGAGGTATTCTACCTCCTACCGAAATATAAATAAAGACACACTGGATAAAATATACATCTCTACTATGACTTGTTGCCAACATCTTGAGAAACAGTATTTGTTTTGTTGTTTTTTTTTTTAAAGAATGGGGCCTCCCTGGTAGCGCAGCGGTTAAGCACTGTGGAGCAGTTGGCAGCTCCACAGTGAGTGAGTTCGATGCACAGCCAGGGACATTCCCACATGGCGCAGCAGACCTTTCCTGCCTCGCCTGCTGCTCCCCTCAGCAGTGTGTTTTTGTTGTTCCGCCTGTTCTCTGCTCCCCACTCTGTCTCTGGTGAACCCTCTCGCCACCCCACACCTCTGGCCTGTACCCCAGATTGTATACATAAATAAATAAATCTTTAAAAAAAAACAAAACATGGCTAAAAAAATGGCTTTGTTGTTTAAAAAATGTCATTATTCCCACTTCCATGGTCATTTCTTCTCCCTTTTTAGTAGTTACTCTTTTTTTTCCTTTCAGTAGTTCTAATTCTTCTGTCCTAAGCCTATTTATTTGCTCTGACTCTGTTCGTACTTTTCTCTCCTGCTTGTTTTTGGTCTTACAAGCTCAAGAGGAACTAGGACATCAATGCAAGTACTAATATTTGTCTTAAATATTTTATCTGAACTCTTTCTTATTAACTAAGTTGAGTTATACAGTAAAAACGCTGTCTATCTTGAACATTCTTTAGAGAATTCCACTCATGTGCTATGCCAGAAAGACAACACTGTTCTCCTTCCTGGGGGAGTCTATATGCAAATCCAGTTGTTTCTAAAATACTTGGATAAGATACAACATTTTAAAATGCACTCATATGTGGTACATAAAGAAACAAAACAAATGAATGAATTAAATATAACAAAATTAAACTTTTAGACTATAAGACCAAATGAGTGGTTCCCAGAAGAGAAGGGAGGGTGTAAATCATGTAAAAATGGTCAATTACATGGTAAAGGATGGATTGGACTTTTAGTGCTAAACTTAGTAATACAGATGTTGATTTATAATGATGTGCACCTGAAACTTATATAATGTTATAATACATTAGTTCAATAAAAAATTTAAATAAAATGCACTCACTGTTACGCATTGCAATTTTCTCCCAAATTATTTTCCTTAGGCACTTTTCTCTTTGTCTCTCTTGTATCTCCTCATCTTTTGTTTTGGGTTCATTCAGGGTCCCATAAGTAGCAGCAGCTTCCCTAGGTGTTAGCCAGTCTAGATTGGACACACAAGCAATGTAATGGTGCTTCCAAGCCCCGTACTCATTATCTGCTGGTGTGTAGGGCAGAAACCACCCAAACTTAATGCATTTGGGCATCCATAAGCAATCCTTCAGGAAAAAAAAAAGAGAAATGAGGGTCTTTTTTAAAGCTAAATTTTTAAAGATAGTTTTTTAATAAAGACACATAGATAACTTTATTATGTTGATATTTCTGGTTCAATTGCTTTGCCATCTAAACTTGACTCTGAGAAATAAAAAGCACACCTTACTCCACAGGAAAAATACTCTTTGATGAACACATATATAAGTCTTAGTCATCTGTGTATACTGATCAAATGTGCTCATGGCATTTAGTTACTTTAACCCTAGATTTTGAGAATTCTGCTTGCAGTAATGGTGTAGTAGTTATTTCAGACTAACCCTACCACTGAGAACAACTCTGGTCCAGATGATCCAACATGAGACCAGCATTGAAATATAAAAGTAGTGAAATAAATCCATGATTCAATCTAACCAAACATTTAGACAAAAAATATTTTGTCTAAAAATATAAATATATATATTTATAAACATTATAAAAATAATGTTTGAGAACATTACAGAGTGGTTACAGTAAGAAGGACTTGTACAACCAAGGCCCTAGTGAGAAAGGAAACCCAGAGAAGTAAGCATGCTATTTGGTTTCACATTTACTTCCAGGCATTGGACAGTTCCAAAGTAATGCTTAGGTTAAAAAGCAGAGCAGAAAGTTGTGACTAGAAGCAATCATTTTAGGCATTCTTCTAGGGAAGAAAGGAAGCAATTGAAATCATGACCCAGTAAAGGGAAGGGTCCTAACATTCACACTACACTTTCAGTAGAGATCTTTTTCAGTAAGGTTGGTAAGGAATTAGACAAACTATCCCAAGAACTGAAGCTAGCATTGAAATATCTCATTCTCTGATTGAATTTAAGTGTTCTGTTCCTAGTATCACCAAATGCCAAAAGCAAAGCAAATTCTCTCTGGAGGATGAAAACATCCCCCTGAGACTCAAATGATCCCATGAATTTTTTATATTCAATATCTGGTACTCAATCAAACACACACACACACACACACACACACACACACACACACACACACACACCGATTGTTTGTTTCTTCTTTAGTTTTTAATACATAGAGAGATCCTCAGGAGACCTAGTTGTAATTATCAGACATGAACTTTAAAAAAACTAATTAATATGTCTAAAAATAAAATAACTAGATACAAAATTTTGGAAAAGAATCAATACTTGAGAACTGAAAACTATGAAAACAGAAATTTAGAACTCAATGGACGGATTTAAGCTCAAATTAGAATTCAAATAAAAAAGCATTAGTAAATGAAAGATAGGCCAAAAGAAAAATCTAGACTGAAACAAATTTTTAAATTATGCTTCATCTGAAACTATGAAAGTTGGAGGAGGTGGTGAATCAGTCTAGTGTGTAGCTACTGGAACCCCGAGAGAAAAAGAGAGAAAAAGGAACAGGATCGATACACAAAGAGATAGCATCTGAGAACTTATTAAAACTGAAATAAAAAACCCATTAAATCTCAGATTCAAAAATCACTGCAAAACACAAAAAAAGATAAATACAAACACCACACACACACACACACACACACACACACACACACACCCACACCCCACCCCTAGGAAGACTAGACATGCACATAAAATTGAAAGATTGCCAAACATTAAAAATAACAACTAGCACCACCACATTCTGTTTATAATACAAACAGCTTAAATATGAGGACACAGAAAGGTTAAAAGTAAAAAGACAGCAAGCACTGAGCCTGGGTTCTTAAATGCTATAAATCCAGGCCTTGCAGCAGACTTTAGCCTGTGACCTCCATAGAGAGCTATGAGATTCAGAATCTCAACTCAAGCCACCCCAGATGTTTTGTCCAGTTGAAAGAAGTAAACTATTGATTTGTATTTAAAGTATGTCTAGCATTACATTGCTTTAAATCTTTTAAAAGAAAACGAGGGGACAAATGGATCAGAGATAGAATCAATGGCAGAGAATACAGAAGATTTGTATTATTTAACAAATGTTGGACAAAGGGATCAGTTGAAGTTGTGATCATATACTAATTTTTGAGTTGGATTATTATGGCTAAAATATATAAAATGTGTAAAAATCAAAGCTAAATATTTTTTCATGGGAAAAATGGACTTCTGGAGCAAAGATAAAATGTTTTCTAAAAGATTAAATTGACTTTAAAGAATACGGAAATGACATGAATTGATTGAATAGTATAGATCCCCTTACTAACAAAATAAATTATTTAACTTGTCCCCATGTTTTCTCTTAAGGGTAAGTTTATGGTTCAGATACCCTCAGCTATCGTCTTCAGGAAAGGGAGCTACCCCATTTGCCTCATTAGGGATAACAGTGGGTTTGTGCCCCAATACTAGGAATTGACAAGTAGAAAACCTGTTCAGTTAAAAACTTCCAGGGCCAGCTGACTTGTGCAGCTGCACACAAATCTTTTGGACTCAGAAAGGAAAATATATACAAAGAAATGAAGCGTGGCAACACTGTAGAGAAATCCACTTTGGCAACTTGCATCCTTTCTGAAAACCAGTCTTGAACAAACCTAAAAAGAAAGATGTAGAAATTTAGTGCAGAACACTACTTTCTACAATTGACTGAAAATCCAGTACAAATAATGGTCATTGTTATTTCACTAATGTTCTACTATAAAACTAATTAAATCCTAAATAGCATAAGGTTAGATTTTTATATACCTCCACTTTCAATGATGCATTCTAAAGAGGAAGATGAATAACAAAAATACCTAAAATCCATTCCCAATGGCCCTGAAATAAACCTAGATGCTTTATCTACAAATTTGCGTTTTTCTTTAAGCTCACCGGACAATCATCTTTTATATGAAATGCTATGCAGTCATAGCATAGCACTTTCCAGATACAAGTTCCAGAATGTTCTGATTTGAAATGAAGATGACACCGCCAGCAAGAGACAAGAAGGACTTTAGTTTCTTTTATGAACAGGTTGCTGAACACCCATCAGACCCCTACAGTTTTGACCACTAATTTATCCAAACTGCTGCCCATCTACAAGTGCTGGGAGAAGGAAGAGTTCTACCTTGCAACAGAACACCAGGAAACCTATAGTAGGAGTTAATTCAAAAATCACCACTTGTCAACTATCATACTGATTACTGTTTCAGGCAAGACTCATTAGTTGAAGCTAAAACTAGTGGGTGAAGATTTACTGAGGAACAGGATACATGCATAGATTCACATATTTTAAATTAATTTAAAATTAAGAACTCAGGGCCTCCCCGGTGGCGCAGCGGTTAAGCGCTGCACTGTGGAGCTGTCGGTAGCAGCGACGCGAGTTTGACGCTCGGCCAGGGAGAATCCCACATGGCGCGGCAGACCTCTCCTGCCTCGCCCGCTGCTCCCCTCAGCAGTGTATTTCTGATCTGCCTGTTCTGCTCCCCACTCTGTCTCTGGTGAACCCTCTCGCCGCCCCATGCCTCTGGCCTGTACCCCAACTTGTATGTATAAATAAATCTTAAAAAAAGATTAAAAAAATAAAATAAAATAAGAACTCAAACACTTTCAAATTATTTACTAATTAATCAGTTAAAAATACTTAATAATTTACCATCTTAACCGAATGATATAGTCAACATCACCAGCAATAGGACAAATCGACACAATATGCACCTGATATGATGCTCTAGGAACACAGCATCATTTCTTTGTTCTTCCTGCCAAGATTAATCTATATAATCTTTTCTAAAACCTGAATGTGATCTTGAAGAAATATAAGCTCACAAATTGAAGGTCATGCAACAAAATGGCGCAGATCTACATACTCTTCAAAGGTGTCGAGCAATAAAAGTCATGGCAAAACTGAAGGATAACTCCACATTGAAGGTGGCAATAGAGACATGAAACCTAAATCCACAAATTGACCCTGTACTGGATTATGGACTGAGGAGAAAAGGACAATGATGAAGGACATTGTTGGAACAATCAGGGATATTTGAATGGAGTCCTTGGATGGGACGGTAGTACTACCTCAATGCTGATTTCCTGATATTGGAGGGTGTATTTTGCTTTTCAAGAGTGTACTTGTTTTTTTTAGGAAACATACTGAAATGTGTAGAGGTCATGGGTGCTATGTTTGCAACATATTCTTAAATGATTTGAAAGAAAGGCAAAAATGATAAAGTGTTAACAATTGAGGAATCCAAGTAAAAAGTATAAAGGAAGTTTTTGTAGTATTTTGGCAACTTTTAAATAAGTTAAAAATCAGCACAATATAAAAGGTTACTTTTGCCTTGTTTTAAAGAAGCAGCTCCCTGCTTCAGCTGCTGGGCTTAATGACTGCCTGTTATTTTGTGGGTGTTCTATTCCCCCAGCTTTACGTTGCTGGTCTTTCTTGATTCCTGTTTATGCAGCCTAGTCACAACCTGAGTCATAATGGAGTGTCTTAAAATGAACCTGTTGGAATGCCAGTCTGGGAAAAGTGGTGTGTGGGGTGGGGGGGGTATAAGCAGGCAGGGTGATGAATGGAGTTGTGCATGGATAGTATCACAGACAGAAATGTCACCTGGGAATCTTCTCCGTATTAACAGAGATTAACATTCAAGCTATAACTGAGGCCAGCCCAGCACCAAGAACATCAGTCCCAGAGGGTCACTGACCTGACTCCTCGTTGTCTGAGCTGGTTTCAGCATCACTTCTCTGGCCCGTAAGAGACCATTTGTCCTCATTTGGAATCATGGAAACAGATCAATAAGATAAGATGCAAACCAGAAATGTTTTCAGGCTCCTTTTCAAAAAGGAGTCTCAGTAGCTTTGGAGCACAGCTTCTACTGTTCCATTCCAGCGAAGTAAAACAGAAGAATTGAATCTAAGTACTTATAAAGTAAACCTCAATTATACATGTTGTCTACTTGTTTCTAGTGTGTGCTACTACAAGAACACATTCAATTATAATGAATCCTAAGCAAGAAGGAAGAAAAATGATAAGTCACATAAAAAAAAATCCATGTGTGAGCAGCAGAACTAGAGTAGTTCGCAGTAATGACATTGTGGCTCATTGCATTTCAGTTAATGTTGCAAAGTAAGGGAACCATGAAGAAAAATAACAACATGTAAGGAGACAATGAACAGAATGTGCTTTGCTCATTTATTGTGACAAGGATAGCTCCATTTAAATAATTCATGATAATGCTCTGCAGTGTGCTACTGAACGTACGATGTGTACTCTGCAAAAATAACAAGGCTTAGTAATAACATGGGACTTGAATCTAATTCTCCACTCTTAAATTTCTGGTGAGATATAGAAAGAAGCTGACTAAATTGTGATGACAGTGAATGGGAGAACGGCTTGGACTGGGGGCCTGGAGATGAGTAGAACTGTCAGGATCCCTGTTTTCTAGTTGCCTGGTTGCCCCTCCTCCTCATGTCTGGTGGCTTTATACTATATGGCACGCTGGGGGGCTAAGGCGGGTTTCTACACAGACGCCAGTGTCACCCACAATAATGACCGGGGTGGAATATAAATAAAATGAGAGTCATGTGTTAGTCTTCAGTGAAGGAGAACGCAAAGCTGGGTGTACATAAAGCAATAAGGGGTGTGATTGAACAGCAGTTTTTTTTTAAGGCCTCCCTGATGGTGCAAGGGGTAAAGTCTCAGCACTCTAAAGTTATCAGCAGCCACTGCAGCACGAGTTCGATCCCTGGCCAGGGAGCTTCCCACATGGTGCAGCAGACCTCTCCTGTCTCACCTGCTGCTCCCCTCAGCAGTGTGTTTCAGTCAATCTGCCTGTTCTACTCCCCACTCTGTCTCTGGTGAAGCCTCTCACCCACCACAACTCTGGCCTACCCCCCAGCTCATATTTGCATAAATAAATAAATATTTTTTTTAAAAAATTTTAAACCATTTGTAATTCTGATTTGTAAAGTTATATTGGCTACATTAAGCATAAAAAAATTAGATGGTTATATCTGGGAAGTGGCACTACGGATGACTGGTATTTTTCCTCTTGGTGTTTAATGGCACTTTCCAATGCTTCTGCAAAGCCTGGTAGTGCTACTAAATAGACAAGGAAGACCAGCCTTTCACACCTTTCTCCATCCTTATTACAGGAACCACCACCTCCTCCACTACCTTCTCAAAATCCTCAAGCACATCTGCAAAATCCCTTTCCCAGGTAAGAAAGCATGCTCAGGTGTTGGGGATTAGTATGGACATATTTGGAAGCCATTATCCAGCCTCCTGTACTGCTCTAACTTCTGAAGCATGAAAAACACCCCCAGGTATTTACAGTGGTGCTACATGGTGCTGTTAAACTTCCAGTGAGGGGCACGGACAGTGCCCTCTTCCATTTAGGACAAGATCTATTGTATGAAAAGATGAACTTCAGAGAGCCGGAATTTTTTACATTCTGTTTAGTGTTAAACCCGATACACCCCAAACTATGCTTGGCACATAGCAGACACTCAGTATGTAACTATGCTGGATGCTGAATAAACTAACTTTTGCCAGCCAATATTTACTTCTCCTTTATGTGAAATTACCTCCACTTCTATTGGGCAGTCCATGTAGTTCCATAAAAGCTACCACCACCACTCCCCCTGGCTCCTAATAGCACATGATCAAGGCTAAGTCAGTTTCACACAGGTCAAGGGCCTGGTCACCACATTGGGACCTAAGTGGGCATGGGCCTAAATGAATCCTATCAGAGTGAAGCTTGCACAAGGAGTTTCGTTTTTTCTTTTGGGCACATGTGAGAAAGGAAACAATGAAGCCATGCCCGGAAGGACAGAAGAAACAGTCATTGGTTTTATTATTGAACCTCCCCATCAAACGTGAATTGCAACCAAACCTACATCCCTGACTTTCTGGTACATGAGAGTAAAATCTTCCTTTTATTATTTGCATCAAGTTTAGGGTGACTTAAAATGAAACACATTCTAAAACCACTAAGTAGCATCCCAAGGGAAAAATGAAGAAGGAACCTAAGAACCTGCATGAATCATTTCGGTTACTGTTTTGGGAAGGAAGGGATGGGAGGCTCTTGTGGGCCGTGTTCCTCCCTCGGGTGGGCGGGGTGGGGGGTAGTCAAGAAGTGGAATAAGCCTCATAGCCTCCAGGTCACCCGGGCCTTGAGTCTTAAAGTGTGATTTGGCTATGTACCAAATCACCTTGCGGGCTTAGTAAAAACAGCTGCTGCAGCACCATTCCACGTGTGTTGAATCAACATCATGATGAGTGAGGTTCATAGTCTGTGATTTTAACAAACTCAAATCTGACAGATCACCCTTCTCGGCATCAGTGGACTTGACCTCCCTTAAGCAGAGGAGGCAGTCTAGAAGTTCCAGATGTGGAGGCTGAAGTCATGGACAGAGCACTGAATATATGTACAGTAGTCTTAGGAGTGTGTATAACTTTTCTTGAAACCCGATACTAATTTTTTTAAAGATTTATTTATTTATGCATACAAGCTGCGGTATAGGCCAGAGGTGTGGGGTGGTGAGAGGATTCACCAGAGACAGAGTGGGGAGCAGAACAGGCAGGTTAACTGAAATACACTGCTGAGGGGAGCCGCAGGCGAGGCAGGAGAGGTCTGCTGCGCCATGTGGGAATCTCTGCGGCCGGGTATCAAACTCGTGCTGCAGTGGCTCTGGATAGCTTCATAGTGCTGCACTTAACCTGTTGAGCCACCAGGGAGGCCCAAAACCCGATATTAATTACTTAGACTCTGCATGGTATCACTCTGAGTAAGAGGACACTCAGTAGATCTGGAAGCTACTACCAGGTACTTACAAGTGGTTGGTAGTCTATCAAGGCCACTGCATTTGGGAAGCTGTGCAATGAACAACTTTAAGAGGTTCCATTCATACAGATGATAATGCCCCCTATAGTTAGTTAATTCACACAGAAGATAATACCCTCTGACACGGTACACTGGGGTATTATTACTGTTCATAATTTCCTTTGGAATTGCTTTGTAGGGATATCAGATTAATGAAGTAATAGTTTACTTCATCTGAAGGAAGAAAAATAGTAGGAATCTCTTATCTGTGAAAATGTAGTATCTTGAAAAAGTCCTTCTTCCTAGAAAATCAAGCAATCAAATTTCTGATGACCTAACTTTTTGTTATTGTGGTAACCAGTTGTGTTGTGACGTCCTCATTCTTCAACAAGCATTTACTGAGTGGCTGCTATGTGGCTGGCATTGCTCTAAGTACTCCAAACAGAAAGTGTCACCAGAAAAGTTCTTGCTCTCATGGAGCTACATTCTAATGTAGCTGACAAGTTACAAGTGCTGTACATAACATAATTCTAGGTGGCCTAAGTGCTAAAAGGTCACATGTTAAAAGAGAGAGTGGCATCACTTAGAAAATGGGAAGCAAGAATTTCATGTGCACAGACTGTGCCTAATATAAGGCAGTGACCTTCACACCATTCACTCTCCCAGTCTCACCCAATAAAATAGCTATGGGCTTTTGAGTTCTCCTTTCTTTATAAACACAAGGATTTTCTTCCTTTATCCACCCCCCAAAAATACCCCCACAGCAAAGGCTAATGTTTCATATGGTTGGCCATGATGATCTGCTTTATGTGGAAGGACAGGGATATGCCCAGGACATGGGTTGAGGAAAGGAAAAGATCAGGGTAAACTCAAATTTCCACACTTGTTTTGTATATTTAGAAACCAGTTTGTCTTCAATTAGTCCCCTCTCCGCTCCACTACCTCCACATAGAAACATTCTCCTTTCAAATGGACCTTCAGGATTCAGAGGGAGTCAGCTGTTCTATATTCAAAATTCACCAATAAGTATATTGTCTTTGAAAAATTTAGACACCATATTCCTTCACAGATCACAATTGAAAAAGCCATCCTGCACTGCACCCCCTAAGGGCTGCTTGGAAAGAGAGGGTGGGTGTACTGCAGTGCAAGTGGAGGGGTATTATCTATTAAGGACACATTAGTCAGGACATTTTTCTGTCCTCCAACCCCACTTCCAGTCAATTCTGATGGAGACAAGTGATGGCAGCTCAGCACAGTTTCCCCAGTGCCCCCAACACACAAAGACTCATACACACTTCATCCAGCAACCAGGAATGCAGTAGCTTGATGCTGCCCCACCCACCGGGAAAGCTGCAAGTTTGAACAGCTCTTGGAATGAAAGGCCTTTGTACAAGGTGCGACCTGCTACCAAGCACAGGCAATTTGAAACCTGTCTCACCAGTGTGGCTAGGAGACTGATTCAAACTTCTCATAGGTTCCTGCAAGTGTGACAGGCACAAACAGCCCAGTTTCCTTTAAGGAGTCAAAAGAAAGGTCATCGAGCAAAGTGGTAGGACAACAGCACTGGAAGCCATTAGACATGTGGACATAGCAGTACACTATATTGGGTGAAAAGTCACGATAAAAAGCATGTGAGGATTGCTAGAGGTGAAAGACAGGCAAGGGAGGCTTCCCAGGAGAGATGACATTTCGATTGGGGTGAGAGAGAATTTGCCAGAGGGATAGTTTCAACAGCTTTGGAAATATCTTAAATATCATTTTAAAAAAAATCTAAAAACTTAACAATATGGAAGGACAGAAAAGAAAAATCTTAGGTGTTTGAATATATCTCATAAATTAAGAAGAAAATTTTTAAAGAAAATTCTAGAAACACTTTTCACCACTAATTTAATAACCTGATTAAGTTTTCTAGCTATAACTTTTGAATTTCAAAAACTATTCAGAAATTACAAAACAAAACATCTAAAACAATGGCTCCTCTGCCTTGAAAACAAAGAACTGCAAAAATCTAGCATAGCTTACATATAAAGATTTCTGGCATTCCATAATTCTGAATTCTTTCCTTTACTCACAAACACACAACTATGGAGAAATAGAGATTAAAGAACAAAGTGTTTTGAAATTAATGCTTAATAGTTAAAAATTGATTGCATTGCTACCATTTGACCTAACAATTCCACTCCAGATAAATACCTAAAAGAAATAATAGCATCCACAGAGAAAAACTTATACACAGATGTTCTTAACAGCATTTTTCACAATAGCCAAAATGTAGAAATCACTCAAATGTCCATCAGCTGATGAATGAATAAATAAAATATGGACTATTCATACAATGGAATATTATTTGGCAATAAAAAGGAAATACTAATACTTGATGCAAAATAGATGAACTTTGAGAACATTATAATATATAAAAGCAGCCAGTTACAGAAAACCACATATTATATGATTCCATTTATAAGAAAAGTCCAGATAGGCACATTGATAGACAGAAAGTGGGTTAGTGGTTGCCCAGGGCTGAAGGATAGAGATGAAGAGAGACTGCTAATGGGTAGGAAGTTTCTTTCTGGGGAGATGAAAATGTTCTAAATTTAGATTGTGGTGATGATCATAGAATTCTGTGAATGTGCTAAAACCACTGAATTGTACCATTTAAATGGATGAATTCTATTATTTGTGAATTATATCTCAATAGAGATGTTTAAGGAGAGTTGGCTGAACTAATTTTAACCTAAAAAAAGAAAATGAGTTGGGTGTTGAGATTTAATTGCAACCAAGCTCAGGTGAAATTGGATTAGATTATCTGCATGTAGTGTCTGTAAATGTTGATAGAAAAGAAGAAATGTCCTCCCAGAAGACATGGGAAAAAATTAATAAAACAGCAGCTGAGTCCAGTCTTTGGGGAATGGGCTGATTGATGTTCGACAACCAAAACTACCACTACAAATTACAGATGCATTCAGGATGCCAAATCTAGAGAACAGAAACTGACATTCAACTTTCCCTGAAATCAATAGCCCAGAATACGGAACTACACAACACCCACAGTTCCGTATAGAAAAACAGCTGCTTTCAAACAAAGCATAGTACTTTAACTGAATAGGTGTAGGGTAAGTGAAAAAATCATCAGGTTTTTCCACCCTCCCATCAGTGACAGACCTCTGCAGGCCTGCACGCATGCCTGCTATCAGGTACTTGGATAGGGTGTGGGCATGTGAGTGGGCACACCTGGGCCTGGAGAGACTGGGCTTATCAGGGCGGCATCACAGAAGCACCAACAAAAGCAGCAACAGTAGAGAACAGAGCGTGGAGCAGAAAGGCCAGGTAAGAACGCCAGAGAGCCCAGAAAGAGTGAAGATTCGCCGGGGGGTGGGAGGCCTGCCAGCCTCCCGGCCCCGTGGCCCTCCAGCCTGCCCTGTACCTGGTTGCCTCTCTACAAAAGATAATTAAAAGCCTAAAAAGCCACTAGGGGCTCCATAACTCCTCCTTTATACCTGTCTGCCCAGCTCCCTAGAGAACCTGTGCTCCTGTGCTCCTGTGCCCTCCTGCCACCACATAGGATAGTTTCATATCCTGTCCCACAGAAAGAAAAATTCAGGTTCCAGACAAAGGATGCAGTTCCCTCTGATGAAATGTCAGGCGTAATCTTAATGAACCTCAAAGTATAGCCAAGATCTCTAATGACCTCCAGTGGTAACAAGGAAAATTGCTTGGTTTGTGAGACTAGAGACTAAAACACAATGCACCACAAATCAATTAAGTAATTGTGGGTATGAGATTTGGTCTATTCCTTTCTTTGCGGTGAAAGCTGCAAAGGTGGAGTGAAAGGAAGCCTAGCCAGTGCCACTATAAGAAATTTCCCTTCCCTCTGATGTTTAAGCGTCGACTGAAGAGCTTATTTGTCTGTGTTCTGTCTTTTGCAGTCTCTTCAACACAGCCAGGAAGATGAGTCGCTCTCCAGTGATCCGGCGACTCCACCAGGAACAGCCGGTAAGCAATTCACTGTGGACACACGGATGCAGGAGAGGGCTGTGGGGAAGGTGAGCAAGTAGGCGGGAGAGATGGCAGGAAGTGGGAGAAAGCGGGAGAGAGGGATTGTGAACTAAAATAAGCCAATTTGGCCCTGAGCACCTCTCAGATACTTTTGTTGCTGTAACCAAGTTGTAGTGAAAGCAACTAATGCAAATAACACCAACCTAGAGTTTTACTAAATAAACCTAGTAAGTAAGCCCAAAGCACTTCAGAGCACCTCTGTAGGCTTGATGAAGTCCCAGCTCTCTGTCCTTTGGGTAGTAAGCTTCACTAAATGGAGAAAAGCCAATGTTCCAGAAACAGGATTCTATTATTACCCTCATTATTAGCTTCAGGCTACCAGAAATCCCCAGTCTCACAAGGCAATTAATTCATCAGTCTGGGGAGAAACTATCTTTACAGACTGCTGCTACTGACCAGAGTAGATTCTTCAACTAGGTCCAGGCAGACTGGAGGACTCTCTAGAACATTTTGGTTTGGGCCCCATATCTGAATACTTTTAATTTCACCAAAGAGAGTTCATTTCTAACATTCATCTGGCAAGTTAACAAGCTACTCATTTCTCTGATAATGACTAACATCTGATATTTGCTATGCTAATTAGCAAAGTATCTGGCAATAACCGAGACACTGTGACCTTTCCAATACAATTTGAACTAATCACCCCTCTATTATTAATTCCTGATCAGAACTCTAGTTGCTCCTGGGTGTAATTTCAACGAATACATTAAAATGTCACACGCTCTCCACTAGAGTACAGCAAATTACAAACATAGCAGGAGGGAAGGGTAAGAATAAGAACAAGGACCCACTGGCAATCGGAGACCACACGAGTCTTAGGAATATTCCAAAATGTTGCTACCATCGCGTACTGTGTACCAGATATCTACCTGCTACACCTTGTGGATAGTTCCATGGAGAATTTAATACACTACAAGAATGTTAAATATACTATGAGAATAAGTCTAAACAAATCAAACTTAAAATTTCACTGACTGGGCTATTTAAACATCCCACTGTGGTATAAAAGTGTTAAGGCCCCCAAGACAGGAAGGAGGCCTCAGAAGAGCCTTTTTATAAACCTTAAAATATCAACTGTTTATTTCCTAGGGGAGAAAAAAAAAGAAAAGAAACCCTTGATGATCATTGTAGGATAAATAAAGGTCATCAGGTTTTCCCGCCCTCCCATCAATGATAGATCCCTTCAGTCCTACACGCATGCCTGATGGCGGGCGCCAGAAGTAGGGTGTGGGTGTGCGTGAGTGGGCGCACCTGGGCCTGAGCATATAAAGGTGGAGTCCCAGGTGGCAGAAGTAGAGAACAGAGTGTGGCGGCAGAGAACTCACGGAGTAGAGATTCACTCAGGGCTAGGAGGCCTGCCAGCCTCCTGCCCCCCTACGCCCCCCACCCCCAGTCCTCCTGCCTGCCCTGCACCTGGTTGCCTCTCTACAAATGCTGTAGAAGACATTAAAAGTCTGAAAAAGCCACCAAGGGCTCCGGGACTCCTCCTTTACCCATCTGCCTGGATCATAGAAAACCTGCTTTGTGCCTTGCTGGCATTATAATCATATAAACACTTTTACTGTATTTTCTTTAAGAACCAGTGATAATTACAGCACTAGGCTATATTTACCTTATTTGTGATTTAGGACATCGTAAAAAAATCTTGAATAAGAACTCTTGACGTTGCTTGTTAGTCCAGAGGTCAAACCAATGACTTATGAGAGCAACTCTTTCCTGAAAGAGCTATAAGGGGGAGAAAATGACATTTTCCCTGTGTAGTTCAATATATCCTTGGCTGCTAAGCAATCCATAGATAATCTAACAACCTCACAGCTAATATTGCATAACACATTACAGTTCACAGAGCATTTTCACATATGTAGTTGGGGTCTCTCCCTTCAGCTTAAACTGTTTTGATCAAGGGATAAAAGACAAGCCCAGGCTTGTTGAGTGAGCTGGTTGGAGAACCTGAGGGGGATGAGGGGGATATAGTTATAGAACAGGCCAAACAAAGAAGCATGCGTCCTGGTTCTTGTTTCCTCCTAACGAAGGTGGCCTGGGGAAACAGATTCCAAACATAACATCTGGAAAACACATAGAGGCCACTTGTTTACTGTGCAACAGGGGCACGTGAAGGGCAACTTGACTAAGCCACAGTCCTGGGTCTTCAGAGCACCTGCAAAATCAAAAATTTATAACTATTGCTACACTGTTAGTCTCCAGGGAAGATAAGCACCAAGGACCAGCAAGCCCCTCCTCCTCCCAAACCTGGGTTTCCACCCTGCTGTGCTGAGATGACATGTACAAACTCATTGTCTGTTACTAGGTCAGGCTTGAGCCCCAAGCTGACCAGTCTCCATCCCTCGTGAACAGGCCCGAATGATGCATGTGCTCTGAGGACCCCAGCTGCCTTCTCCACTGAGGTCTCTAGAACTCCTGGGCTAGTCAGTGCCTACTTCCTGCACTATCTTTCAAAGGAGGTTATATTCAAGCAACAGCAGGCCATACAGTTGGCACGGGAGGGAAGAGAGTATAAAAGAAACACAGAAAAATACTCTCCACATCAAATCGCTATTTCTTTTTGGTAATTATTAACATTCTCTACATCCAATCACTACCAATAGCACATCCTCTTTTTTTCCTCCCTCCCCTTATATCAATAGCAATCAAGTGTGTGTCCTGGAGGTTTTTATTTTGTCTCTGGAAGAAAGGGGAGGCAGATTTGAGCCTCCCACAAGGTAGGAGTTTGGGTCTAGGGGCAGACAAATGCAGGCATATTTTTCATTTAAACAACTCAAAAACTAAATTAGTTTTTTTTTAATATGGTAACATGAGATCCAATACAGCACAGTAAATTAACCTTACAAATGAGGCGTTTTTTAATTCTAGAATATGTAACTCACCTGTCTATTTAATGACTTGTTGCTAAAAGGTGTCCAGGCACTGAATCTTGTGTGGAAACTCTCCATTTCCAGGGTTTTCCTGGCTGAATCCCCAGCTGACATCTCAGCAAATTATTTTCTTCTAGTCCTAGGAACTACAGATTTATTTCAATAGATACTTAAGGCCACCTAAACATCCAGGATATTAATTAACATCCAGGATATTAATGTTGTTCTTATAGGAATTATAGAATTACAGCGATTCATTTATACTATATATTTTATAGAGTTAATCCTATATATATATATCTGTACACACAAACATATCTGCATGCAAGATAATCCATTTAAATGTACACAAAGAGCACATGAACTCCATATCATTGCAATTTATTCTCTCCTCATCTGCTTGTACCCAAATGTGAATCTAAACCAGAGTTGTTTTGAACTTTTCTAGGAAACTAATTCAGAAATTAGATAGATTCTTTATCAGACAAGGCTGTTGACTTTTTCTTTCCCTGGAAAGCATGAATCTGAAGGGCTTAAAAAGGAACACTTTGCCTGCCTATCTTTTGTGCTACAAGTCAAAGAGAACATAGAGAAAACATCAGGCAAATGTATCAGTTACCTACTGCTGTATAACAAATCATCTCAACATTATCTCAAACAACAAACATCATTATCTCAAAGTTTTTGTGGGCCAGGAGTTCAAGTGCAGCTTAGTGGGCTATGATGGCAGTTTCTGGGTGACTGAAACAAGAGAAGTTTATTTTCTCACAGTTCTGCTGTCTGGAAGTCCAAGATTGAGATGCTGTCAGAGTTGGCTTCTGGGGAGGCCTCACTTTTTGGCTGGTCGTTGGCTGCCTTCTCAACGTGTGTTCATAAGGGCTTTCTTCTGCAAGAGAGGAGAGGAGGGAAAGGCAGAGAGAGTGAGAGAAAGAGCGAGAGAGAAAGACTGATTGATTGATTTGGTGTCTATTCCTTTCCGCATAAGGGCACCAATCTTACTGGACTAAAGCTCTACCCTTAAAACCTTATTAACTTCACCTCATTTAACTTAAGGTGCTGTCTCCAAATACAGTCACATTAGGAATTAAAGCTTCAAATTTCAGTGGAGGTGAGGGTGCAGGGGGAGGCATAATTCAGTCCATATCAGGTCCCTCTACTTCAAGATCTCTCGTAAGACTGTAGTCAAGGCATGGGTGAGGACTTCGTTCTCATCTGTAGGATCTGAAATGTGTTCATGTAGTTGCTCATGGGCCATTGGACTGAAGGCTTCAGTTCTCACTGGTTGTCGGCTGGAGAACTTCCCTCAACTTCTTTGTCACATGGGCCTCTCCATAGGGCAGTTTTCATGGCCACTGACTTCCTTTAGAGCAAGCAAATAGCAAAGCAAGAGAAGACACGAGAGGGAAGCCACAGTTTCCTTGTAAACTAACCTCAGAAGTGATATCCCATCACTTTGCTCCATTCTGCTAGTTAAAAGCATGTGACCCAGAGTTAAGGGTAGAAGGCTAAGAGCATTGATATGTTATTTCAGTTTACCCTATGGATTAGTTCCTTTTCCCACATGCAGAAGACACTCCAGCAATCCATAGGACTGTGAAAAGTAATGATTCTTGTTTCAAGCTATTAAATTCTAGTGGTTTGTTATCCATCATAGACTGACAAAGTGCTATGTTGGTGAGCATTCAGTACTCTTTCACACACAGCTGGTGGAAGTATAAATTAGTGTACTTTGAAAAAATGTTTGGCATCATTTCCTAAAGTTGAACATGTGTATATACTTGGCCCAACAGAAAAGAATGCACACGTGGACCAAACACATCCACAAAAATATTCACAGCCACATCAGATAGCTCTGAACTGGAAATAACCCAAGCACCCATCAACAGTTGGATGGATAAATATATTGTCATATACTCATGTAATAGAATGCCATACATCAATGAACAGTCTGCTGCTAACACCACAATATGAATGAATCACATACATAAGACATTAAACAGGAAGCTAGTAACAAAATTATATGTTTTGTACAGCTTCACTTATACAAAGTTTTACACCATGGTGTTAGAAGTTAGGATGGTGTTTACCTTTTGGGGGAGAAAAAAAAGGGTGATGACTAGAAGGAGAAGAGAGGTGAATATGGGGTACTGGTAATGGTGAAGTGTTGGGAGCCCAGGAGAGTTCATTCCATAATTCACTGATTTCTACACTTGTGAGTTGCATATTTTTAATACCTTTCTATCATTTAGAAATCATTATGGGTGGAATGTAATGAATTTAAAAAAATGAAAAGAGAAGTCTTTAGAAAGGGTCATCTACAATAACATCAAACGCTGTTAAGTACCTAGAAAAAATAAAAGTACAAATTTTATGAAGAAAATTACACAATTTTATTGAAAATCATTATTAAAGACCAAAATAAATGAAGATGTTTTATTCATGAAAAGAGATTCTCAAATTGATCTACATATTTAATGCAATCTTAATAAAACTCTCAAGAGATATGGTGTGTGTGTGTGTGTGTGTGTGTGTGCACGCGCGCGCAGGGGTATATGTAACTTGAAAAGCTGATTCAAAAATATTTACGTAAGCTTAAAGGGCCCAAAAATAGTTAAGATAGTCTGGAAGGACAATGGAGGGACATGTGTTTCTAGATTTCTAAGCTTACTGTAAAGTTGTAGTTGTGACGTGGTATTAATATCGGGACAGGGGGACAAAAGAGAAAGTCCAGAATAAGTCTTTCATATACGGGCACTTGTTAGATGACAAATCCAAGAGAAAGAGATATTTCTATTTATAAAAAATACAATATCTGTTACAAAAAGAAAGTAATTGGACCCTTTCTCACACTACACGTGCACACACAGACAGACATACCATCTGAAGGTTTTCTATATTTCATATACACATATGATTTGTGAATCCTTAAAAGATAAAATTAAAACAATGGAGAGATGTCCGAGAAAGACAAGAGAGCAGCATATTCTGAATCAATCTCAGGAGAAAACAAACGCTTCAGCAGCTTTAGTTGTCTCAGGAGCTATGTCCACTACCAGAGATATGAGAAAACAAATTAAACCACCACTTGTCAGTGAAATTCTAGCATCAGAAATGTCTAAATTTCTAAGTAACCTTCTGTGGCTATAAGTTCCAAGGGGAGAGAGACCATTATGACCTGGAGCAGATGAAAAGCATTATCTCAGAAATTGAGAATATTTGCAGTGCCTATTCTCTTTCTACACTTCAGTGAGCTAGAAGCACATTTTAAACATGAACATATTAGAATAGCATGTACTATTAAGGAACCATTTTAGAAATACTACAGAAGGGCAGTATGACATAGTGAGCATCAGATTTGGGTCCCCACTCTGACCCAACTCTGCCAAGAAGGTTCACAAGTAACTTAGAGTCTGAGCCTCAGTTTCCTCATGCAAGGCAGTGATGTGACTTGGCAAACAACAGTATGAGGATGTGTTGTTCAGAGAAAAACTTCATGGCAATGTGGGAAATTAAATACCTCCTTCTGAAGCAACATTAAATCAAAACAAATCCTTAGTTTCATAAGATGCCCAGCTGTTATGTGAAATTCCTCCAAGTAACAACATAAGGGATTTTTATTTAGCAAGTTCTCAGAATTGTTATTATCCTTTGTGTTAAGGGATTACTGAATTACATAATGAATGGAACATTACAGAGGAAATAGTAGCTGTCTCTGCTGGTAGGATTACATATGTAAGATAGAAATATGTAATTTATATAGATCTAAATTTCCATAGGATTCTTTTCACACTCTAAGATGTCAACTTTGCTGACTAGTTATTCTACCCAGGGATGAATAGCAGGCTGGTAATCACTACTTCTTTAAATGGAACTGTTTCTTTTTATGTATAGTCCCACATTTTTCTATTTCACCAAATTATAGCTCCATAAGATATTAATAGGTATTCCCCAGAAAAACAGGATACATGATTAAATATGATTAGGAAATGACTGAAGAAAATCAAACATGTTTCTTTTTGTAAGATGTTTGGAACTTTGAATATGCTGATGTTCTCAGAGAAGCTGCAGGAGGAGAAAACCACATGCAGTGCTTTCCTTCTCCATGGGAAGCCCATCATGGTGTGTACTGGTTATCATAGCTGTAGAACATAGCGTTCCAAAGTCAGCTGAAAACAAACATTTATTGTTTCACAGTTTCTTAGTCAGGATTCTAGGCATAACTCAAAGTCTCTCACAATCCAGTGCCAGCTGGGGTTATAGTCATCCCAAAATCAAACTGTGGAAGGATTCACTTCTAAATGCATATAAGTGGTTGTTGGTAAGATTCAGTTCCTTATAGACTATTGTAACAAAGGCCTCAGTTCCTTGCTGGCTGTAGACTAGAAACTCTCTCTCTACCACCTGCCCCTCTGTGGGCTTCTCCATAGCTTACCTCACAAAATGGCAGCTGGGTGCCACCCAAGTGAGCAAGTGAGAGGACAAGAAAGGGCAGGCTAGACAGAAGCCAGAGAATCTTTATGTAACATAATCTTAGAAGTTATATACCATCACTTTTTGACTACTCAGATTATGGGTCATTAAACATGGTCAGCAGGTCCCTTATTTTTAAATAAATTTTTACTGGAATATAGATTATCATGGTTATTTACATATTGTCTATGGTTGCTTTTATACTATATTATAAATTACATATACTGTATAAATCCTACATAATAAGAATAATTCTTCCTTAATCATTTAGGATTTCTTCTGATTTTTTAATGTACTTAATGTATTTTTATTAACTTACTCACTTACATCAATGAATAAATCATCCAGATAGGAAACCTGCCTTAAATGGGACATTAAACGAGGTAGACTTCACAAACGTACATGGAACATTCTATCCAAAAGCTACAGAATACATGTACTTCTCAAGTATATCTGGATCATTTTCCAGGGTAGATCATATGTTGGGCCATAAAATAAGTCTCAATAAATTTAAGAGGATTAAAATCATATCAAGTATCTTTTCAACCACAATGCTATAAACTAGAAATCAATTACACAAAGAAAACTGGAAAATTCACAAATATGTGGAGATTAAACAATACTATTGAAAAAATAGTACCATTTTTAGTACTATTTTTTCAATAGTATTGTTGATGAAAAAATCAAATGAGAAATAAAAAAATATCCTAAGAAATAAAATTGGTAATATAAAATACAAAATAGGATGCAGCAAAAACATTTCCAAAAGGGACGTTCATAGCAATAAATGTTTACTTCAAGAAACACGAAACATCTCAAATATATAACCTAACTTTACACTTCGAGGAGCTAGAAAAGGAACAAAGCCCAAAATTAGTAGAAGTAAGGAAATAACAAAGAATAGAGAAGAAATAAATGAAATACAACAAAAAGACAATTTTAAAAATCAATGAAACAGAGCTAATTCTTTGTAAAGATAAACAAAATTGACAAATCTTTAGCTAGATTCACCAAGCAAATGAGAGAGGACTCAAAATCAGAAATGAAAGAGGAGATGATAAAAACCAATACCACAGAAATAAAAAGCAGCCTCAGGAGAAACTACATTAAATTTTCACTGAATGTCATTGACAGATTCTTGGAAACTGTAACTTTAAGAAAAATGACTACACTGAAACCATGTCCTTGAATAAGCTTGTTTTGATGAAGGTTGACCAAAATTTTTTTTCTCATCAACATTATAATAACATCAAATGAGATAGTATCCAAGGACTGATGTACTATGAACAAGTATATGCCAACCAATCAGACAACCTGGAAGAAATGGATATACTCCTAGAAACATAAAAACAACATACCACGACTGAATCAGCATGAAAGAGAATGTCCAAACAGATTAATTACTAGCATGGAGATTGGATCAGTAATCAATAACTTACCAAACAAGAAAAAACCAAAATCAGATAACTTCACCACAAATTCTACCACACATGCGAAGAAGTATTAATACCAATTCTTCTTAAACTGCTCAAAAAAAATAGGAAAGGAGGGAACGCTTCAAAACCCATTTTTCAATACCTGACATCAAGACTATACAAGATGCCACAAGAAAAAAAGTTATAGGCCAATAACATTGATGAACATACATACAAAAATCAGCAATATATTAAAAGAGTCATATGCTATGATCAAGGAGGATTTATTTCAGGGATGCTAAGAGGGGTCATTACCTGCAAATCAATCATTGTGCTATACCCTATCAACAAAATGAAGGATAAAGAATTCATATGATCATCTCAACAGAAGCAGAAAAACATTTGGCAAAAGTTAACATTCATTTATGATAAAAACTCACTAAAGAGGATATAAAGGAAATGTACCTCAACATAATAAAGGCCATATATGACAAGTCTAAAGCTAACATCATATTCATTGGTAAAAAGCTGGAAGCTTTTCTTTGAAGATCAGGAACAAGACAGGGGTGCTCACTCTTGCCACTTTCATGGAGCAGTGTTGGATTTTTCTTGTTCTTTTACAAAGTGGCATGCCACTCCTGGAAAAATAGAGGTCCCAGGTGCTATGTCACTTATAGCCCAGTTTAAAACTGAATTGAAACTCCAATGTGGTTGATGCTAACTGGAGACCTTTTATTTCACTCTGTACAACAAAGTCTCTAAGTGTTTCTAAAGTTTGATGCAAGCAGAAATAGGAGACTCCAGTCTGTGCACTTCTCATTTGTAACTGGATGCAACAAACACATTAAGTAACAAAACCAAAAGTAGGGAGGACATTAGTAAATGCTGTATTTAACATCTTAGCTTTAATTTGAGTAGCTACTCTGACACTGTGCTAGTGAATCTCTTTCCTGTACACTAACTGGTTAAATCCTCACATTCACCTCGGTGGGCAGAGAGGAAAAATGTATATTAGTCTGGTCCTGGAATGAAAATTAAAACATTGTTCTCTGCTTTCGGAATTCACACATGCGAGTTGTATGACAAATCATTTATTTTATTTATCTCAAAGTTAATCATTTCAATATGCCTCTCAAGAGATTTTCTGGCTCTAAAGGTTGGACCAAAATAATAATAATAATAAAGGAGCACAAGGAAAGTGGAAGTGACTAGTCAAAAAACAAAAGGCCGGGCCTCCCTAGTGGCACAATGGGTTGAGCGCAGCACTGTGAAGCTATTGCCAGCCACTGTGGCCTGAGTTCCATCCACAGCCAGGGAGCTGACCCACATGGTGCACCAGACCTCTCCTGTCTCATTCGCTGCTCCCCTCAGCAGTGTATTTCAGCCGATCCTCCTGCTCTGCTCCCCACACTCTGGTGAATCCTCTCACCATCCCACACCTCTGGCCTACACCCCAACATGCATAAATAAATAAATCTTAAAAATAAAAGGCCATTCTAATTAAGTTAATGTCCTATATTCAGGCCATGTGACTTATTTTTAACATAAAGCAGTTTATAATGTTCATTAAAAGCATGAAAAAATAATGGATAATGAGAATGAAAGCATATTTGGAGGTATCTGTACTATTGCTAGCACAGGTGGTGACAGGCAAGGACACCCAGGGAAGCCAAAGCTGGACAGACAGTCAAATGCTGGGTTTGCTGCCTGGTAATAAGTATAAGGCAAGAAAATAAAATCCACAGCAAGAAGCAGCTGGATTATTTAAATTCATCCAAGCAAAGTATCCAGTTACTATTTATGTCACACTTTCAAGTCCTTAATCTCTGCTTTTCCCCACTGAAATCACTGTTTCTAAGGCATGGTTTCTGAGGTTTTCCAAGAGCACAAATGTCAAGTTGGACCTGAAAACAATTGCATGGGTTGTTCTGACCTTTAATAGAGATGCTACCTGGATATTGTGTTCGGGTCTTTGTGACAAGATTTGCTAATAAACACAGCATCTTTTAAAAACATAAATATTGAGGAGCAACACAGTTTAATCACTAGTCCATTCATCAAATCTCAACAGGCTTAACTCTGAGAGGCTACACTTCTAATACGAACTGTACCTGCAGTACATTTTCTGTATTTCTCTTTCGCTCTCCCCGCCTTTCCTTTCAACGCTCACCCTTCTCCTCCCTCCCCACATTTTGAACTCCACAGCTGGAAACACCGTGAGACCTGGCAGGAAGGAGGGAGTTTGGATCCTATGAAAATCAGTGTTTTCCAAAATGCTCTGAAACTCGACTTCATTTCTGACCCAAAGGAGTGCTCTGGAGGAGGTCAGAGTCCAGGTGCCACACCCCAACGCAAACGTGACCCTAAGGCAAAGATTTTGTTGCTCCCGCTTCAGTCTGTGGGCAACTGCGGAGTGGCTAAGGTTCTTCAAGGTCAAGGCGGTCGTGAGGTCTGCACAGCCGAGAGGCTTCCCTTTCCCTAGCAAAAGAAACCAAACCGGCCCGGCCCTGTGCTCCGTGGGTCCCAAGAGAAAGGCACCCTGCCCAGAGCCCAGGGCTTTACCTCCGGGAGGTGGTGGAGAAACCCAGGAAGTCGCGGCGTGGCTTCCCGCTCTTTGCACCTCAAAAGTGAGAGCGAGCCCACCGCACCGCCGCGGGGAAGAGGGGTGGGGCCGGCCGCGCGCCGTCCGCGCGCCGTCTCCATGGCGACCGGGGCACGCGGTCCTTGCGAGGGCAGCGCCGCCGCCGCCCGCAGGGCAGAGCAGTCACTGCAGCAGGAGCGCGCCGCAGCCGGCTCGTCCGCTCGGAGCACCCGGCCTGCGCAGGCCACCGCGCGTCCCCGCCGCCACAATTGAATTCCTGCCACTGTGGAATTCTTTGCCACTCACGAGGGTGGGCTCCCTGGTCGCTGCCTGTCCTAGAAGCCCTAGGAGGGCCAGCTGAGAGGCCAGATGCCAGGCTGTGGGACCCCAAGAAGAGACTGGGACCCTAAGCCAACGTTTGCTTGGTCTTAAATCACTATTTCAAGGTCGTGTGAGCGGAAAGGTAGGGGTTGTCACCTTCGGCCAGTCCTCGGAGTATTTTAATGCTTACTATTGCCAATTTTAGTATTATGCAAGAGGTACCAAAACCAAAAATAACAAACGTTTAAAAACCACCCTTCCCAATTAGTTTCTCATGGTGCTGGTCAGCGTGTAAGGATTTACCGTGAAGCTTTTTTTTTCTTTTATATGTAGATGAATAGTTTTCTCCATGGAAAGATGTTCATTATATGAAAGACAGGTTAGAAAATTATACTTAATTTTCGTGAACAGTTTAAGAAGTCTGGAAACATGTACGTAAATATAGTTTGCTCTGGTAGTACGGTTTTTGGGTTTTCTTTCAAGATTTATTTTTATTTATGTATACAAGAACTGGGGTCTAGGCAAGAGGTGCAGGGGGTGAGAGAATTCACCAGAGACAGAGTGGGGAGCAGAACAGGCAGATCTACTGAAATACACTGCTGAGGGGAGCAGAAGGCAAGACAGGAGAAATTTGCTGTGCCACAGATGGCTTAGCGTCCTTGGCCAGGGATGGAACTCAGCCTGCAGTGGTAATAGCATGATGCACTGAGTCTTAACCCTTAAGCCACCAGGGATGCTCTTAGTATGTTTGTTTTTTTTAAGATTTATTTATTTATGCATACAAGCTGGGGTGTAGGCCACAGGTGTGGGAGGGTGAGAGGATTCACCAGAGACAGAGCGAAGAGCAGAACAGGCAGATATACTGAAGTACACTGCTGAGAGGAGCAGCAAAGCAGGAGAGGTCTGCTGCCCCATGTGGGAATCTCCCTGGCCAGGTATCCAACTGGTGCTGCAGTGGCTCTGGAGAGCTTCATAGGGCTGTGCTTAACCCACTGTGTCACCAGGGAGGCCCTATGGTTTTTAAAATCTCTAATTAAATTTTCTCCTACAATATGCAACACCTAAGTAACAAATTTCATTCTCAAAGTTTTATTCTAATCCAAGCTTCTCATTTTTCCCCTGTTGCTTTTAACATGGTTAAACTGCATGAAAAGATACAAATTAGATGATCTAAAGCTGGGACCCACCTGGGGTCCCTTTCACACAAAAGGCCAATGAACTGAATGAATAAACAAGGTCAAAAGGCTGCTTGGTCACTAATCCACAGGAAACAGCTTTTGTTTTACTCCATCTCAGGACTCATCCAAGAAAAACATTCATATGGCATAATTTCCTTTTGCGGTCTTACCCTAGAGCGCTAGTTTTCTCCTCTCAAATCCCTATTCTCTCAACCCAACAGAAATGTTTCTGAAGTGGCATATTTCAGGTTCTGGTGATTCTCTCATTTTTAAAAGTGGAATTAAAAGATTTTATTACGCTTGAATCATCCCCAGTAAGAACTTGGCTTCTTTCTATAGTAAGCATACCTTAAAGCCAACTATAATACTGCTAAGAGTTGCATTTTAAACTTTTTTTTTGGCCCATAACAACATTGTTTGGCGATAGCTTTAACAAAGAAGTCATTGCGATTGAGTTGAAGATAATACATTTTTTAAGTGCATCTTTTATAATAGTGTCAAGACAAGCCACTAAAATGCTTGAGTAAAGAGGACTATTATTAATACTTTAGAAAATCAGAATGTTCCCATTTTAAATACAAATGGCAAAAGCCAAATAAACATATGTAGTATGAGGTTGAAGAAAGTGACAAACTGGGAACACAGAGAATGTAAAAGAATAAAAACACTGATTGGATAAATTGATCAATACTCTTTGAATTCAGAATGCCAAAAAATAAAACCACGATTATTTTTTAGTATCACTCAATGGGTCCCTACCCTTCTCAACCCCAATTAGGGGCTTGTTTCTGTAGCCTGGAAACAAAGACATAGCAGCACAGGCCTCTTTTACAGGGTGAAGGCAACTGGGTTATGAATGGATAAACGGATGAAATATTAACACAGTACCTGGATGAATCTCAAAAGCATCAGGCTAAGTCAGTCACAAAAGACTGCACAGCGTATGCTTTTATTTATTTTTTTAATATTTATTTATGCACACAAGAACTGGGGTGTAGGCCAGAGGTATGTGTGTGGGGGGAGAGGATTCACCAGAGACAGAGTGGTGAGCAGAACAGGCGGATCTACTGAAATACACTGCCGAGGGGAGCAGCAAATGAGACAGGAGAGGTCTGCTGTGCCATGTGGCCAGGGAGCAAACTTGTGCCTGCAGTGACTGGCGATAGCTTGAGAGCTCTGTGTCTTTGACCACTGCGCCACCAGAGAGGCCCTGCTTTTATTTAGAAAAAAATATTCAGAAAAGGCAAATCCAGAGAGAGAGTAGAATGGTAGCTACCAAAGGATGGGGGTCTTGGGAGAAGGGGAGTAACTGCTAATGGGTTTCCCTTTAGGGTGATGAAATGTGTTACAATCAGATTATGGTGATAGGTACATAAAAACCTCTGAATTATACATTTTAAGAGGGTACTCTCTGATACCTGAATTAGGTCTTCAGAAAAGCTGTTTTAAAAGGGTGTGAGGCTGCTTCTGAATAGTACTGATGTCAGTTATTGTGCTAAGTATTTTTTTTTATTTATTTTTTTTAAAGATTTATTTATTTATACATACAAGCTGGGGTACAGGCCAGAAGCATGGGGCGGCGAGAGGGTTCACCAGAGACAGAGTGGGGAAAAGAACAGGCAGATCAGAAATACACTGCTGAGGGGAGCAGCGGGCGAGGCAGGAGAGGTCTGCCGCACCACGTGGGATTCTCCCCGGCGGGGCGTCGAACTTGCGTCGCCGCTGCCGAGCTCCACAGCGCAGCGCTCAACCGCTGCACCACCAGGGAGGCCCCTATTGTGCTAAGTATTTTAAACATACTTTTTAACTCCTCTTTATAACCAGCACTATGAACTGGTTATTAACTTCATTTTCTAGATTAAAAACAAAAACTCAAAGAAACTGAGTAAATGTACATGAACAAAAGGGGAAGAGACAGAATAAGGATTCAAATCAAGGTGTAAGTAATGTTAAAGCTCATGATCTTCTCATTATACAAATATTTAAATTTATGTGATGCAAATGTACAAAATTTGCAAGGAAGTTTCAGAACCTTAAATTTTATAAACACAGTTCTACTTATGAGGAGTGAATCTTTATATTCTCAGAGTGAAGACTACAGGTTTCTTCTAAACAGGCAACAGAGATTAACTTAGAACAATCACTTTATTAAAAATAGCGAATTTCACAAATACTCATTCAACATTTGTTGTCACTGGCCATTGGAATACACACCAGTGGGTGTACTGATTGTCAAACGTAAACTGAAGCTGGGCTGCCACAAAAAGCCTGTGCATCATCAACTTATGATCAACACTGGAATAAGTTTGGTGAGCTCAGGAAGGGGAAATCCTTCAGCCCGATCAATGACATTTAGCACAATACATTTCAAGTATAACCCCATAAGGCAACAATATAAAGCACAGCAGCACAACCTCTGTGTCACATTTCCTGATTAAACCTTCAACAAGGCCCAGACCTCTAGTTATGGTGAATTACATCAAGTCAAATTTTACTGAAAGCAGTATGTGGAAACAATCATTGCACTTGCACTTTAATTACTTTAATTCCATATTGCGGAAGATGACTCTGAATACTGATTCAGCTGGAAATGTAAAGAATGCTGCTGCACTTCAAATCACAAGGAAGCAACTGCATTTCATTTTAGCTGGTAGAATTATTTGGAACATCTTGTGCATCTGCCAAATGAAGCTTTTGTCTGTATTCATCAGTTAAGAAAAATTTCATTCTATAATGAGAACTTTTAAATTCTGGAAATTAACACTTAGGAATTAAGAGACAGAAGTATTTTTTTAAAAGGGGAGGGGGAGCTATGTTTAAAGGGAAGGTGTCTATGTTGCTATTGAGAAAAATGTAAGTGGTAAGACAATTTTTAAATGAAGGGAAGTGATTACATTATAGATATAATTCAAAGACTTTATAAAAAGCCACTGAATCAAGACTATGTTACAGGTTCTAATAGAGCACAGAATTATAATACAAGCAAGAATCATTTTCATGTTTAGGAGCTGATTAGAAGCAAATAAGAAAACTCAGTAAATTAAAACCATTCTTTTGAGGGGACAACACTATCATCTTGGAAAAACAATTTCTTTGCAAAGGTAGAAAATAAAATTATCTAACTCCAAAACCTTTTCTATAATCCTCTGAATTATTCTCTAAGGAGATTGGAAGTAGGATAAAACTTCTGCACATATTATTACTATCCCTTATCATCTTTTCTTTCACTTTCTTCTTTCATCTATATTGCCCACATTTGTTATTCTCAAGACCCAATTCGGATAATGACATGGATACACTAAGGACAGCTAAATTCTAGCAATACATGAATGGCACAGGTGAAAATGTACAAACATGAGCATTGCCATCAAAGACTTTCTCATCCAGTTGGGAGGCTGAAATTTAACACATAATGAAATGAGGCAGAACACTAGTTTGAAATGACATGTTTTATGGACATGCTTAACTTGAATGTTGTATGATAAAGAGAAGGGGGAGGCCAGAGAATCTCTAGGCAGGAAGTGCAACTTAACAAAGACACTAAGGTGACCAAAAACACAATGTGCTCTTAGGAGTCCAGAGAAGCAGCTTAGTAGGAATGAGAAACAAAACAGATGTACAGACTGTGATTAAATTATTGAGCCTTTTTTGACCTAGTTAAAAAAAAAAAAAAAAAACTTGGTTAAAAAATATGAATGGCAAGATGAAAGTGACATTTTAGGGAGACTAACTTAGTGACAATGTCTAAAGTACACAGTAGCTCTGAGCAACAGAAATGGAATGCAAGCTACAGAAATAATTTTTTAAATATATTTTTATACTAACACCAAAAACTGTCATTCGGACATGTAATCAATATGAAAATACTGAGATATTTTGCATTCTCTTATTTAGACAAAATCTTTGAAATCAGGTGTGCTTACACAGCACATTTCAACCCAGATAGCCACATTTCATGTGCTCAGTAGCTCATGGCTAGTGACTGCCATTTTGGATAGCATAGCTCTAGAGCTGAACAGAAATTTGAAAGGTGATGAAATCAGGGGGCAAGGTTAAGGAGTAAAGGAAGAATAAAAAGCAGAACTGATGATATCTGACAACTAACTGTAATTAAGAGGTAGCATATAATTCCATGTCCACATCCAGGCTTAAGGAAAACAGTACCATGATTGATAAGCAATGTCTGCTATAGTGACAGAATAGTTTGAAAATAACAATAACAAAGTCCCTGATGACAAAGGGGAAAATTAGAAGGGAAAAGTTTGAGTACAAAGAGAACATTCATTACAGCTTAGGAAACTAGGGATTCCATACTTTGCTCAAGGTTGCACAGATGTGAAACCAAGCAATGCAGTATCATACTCCTGTATTCTACCACTGCACCTTGTTTAATTCTGGTGGTTAAACTGCGGAAAGTGGAGAGATTAATTAGTCTAAATGTTAAACAAAAACTCAAGTGAGACAATAGGAGATAAGTTATAATCATAGGAAAAATACAAAGTTTAGAATAAACATAAAGAACAAAGAACCAGGTACTGCTCCTAAGAAAAGCCTCCTAATCAACTTGTATCTTACTTACATATTTAAGTCTTTCTTAGCAATTATATCTTACATTAATATCTCCCCACAATTTACTTTACTCCTTAATACCTTTATTTTCTTCATCTATAAAATGGGAGTATAATACCACCTGCTTCCAAAGGTGTGGCCAAGTAAGATAAAGTATGTAAAACCCTCATATACTTGGCAACTTCTAAGTATTCAATAAAGATTAGATACTAATTGTTATTACTGGATTTACACATAATTCCTTGTTTCTTCACTGTTATTGTACAAATCAGCAATTAATAACAATGTATGTTACAGTAATAACAATAATGTGTGTATATATCTATACACACAGTAATGTATATATATAATCTATTGTCTATACTTTTTCATATACACATTATGATGTTGCAAAGAACACTCGAAGAAGTTAAACAATTGCCCAAAATTATATTATCAAGATGTGGAACCATATTTTAAAAATCGAATCTCTTGACTACATCCAATATCCTTCCTAGTTTATCACCGTTTGGTTCAAAGGAATATCTACCTCCCAACTTAAGTTGATAAATAGGCAGAATCATTTCTTACTGCTGTTATATGTCTCACATTCTGATTAACATCATGTTCAAATTAATTTTGAAAATTGCATATATTTCAAAATACATTTTGAAAAATCAGAATCTGGATGTTTCACATGTGCCCTGGTGACTTGCTCTAAGAAAATCCCATAATACACTCTTTTATGCTCTAAAATATTCCATGTAATGCTACTAAGTGTAGTAATAATCTATCTGCATATCCAACTACAATTTAGCATCAGAATCTAAGATTCAAAATAATCTATATGGTAACTAGCCTAATTCTCAATTATCTTGATAAACAAGGTTTTTAATGATTCAAAAATCTGAAAATACAAAGCAAAGCAGCACAAACCAGAAACAAACCAAATTTCAGCATACAAAATAACTACAAAATTCCATTTGAAAACCAGAGGGAAGACAACCAAGTAAATAAGAGTAGTTGTTATTGTCTACTTAATTGAAATGATTCATTAGAAATTATAATTTAAATTTCTCACTGTTGATATTAGGCAAAGGATACATGGAAGAATTCAATTCTTCTAACTGTAACACAAAGAAACAAATTTAAATTTTTGTAAGATAAATAGCATAAGTAGCTCATTGTTAAGTATACATTTTAAAATAAATTATCTTTCATTAAGTTTCTTTAAATGAAAAGTCAAATACTAAAGAAAAAGCTCTCCAAAAATATCCGGACTGAAGAATTCATTTATATATTAGTTATAAAGTAGTTTCAGTATTTATTACTTGTTAAATAAGAATATGAGAGGAGACTTAAACCATATGATAAAAACTAGTTTTACAGGAATTTTCAAAACCATGCATAATTATAATCCCATTTAATAACAGTTTCTAAGAGAAAAAAAAATGCCCTAACAATCTTTAAAATTTTTATGAATTACAGAAAGATTTCATAAGACATTCAGTTCTCAGTATGAGATAGAATTGATCATTCTTATTTTATAGAGGTAATAATTTCAGTAATAGAAATGTTAACTAAATTGTCCAAAGGTACACAGTTATAAGCCAAATGTAGATCTTGGGCTAAAGTAAGGCTTTTGGGTTTGAAATTCAGTGTTCTTTTCACCAATCACAGCCACTCTCCTAAAGGCCTTGCTAAATAAGTTTATATTTATTACAAAATGAAATACTTGACTGAACATGGTATTTAAAATAAGTATAGGTTTGATATTTTAAAAGTAAGGTCAATTTTGCTCACCTTTACTTACTCAAAAGAAAAAAAAGCAAAAAAAATTAATTCTCTTTACCACTGGTAATATGGAATCTGAAACTAACATTTATTGAATTTCATTCTCATTAATTTTTGTTTTGAAAAAAGATGTAAAGAGACAGATTTAATTAATAATTCTCAGTGTAAGGATTATGCCCAATGTTATGGACTAAGCTGTGTCCTCCTTAAATTCCTGTTTTAGCCCTAATGCCTCAGAATGTGATGTACTTGGAAAAATGCTCTTTAAAGAAGTCATTAAGACAAGGTCATTAAGGGTGGGCCTTACTTCAATATAACTGGTGTCTTTACATGAAGAGGAAATTTGTACATAGGTGCCCAAGCAGAAAAAGAGAATATCATGTGAACATGAAGACGGTATCTCCAAGCCAACAACAGAGGCCTCACAAAAAAAAATTCCAACCCTGCCAACACCCTGATATTCAAGTAAAGCAAGGTAACATGAGAGAGGCAGCCTTAGTGTCTTAGTAACAACCTTTTGGTGAGTTACTGGTATGCAATTTAGTTTCAGTATGAATCTTGCTTCATGTTAGACAATGTACCACCATGAGGCAGAATGGGCCTGAGGAGGAGTCACATGACTACTGACCCTTTATTCACTCCTTGGTATGCAACTATACAACTCACCTCTTGGTATGTAGCCATGTCATATCTGACCATGTACAGATGCCAATGCAAATGCACATAGAACCTTGTAGAAACTGAAAGTATATATATGCCCCCTGACTTCCTATAGATGGCGTTCAGCCTTTGGATGCAAATCCACTGAGTCAGCATTGGTGCAATAAATCTGCTTCTTGTTAGCCCTAGTGTTTAAGTTACCTTTGTGCAATATTACACAACTTTGAGTCTCTAGAACTGACTGACAAACAATAAATTTCTGTTGTTGAAGCCACTCAATCTATGGTACTTTGTTATGGCAGGTCTGGCAAGTTAATACACATGGCAATATACTACAAATAACAAAGTACAGTATTTAAAAATAAATATTTAAAAAAAAAATAGCACACCACCTGAGTAAATAATGCAAAGTTAATCAAATCAGGATCTTTCAACATATACCCTCCTACAGTTTTAAGATCTTGTCACATATGTACAGAAGTGAATATTTTGTTTTTAGATTTGTCAGTGTTCTCATATGTTTAGAGGTAAATATGATCATTTCCTTGGAATATATTTCTTTAAAATAAAAGTCAAGCATGGATAAAATTTGAAAACATTAAGTGAAGGGATCTAGAAATAGAAATGTCACATATTACATGATCACACTTATGTGAAATGGCCAGAACAGGCAAATCCCTAGAGACAGAAAGCAGATAGAGGGATTGCTAGGAGATGGGGAAAGTGGAGGCATGAGAGGTACAGGGTTTCTTTTGGGGGTGATGAAAGTGTCTGGTATTAGATAATAGTGATGTGTGTACAACATGTGGAACCATTGTAAAAACCACTGAGATGTACTTTAAAAATAATAAAAAGGGTAAATTTATCTCAATAAAAAATTTTATTTAAAAAAGGATAAAGAAGAACTGTACTTACATCAGACAGAAGCCTATCCAGATTGGAGTCACTAGCTATTTTTCTCTTTTCCTCAGGAAGTTCCTCTAACTCTCCGTAGAGCTCCAAATTCAAGCGGGCTAATTTCTCCTGCATCCCCCGAACATGTTCCATCTGTTCGATGGAACATTCATTTCCTGGGGGAACATTCCAGAACATTAGTAAAGATTAAGATAGTTCAAATTCACCTTCTTGAGGAAAAACTTTTAAACTCCAGCTATTTCAAAAGAAATTAGTTTTCCTTCTTGTAAAAATAACATTGTTAATAATTTCATTGTATAATTACAAATTTTTGTCCAGGAAAAAATGATAACCATGAACATAAATCATATAGGATGTACATTTTTAAAAAAGAAAGCATCACTTAGGTAGAGATAATGTAACTTTTTTCAATAGTATTATCAAACATAGGAGCAACAAAATCATCTAATTACAAGATTGACAACTGCCATCTGAACTGAATGACTCAGTATTTTACAATATCTTTAATAAAAGAACATGATACTTCAAATGAAATAGCAACGTACAGAAAATAGGATGGAAAGAAGAACATTTACAACTTACCAAATGCTTGAAGCTTCCCAGAGTGGAAATCATTCAAAAGGCTCAGAAGCCCCCTCTCCATCTCCTGGACGTCTGAGACATCAGTGAGAAAGGAGTGTTGAATTGGAGTTGATTGAGCACCTTTTCCTTCTCCCCCCTGAGGTCTGGTCTTTTCTTTCATCACTCTGCAAAAATTAAGTGTATATAATTATCTTTAAAAAGAGATAATTATATCCTTTCAGGCTATCCTAGATTAAAGAAAATTAGTGAATTAAATAGAATTTCACTTAGAAGCACAAAATTAACAAGAAATAAAACCAGTAATTTCAAGGCAGAAACCAAAAAAACAAGTTGTGAAAATCTCAAACAAATGTATAAAATCTAACTACTAAAGCATATACAAAGATTGGTTAATACATCTATATAATACACTAATTCTTTGGTCTGCAAAAAACTAAAAAGAGAATTAGTAAATCTTTTTACTAGTTTATGTTTCATATTTAATTTCTCAGTAAACATATCCACCTTTCCCTTCTAACACTTATCCGATTTTTACTTTCAACTATCAGTCATTCAACAAGTGGTTGTGGGGGGGGGGGGTCCTTAAAGGTGTGCAAAGATGCACACCTTAGTCATGATACCGAAGAGTGCCCAATCTGAGAAGAAAAAAAGACATATTTATAATCACAGTAGGATGAAGTGCCAAAATCCTGCTATCATTCTTAACTCTCTCTGAGGCCCCTAACTACAGTCATGAAATCCTACTGATAATACTCATATCTCTTATCTACTTCTATCCTCCACTACCACTGATCTTTCTTGACTGAAGTACCCCAACATTTTCCTACTGGTCTCCCATCTCTTATGTGTAGTCTATAATTACCCTTCCCTCCCCACAGAGTAGTCAAGCAAAGGTTGGTTTTTTTTCAAACATTCATTTATGCATACAAGAGCTGGGGTGCAGGCCAGAGATGTGAGGGGTGAGAGGATTCACCAGAGACAGAGTGGGGAGCAAAACAGGCGGACCTACTGAAGTACACTGCTGGGGGGAGCAGCAAGCAGACAGGAGAGGTCTGCTGCGCATTATGGGTCAGCTCCCTGGCCAGGGATTGAACTCAGTGACTGCAGATAGCTTCATAGTGCTGAGACTTAACCCCTAGTGTCACCAGGGAGGGCTCAAAAATGTTTTTTAAGTAAAACTAGATCATATGATTTATTTAATTCAAGTGTTTTGTTTAGTAGATTTGCATTCCATGACAGATGAAGTCCAATATCTTTAAGAAACCTACCCTCCGTTGTCTGTCTGCATTCTAGACATTCTAAATCCCTTTTGCTTCCTAGAAATTTATACTCTTATCTACTTACATGCTAATCCTCTGCCTGCATTAGCATCTTTCTCCTTCCTGCATTCTTTGTCAGGCTACCTCCTACACATCCATCAGTCTTGTTACGTGTTATTTCCTCCAAGGCCTTTTCAGAGCCTAGACTAGATTAACTCTTATTACACATATATACATTTAACTATTAAACATTTTAGTGATGGTACTATATAGACCATGATACAGCAACAGAGAGAAAAAGCAGTTCATTCAACCTAGTGGCAGTCAAAGTAAACTTCCTAATGGTGAAATGAGTGAAAGCTTAAAAAGAGTTTACCAGGCAAAAAAGGGCTCTTTATAACCCCAACATGTCCTAAAGATCTTAATGTACATATTCAGTACTCAGTTAATTTCCATGCAATGTTACATGAAGACATCTTCCCTCACCAATATACTCGCCACAAAGAATAAGATAATGGGGTGGATGATGGGAGTAGGAGGTAGGGGGTAGGGGAGCAATAAAGACACTAATTTTTTTTAATAAGGAACCATATTAGAATACCTAAGCTATTGGCAGTAGGTCAGTAACAGTTTTCCAGAAAGCAAGATCTTTATTTTTTAAGATTATTTTTGATTAAATATTATTTTCAAGTACACCTAGCTACTCAAAGTTCTGTTCAAAACTCGTAGCATCAACATTACCTGTGAGCTTATTAGAAATGTTTATCTGAAGCCCGACCTCAGACTAAAGGTGGTGTGAAATCTGTTTTTTAAAAAGATTCCCAAGACGACCACATACACATTAAAATCTAAGATAAACTACTAATGACTGTAAGGTCTGAGTATAGAAAACATTTTTTTCTTTCAAATAGGAAGTTTTATCCAAGTAAGGGTTTTGCATCAGTTCATCATTTAACAAATCTCTTAAAAAAGAGAATAAAAACCTATGTATTCCTATTTCAATATGCTTTTGATTATGACAGTACCACTCTGTACTAAAATAATTCAACAATTAAAAAGCACTCAATGAATTATCATGTGCAAAATCTCGTGTGCGCTGTATGGGCACACAATGATGATCAAAAAAGCTCACCCTCAGGGCCTCGCTTGTGGCGCAAGGCGTTAAGTCTCAGCACTATGAAGCTATCCTCAGTCACTGCAACATGAGTTTGATCCCTGGCCAGGGAGCTTCCCACATGGCGCAGCACACCTCTCCTGCCTTGCCCTCTGCTCCCCTCAGCAGTGTGTATTTCAGTTGATCTGCCTGTTCTGCTTCCCACTCTGTCTCTGGTAAATCCTCTCACCACCCCACACCTCTAGTCTACATCCCAGTTCTTGTATGTGTAAATAAGTCTTTAAAAAAAAATAAAGCTCACCCTCTATCAAAGGACAGAGAAATAAAATTACAAGGCAGGAAATGACAATGGGATATAAGCAAACTGGTCTAAGTATTCAGAGAAAGGAATGATTTCCTTTTAAATCTCTTGCCTTTCTTTTTAACCAGCCCTAAGTTTACAAAATCTGATTCTAAATTAATCTCCCCCAGGAGAAACACCCTTTCCAATTTCAAAATTTATTCAGGGGAAATCCTCAGAATGCTTGATGTTTATCAAAAGAACTCATGTTGTTTTCCAAGTGTCTTTGGTTATGTCCCTTTTGTTTCCTCAAAGAGAGTTGAGATCATAACAAAGGCAGCAATTTTCTTTTGTGTATACCCAATGGCTAGAGGGCTACAGTACTGTTTCCTTAACTGATTCTCACCCCCACACTTCTGATCTACAATCCAGTTTTTGAATGCACAAATAAAATTAAAAATACAAATAAATTTCTTCTTTGGACTTTCCCTTTGTTTGAATTTTATAATAAATGCAAACCATTTTTATGAAAATAACAAAACGACTCTTTTTTAAAAATAATCATTACCAAAGCACTCAGCTAATTTAAAAAACAAAACAAATTCATCTATTTTTTCCCATTTCTAGATAGCTTTAATAACTTTGTGTATTAAGTTTTATTACTCTGTACATTTCAACATGAGACAAACGGCCTTCAAGCCAATTATTTATTTTCTATTTTCTAATTGCCATACACTGTCACCTTTATAAGTTTTTTTCTAAGTCCCGTGTATGTGAATCCAATCTTTTACAGGTGAAGAGAAAAAATGTTACATAACTAGTAAATCTAATACTTAACAGGATTTTCGGTGATAAGGTAAAAATGTTCACCTTTTTAACTTTGGTCGCTGTGAAGTTGACTGTGATGCAGGATTTGAAAACCCAGTGCTTTTACTAAGTGGAATGGCATTTTTTTTGGCATTAACAACCTGAGTGGAGTGGGCACTAAAGGACTTAGGACTCCTCCTCTTCACTTTTCGTTCTTCCATAGTCTTAAATTCTTTATTGCTCCAAGACCAACTTCTTATGACCTAAGGAAATAGAAGGAAATTATTATACATGGATGTTATAAATTGCCAAGATGAAACAGCTTCAAAGATCCATTTCACAGGCTGAAAAAGGATCAAGAATTTCAGAGTTTATCAGAGAAAATCCAAAGGATCCCTTAAATTGAACCCCTGTACTATTTATTCAGAAGCCTTATGCAAAACTGCCTGTTAGACAAAGCTTTTTTACCATTTTCTTTATTCACTGGATCTCATACGTGTTTAATCTATTATTCCACATGCCAAAAACTATTCTGGTTTGGGGGAAGATGTTGCTAAAAAAAAAAAGAGACATTCCCTACCCTCAAAAAAGCATGAATTATGCATCATGTATCCATTTCATCTACAAATCTTTATTGGATTCTTTGTTTGGGTCAGTTCTTTGGGTCAGTTATTCATCTAAAAATACCAAAAAACTAAAGATAACAGTTGCCGTTCCTTATGGAGTTGATTTGGAGGACTCTGCCCTTTTAGTAGGGAGGCTCTATTCAGTGGGCTTCATAATACACTTTAGACCTGCCTGGGTGTGATAGTTTTTCATGCACGATCCTTAATGTAAAAAGTATGACTTTGCAATAAATTTCATGGTAAAAAAGATTTTTTTTTGAAAAGCATGAACGATAGAAGGAGAACACATCTAATAACAAATCATCCATCTGATGTTCCCTGCCTGACTGAAGATTTAAAAATACATTCCTTTTAAAATGTATTCTTGGAAGAAGTAACTAGATTCAGAGATGTGTAACTGACACAGGAGTATTTAGTGAGTAGAAACCTTATTTCAACTACCAAGCAGAAATTCAGGTTCTGAAAGCTGATTCTACTACCTGGATTAAAGTTCTATAAAATTAAACTTCCATCATGACTACTTTGTATATCTATTCTCTACCTATTTTTAATGAAACATGAAGTTTTCTTATATGTTTAATTTTGTCAACATCAACTATGTAGCTATGAAGTTACAACTAGCCCCTTCATAGAGAATATGTGTAAAACCTTTTATTTATCTGTTACTTTTCCCTTACTTTTTACATAAAGCACTTTATTCTTCTAACACTCACCCATCTAACAATATCCGCCTACATTTTTTTATTGATGCATAACATTCAATTTTTCTTGATTATGTTGTTTCATGTATCATGAGAAATTTATATGGCTATTTACCTCACTAGATTGTATGTAAAACGTCTTTAGAGCTTTTCAGAACATTATGATGAATTTAATCATGCTATGAGCAATCAAAAAGACTCAAATCCACTGATGTCACTCCTAAAAAATTACCTGAGAATTTTTATGAAAACACGTACTTCGCTTTTGTCTGGATACCTGCCATTAGCACTGAAATTTAAACCAGTGGCTCAGTAGGTTCAGCCTGACCGTGAACAATCAATGACAATAGAGCCATTGCCCAGTCTCTAATCCCAGATGCCAAGTGGAATCCACTTAAATCTTAGCTAACAATTTTCATTACAAAGCATTTTCAGTAACAGAACAGACATTCTGGAGTTTCAACACGCAACACAAATTAAATGGAACTTAAAAAACAACAAATAGAGACCATGGGATATCAGTTCTCCAAGAAGCAAGTATTTCTAGAAATTTGATACAACCCCCCCCCCGCCACACACACACAAACAACAGTGGTCTTTAAATTTCATGAAGCCAATACACATTTGGTGATACACGAAAAAGGAAAAAAAAAAACAGGAAGTAAAGTAAATGCAAATAAACTAACAGTGTAGTGGCATAAACTAAGGTGTTCAAAGGAGCAGCGTTTGAAATTTATTCCTTTGGGGGAGGTAACATCTGTCCCAAGAGAAACGAAATCCTTGTACACCAAGCAAGGGACCTTTTAGAGAAGGCCTCAGTTAAACTGCTCAGAGTTACAGTTTTCGAGAGCCAGGAACCCAGAGCCTCCATGCAGGACCACTAGGAGTCACTCTGACTCCATCCCATTCCTTTCCCCCAAAGCACTCTAAGACCCTCAGGAAACCGCCCGGAACCTAGAGGAGGCAAGAATGAGTGGAGGGAGGGACCTAAGGGGGAACACTGTGGGGGGTGCCTTTACTTCCATCTCATACCTGAGGAAGAAGGAGATGAGGGTCTTCTTCCCTAATCTGCAAAGACCCTGGGCCCTCCAAAGCCGCAGCCGCAGCCGCAACCGACGATGCTACTGCAGCAGCTGGACTCAGGGTCACATCCCGGCCCCCGCGCCTCCGCAGAGGCCTTTGTTTACGGAAGTGACGCAAGAAGGCGGAGCTTCTGCGCACCAGGCGGGAGCCTCGCCTCTTCCGGCTCCTCCAGCGTCGCTGCCGTCTCCGCCATCGGCACCTCATTGCTTCCCCCGATCTGACTTTAGCTGTAACGTCGGTGGGCCTAGAAAGGAGGACCCATTCCTTGGCTTTTATTTTGGGTCCTACAGCCCAGAGGCAGAGGATGCTAGAGATGGCGGTGGAAGCAGGAATGGAAAATGTAATACCTTCCCGGAAGCTGCCCTGCCCCCTCTATGATTGTCAGCCTCCACGCACTACAATCCCCAGCATGCTATTCGACCAAATATGGAGGCGGAACCAGAGTGTCGCCAAGGCAACTCTTCCTGGCTTGTTGCCTAGAGTTTGCCGGACGTCGTTGGATGAACAACTTTGGCTTGGAAGACGGTGTGAAAAGCGTGGTTCCGTTCAACCACCCCGATGCTGAGTCCCTAAATTCTGTTACTGCTACTGTTTTTAATATCTACTCTGTTCAGGCACAAGGTAAATTATCTCTAAACCTCACTACAGTTCTATAAGGTAAGTATTATAATCCTCGTTTTAGAAATTAGTAACCTAACACTCAGGCTAATAAATTCACGTCTCACTGTCACTAAAACAGTTCTTCGCTAGATATACACCCTCTGGAAAAGGAATTGTGGGTTGAGAGAGATGGCGCTATCGTGAACGAGGGAAGAAATTCATGTTTCATTACCTAGACCGGATAGCTTTCCCAGTGTTAGGGTTTAGAACGTTTTAGATTCATAGACCGTTAGGTTGAAGAGACTGGAGAACACCACATACCTCCCTGCGTTTTCTAATGAAACCATATCTAGAGAGTAATATCATCGTCATAGAAGCATAGCAAAATGCTCCCACACGTCCTGACTTACAGAATGGTCTTCCGCCATCTCCACGTTCCCTTTGTTATAGATATGAAATGCTTTTAGAACAGCAAGCGTTCATCTACCCACTATCCAGAATGAACAGTTTTGTTGTTCCATAGTTTTAAGTGAAAGAATAGAACATTACAGATAAAGTGGGTGACCCCTATTGTCAGTTCCACTCTACTTCTCTACTAATTAACCAGGATCTCAAATTTGGTTGGATTCTTGCTAATTTAGCTTTTTGTATATTCAATGCTACTATGTATTTATAAACTACATAGACTGACTTTGGACTTTTGAACTTTTACATGAATGCTGTTATATTTGTGTACCATTCTATAACTTTTTTTTTTTTACCCCAACTCTATGTTTTTGATGTCTATCCCATTGAGGCCTCTGACTAGATAGATTTCATTGGTTAAAACTATATTGTATTCTTCTGTGAAATATCTTTGCTACGTATTTGGGAATTCCCATGGAGTGATAGGAATTTTTTTTCTGTTTTCACCATTACACATAACACTGTAGTGTTTGAATTTTTTTTCAAATTGCCTTGTGACTTTAAACTTGAAGGAATAAGTGACTGCTAAGTGAACAAGTTATGCTAAGTAAAATAAATCAGGGCTTTTTTATTTTACTTAGCATAACTTGTTCACTTAGCAGTCACGTAAATACCACATGGTCTCTCTTATGTGTGGACTCTAAACAAAACAAAAATGTAAGCTCATAGTTACAGAGAACAGTCTGGTGGTTGCCAAAGGCAGGTGATCAGAAGGAGAGATGGGTGAAAAGGGTCAAAGATAAAAAGGAAGAAAATCAAGGGATTTGTGCTCATTGACATTTTTTTCTTTTTTTTTTTAAAGGCTTGTTTATGCATACAAGCTGGGGTACAGACCAGAGGTGTGGGGCAGGGAGAGGGTTCACCAGAGACAGAGCTGGAAGCGGAACAGGCAGTTTGACGGAAATACACTGCTGAGGGGAACAGCGGGCAAGGCAGGAGAGGTCTACGGCGCCATGTGGGAATCTCCCTGGCTGGAAGATTTGCTCATGTTGCCGCAGCTCCACAGCGCAGGCTTAACCACTGCGCCACCAGGGAGGCCCACTTTCTTATTTAAAGATTTGTTTATGTATGCAAGAGCTGGTGTATAGGCCAGAGATGGGGGAGGGTGGTGGTGAGAGGATTCACCAGACAGAGTGGAGATCAGAACAGGCAGATCTGTTGTAGTACACTGCTGAGGGGAGCAGCAGGCGAGGCAGGAGGGGTCTGTTGTGCCATGTGGGTCAGGTCCCTGGCCAGGGATCGAACTAGTACTGCAGTGGTTGCTGCAGTGGTTGCGATAGCTTCATAGTGCTGAGACTTAACCCCTTGCACCACCAGGGAGGCCTGACATTTTTTCCTTTGTAGCTTTTCCTGATGTAGATGATCCTTCTAGCATTTATTAATTACAGACATATAGAAAATTACCATAGATACATTAAAGAAGCATTTTTGAGCACCTGCCAAATACCAAGGGCTATGCCATAGATATTCAGGTGACCAAAAGGATGATCCATAAGTAGCTACCAGGTTAATTGGTTGATTGCCTAATCAATTGGTTTATAATATATTTTTATTAAAAAATGAAAATAAAAAAATGAATTTTTGACATCCCATGAATAAATGAGGTCTGACCATACTAGATCTGCATTGTAATCTAGCAAGAACAGTTCAAGCTGAAGAGCATCTGCCTCCATTATATTAGTTCAAGTCTAGTTTTTATCTTGGACCCTATGTCTTTCGTACCCATCCGAACCCTGTGGCATTTGTTGCAACACCTTGTAAAATGTAGGTATAAGAGGGCCTCCCTGGTGGTGCAGCGGTTAAGCGCTGTGCTGTGGAGCTGTCGGCAGCTGCAATGCGAGTTCGACGCCCAGCCGGGGAGAATCCCACATGGTGCGGCAGACCTCTCCTGCCTTGCCCGCTGCTCCCCTCAGCAGTGTATTTCTGATCTGCCTGTTCTGCTCCCCACTCTGTCTCTGGTGAAGCCTCTCACCACTCCACGCCTCTGGCCTGTACCCCAGCTGTATGTATAAATAAATAAATCTTTAAAAAAAAAAAAAAAAAAATGTAGGTATAAGAAGGTACCCTTCCAACTATGCCCCTTTCGGGTACTCAAAGGTATATATATTGAGACCCTGTTTTCACGAGAAACTGTCCTGGGATGTCAGGGTGCTTCCATGAAAGAGATGGATGAGAGCATTATACTTAGATATTTTATATTCTTGAAAAAGGAATCAGGCAATAGATTAGTAAAGATACTACACTTGATCTTAGCCAAAAGGCCAAGAAGCGATTAGATTAGTAAAGAAATAAGACCATTTCATTAGGTAAGTGCACCTAAATAACAGCTAAAAGTCATAGGAAGTTATTGCAAGGCTTGGAGTATTGAAGAGGGAGACTACCAAAAGCCTTCATTGAAATATGAATGAAGTTCAGGAACCAGCAATAATTAACCGAGGATGAACATCCTTGGGCAAAACATATGCCCAAGCCACAGTCTTGAGGCACAAATGAGCTTGGCATGTTTAACAAAGCAAGGGGTTAGTGTCACTGAATTGTACTAATTGTCATGAGCTGGAGTCACAGAAATACAATTTTGAGTGTGATATGCTTTACCTGGAATACAAAGTTACTCCCTGAAAAAAATTTTATCCTTTGAAACTTACTAGATTTTCCTTTTAACTGCAAAAATCCTTCCTTTGGGTTAACTGTCAAATGTTTATGTTGTTAAATTACTCTGATTAGATACTTTCTTCCTACAGACTGTATTTATAGGATGGGAACTTTGAAGGACTCCTGCCAGCATTAATATATTCTCTAGCATGAGCAGGCAAGGAAGAACATCCTGTTGTTATTGATAGTGATGCAGACATGCATTGCACAGGCTTTGACCCACTGAACCAGAATCTCTGGGAACCCAGGAATCTCTAAGAAAAAGTTTTTTCTTATGCAAAATTTCTTTTTTTTTTAATATTTGTTTTATTTATACATGCAAGCTGGGGTACAGGCCAGAGGCGTGGGGCGGCGAGAGGGTTCACCAGAGACAGAATGGGGAGCAGAACAGGCAGATCAGAAATACAGTGCTGAGGGGAGCAGTGGGAGAGGCAGGAGAGGTCTGCCGCACCATGTGGGATTCTCCCTGGCCGGGCATCGAACTCGCAAACGTATTAAAGAGGACAGAATAATATAATGAATCCCCATGTATCCGTAATCGGACATTGAGTCATGACCAATCTTGTTTCACTTAATCTCCCTCCCACATTTCCCCCCCCCCTAATAATCCATTGAAACAAACCCCAGACATCAGTGAATCCGTAATATTTCAGTACAGAGCTTTAAAAATTTTTAGAAACTTAACTACTGTATTACTATTATTCCTAAAACAGCCACAATTAAATACCCAGTTAGGGCTCAAATTTCCAGTAGCATCAGAAGTATCATAGTTTTTTTCATATTTGATTTGAGTCAGGAATATTTTCAGGTACTCCAGTGACGCATGTGTTGGTACAGCCTCATTTGTCGAGCTTCAACCATGCATTGTACTTCCTTTCAAGAAATTTACACACTACAGGGCAGCTGAACCCAAAGCAAATACATGTTCCAGTGTCTGGACAAGTTATCCCCTTATTGTACTGTGTAGTTCTTATGGGAAAAAGGTTTTTGGGTTTTATTTTGCTTTTTGTTTTAACTTTGTAGTTATTTCTCCATCTCCTTTTCCAGACATGCAAATGCCTAGGCTCGATACTTTTTTTGCATGCCTGGCTTAAGAAGCAGCTAGTGAAAAAGCCTAAAGCAGAAATCAGCTTCCTGCATTCATGGAACTGAAAGAATGCCAGGTCAGGATTTCTTGTCTAGTCTAAGAGGTCCACCTTCGCATTACTTAGGGGCCCATACATAAACACAGATGTCCCTGTAATTATGTGTTTTACTGCTGACTGCCTTGGAAAAACAAATAGTGAATAAAAAATAGACTTGAAAATCACAAAGACTTAGATATTTACAAAATTTTTGACATATATGGTCTCTGATAAATTCATCTTCTTCATTAGACTGTGCATTTCTTGAGGGCAGCTAGCATATTTCATTTGGTTTTGTGGTTTAAGCATAGAACATTACATAAAACTATGTTATAAATGAACAAAGTTCTCTGACTTTTTTCCTGAAAGTCATTTACACAATCCCTCCTTAAACCCAAAAGTCAAAGATCTGGACCCATCAGTCTGATGGCATCACTGTACTCTGCAAGTGCTCTTTTCTTAACTGGGTAATTTGTTTTTTGAATTACCAGCCTTCATACCAAGGGATCTGATGAAGGAACTAATCCTTAGCTTAAGAAAATCAGTGACTGATTATTTTAAAAACTTAATATTTGCAGTAGTTTCAGTTTATGTTTCTGCAAAATTAATGTTTTTTTTAATTAATTATTTATTTATACATACAAGCTGGGGTACAGACCAGAGGTGTGGGGCAGCGAGAGGGTTCACCAGAGACAGAGCGGGGAGCAGAACAGGCAGATCAGAAATACACTGCGGAGCAGCGGGCAGGAGAGGTCTGCCGCACCATGTGGGATTCTCCCAGGCTGGGCGTCAAACTCGCATCGCTGCTGCCAACAGCTCCACAGCACAGCGCTTAACCACTGCGCCACCAGGGAGACCCTGCAAAATTAATGTTTTAATGCGATTTCACGTTCTCATTTCTTTTCCAAGGCCAGGAGTAGTTAACAGGATTAGGGAATGGTTATCAGCAAGATATATGAATGATTCATTCTTCCAATATCCTTAGTTCTCATAGGAACACTCCAGCTTTAGAAGGCTTATGTTGGACCATAAGGCTTATGTTGGTCCATATCTTGGACCAGCAAAATGGCATACTTCATGTAATTAGGATACTGCATTACAACCCTTTTCTTCATTTTTTATTTTTCATTGAATTTTTGTTTGAGTTCTGCAGTTTTATCACAGAGTACCACAAAAGCTCAGAAATACCTGCAGGGACAGCAGAGAAAGTGGAAGGAGGGTAAGAGGGAAGGAGGAAAGATGTGAGGGAATGAAGGAATGAAGGGGGGGAGGGAGGGGGAGCAAAAAGAAAGGAGGGAGAAAGGAAAGGAGGAAAGGAAGGCAAAATGGCTACCATCAACACTGTTTATATCTCTAACAAAGGAGTCTTAAAATGTTATTTAAAGCTGAAACTGTTATCACTCTGTCTTTTAAGGAGTTGCTACAATTCCTGCCAATGGGGAAGTAAATATTTATATAGGGACAAGAAAAGTAATGAGACTCTATGTAGCTGTCCTGTGTGTGTCTTAAAAAACAACTGTGAGAGTTGGATAAGCACAAGTGGGCAGAAGGTTGGATTTGGGGATATGAGATTGCGAAAGTCGATTTGCTCTGTATTAAGTGGGAAGCGTTTTCACTGGGAGTAAGGGTTGAGGTTGGAAAATATTGCTGAGAGAGCAAAGAGGATCAGAGGGAGAAAAAGTTAAAATGGTGAGTATTTTTTAAAAAGAATAATGAAATCTGTTTTTCAATTTGTAATTGTTAGCATTGCTGTAATTGTACACACACACACACACACACACACACACACACACACACACACCCTTGTGTGCTTCCAAACATCAAGATGAATCCCCTGGAAACTCAAAGCTTTGTGTAAATTAACCATTATGAAAGTCAAGGAAAAATCCCACAACTTGGGGAGATTTGGTGGAGATAGGGCATGTGTGTATGTCAACAGAGTAGTCCATAAACTGAACTATGTCAGATGAAGCAGGAGCTAGAGTCCAAGGTGAATGGAAAAATTACAAACCACTTTCTATCCTTCAATCTTTGAAAGGAGAGATATGGGTTTTCTATCCATACAAAATACCATAAAAAAATTGTGGTTATATTTAACTTTATTTTTAAAACTTAAAGGGCAAAGGAACATGGGATGACAGCTGCTAATCTGCCTGACTTTCCACTACTCAGTCCCTCCCTGGAAAAAACTAGGTATTTTTTTAAGATTTATTTATTTATGCATATAAGAACTGGAGTGTAGGCTAGAGGTGTGGGGGGCAAGAGGATTCACCAGAGATAGAGTGAGGAACAGAACACGCAGATTGACTGAAATACACTGCTGAGGAGAACAGGCAAGACAGGAGAGGTCTGCTGCACCATGTAGGAAGCTCCCTGGCCAGGGATCAAACTTGTACTGCAGTGCCTGTGGACAGCTTCATAGTGCTGAGACTTAACCGGTTGTACCACCAGGGAGGCCCAAGAAACTAGATCTTATACATCTTTATATTCCCAAAGTCTAGTATATCTGGCATACAATACAAACTTAGAAAATCTTTATTAAATGAAAGAGTAAATGAGAAAAAAAATGGATTCATGAAATTCCAAATGAGTGGCATTATTAATTAAAACACACTTTTCAACGACTCATTACTTGAATATTTAGAAATTAGGTTAGTACCTGCCTCTGATCTCCAGGTGGCAGTATTATCTCATTAAATTGTTTTGAAATTCTATAGATTTCATATCGTTTTTGAGAAGAGAGAAATGTGAATTAAAACAGATCTGTAGCTTATTTTCTATCATTGTATAGAGTCAAAAATGAAATAAAATATAATTACATGAAATTATGGGTGTCTTCCCTAATGTTAACACAAATGAGATTACTGGTAGTTCTCTATCAAGCAGTTTCCAAAACTTTGAAGTTGAATACAAATTAGTTTATTAAACATCTATATTTCTTCAAAGTATGATAATTTCTGTGTGTTGAGAAAGAGAGAAAGGGTAGATGAGTACTATGTCTAGAAATCACCACTCAACAAATAGGTTGACGATACTAAATACTGACTGGTCAGTTAAATTTTAATTTCACACAGGGGATTCTTGATTCATGTAAGTCTGTCCCATGCAATATTTGGTTCATACTTTTGATAACAAATTAGTCCTTGTTTATCTGAAAATCAAATTTAAATGATCATCCTGTATTTTTCTTTGCCAAATACGGCAATCTTATCAAGAGCTATTTTGTTATTGTTGTTAATTCCAAAATAAACAGAATTTCACCAGGTCTGAGATGCCCAGTGGTGTTTATTTGCAGAGATAAAAAGGAAGTAGCTGATAGGATAGACTTCCTCATTGTAAGTCTAACTTTATTGCTCTTTGTACTGTACCCATGCAGAGCAGAGATTCTCAGTTGAGTACCTTATCTTCAGGAAACTGCCCCCTCAACCAAGTGCAGATAGTATAGCCTAAAGTAGTTATTTTCTACAAACACAGTGTTTTATAGCATCTGTACGTCTGATTGCAAAAGCCAAGCTGTGAATAAGACCCCAGACCTGTTCACTTTTTAGTTATACTTCTCAAAGACACTGGATAAACAGCAGCCATGGCAATAGAAATAGATAAGTTACTTACGAAATAAATCCTAATACAGAAAAGTATTTTCCAGTAAATTAAATCATGTGTCAGTTTTATATCTATATTTACATCTTAATATAAGCATTCCCTATCTTCTAGATAAAATGAACTTCAAAAATTCACCTGTAATTTCTGAATTCAAAATAAGCTTTCCATAGAAATGAGTTGGTGATAGTCACTCTTACCTAGTAGTAATATCTTTGATTATGTAACTGCAACACTATATTTGTAGTTGTAATTTGTTTTTAAAACACTGTTGTAACAGTTTTTTGAAAGCAATAAAGAAGATAATTTTTAAAATACTGACTATTCATGTTTGAGGAACTATTAAGAACACGTTTATTTTGCTCTTTCTCTGTTCTAGGAGCCATTCAAAGTGCTTGTATAAATTAACCTATTTAATCCTCATAATAACCCTAGGAGGGAGATTCTATTATGATCCCTTCTTACAGAACTCGGGCAAAGGCTAAATAATTGCCAAAATTCGCCGCTCCTATAGTAGAATTGGGATTTGGCCAGCCCACAGGTGCATCAGCCACTGCGTATCACAGCATCATCACTTCCGAATCAAGAGGAGGGCCTCCCTGGTGGCCTAGGGTTTAAGCCTCCCTGGTGGCCTAGGGGTTAAGCCTCCCTGGTGGCTTAGGGGTTAAGCCTCCCTGGTGGCCTAGGGGTTAAGTCTCAGCACTGTCACCTCTGCTGCCTGAGTTCAATTGCAGCAGACCTCTCCAGTCTTACCTGCTGCTCCCCTTAGCAGTATATTTCAGTAAATCCTCCTGTTCTGCTCCCCACTCTGTCTGGTGAATCCTCGCATCTCTAGCCTACACCCCCGTTCTTCTACTAAATAAATCTTTAAAAAAAAAAAAAACCCAAATAGAATAAAGTCAGCCACCTGAGATGATTGTGAAGGGGACACATGATGGCCGTCTACCGTAGTGTAACAGGGTGGTCTCCAGAAAAAAGGTGTGTTCCAGGTTCCCTGCCCCACCCAAGGGAGGGTGGAGCTGAGCAGGAGAGATAAGAAGCTGGAGAAGAGAGGAGAGACCGAATAGACAGGAGGACAGAAGCAGGATGGAGAGCCAGAAGAGGCACAGGAGCAGAGAGACATGTAAAGAAGCTGCATTGGTCTGAACTGATTGAAACAGATGTGGGTGAGAGACCCGTGGGGAGGTTGACTATAGCAACATTGATCTTGGTTTTGATTTTGCTCTTTAACTCTCAGAATTGTCTGACTGTTTCAGACCCTTTTGTATGGGTCCCTGCTGAAAGGTGTTTTAGTTCCTCCCAGAATTGTCTGGCTGTTTCTGACCTTTTTCTGTGGGTCCCTGCCAAAATGTGTTTTAGACTTGTGGCAGGCTTTCAGGACTTGCTTTGGGCTAGTCCCATTTGGGTGGACTTTTACCTGCAAGGTGTTGAATAACATTGGGTGCTTGATTTAGAAACTATATTCTTTGTCTTCTCTTTCTTCTCTAACTGTATTAAAGTTTCTTTCCACTAAAGGTCTTGTATGTTTTGTATTGATACAGTGGATGGCAGAACCTATTTAGAACGGACAGGTTTGGGGGATTCTGGGGTGCCCCTCTCCCTGCCCTGTAAAAGTAGTACACTGTACTCACTTGGTATTTTCCATAACTTAAGTATTTTATGAATGCTACATCCTAACCAGTAAGAAAGCTGTTTGGGAGTTCATAAATAGAGCAAAGAATGTCAGAAAGAAGGGGAAAGATTTAGGGGCAGTAACTGGATAAGAGTTAATGAAAGGTGGAAGAGGATTAATGAGTACTTGTATGTGAGGTATGAAAAAGAGATTGCTGGAGTGGAAATAACTGGGCTGAGACCTGAAAAGTAAAACCAAACTGAGAGGATTTTGACTTTGCATAATTATCTACATGAAAAGGAAAGGGGAAGTGGGAGGGGTTTTGCCTTGAATTGTTGTTAATTCTCTCTAACATACTTGGTGATAACCTAAGATTGATTGTGCTCCACCCAGCAAGACCATCGTGGGCTTCCCAGAGAGCCCTGCTGAAGATGATATTCTCTCCAGCGCTAAAGGAGTCAGACTACAGTCCTGGTTCGTTGTCTTTAGGTAGGCTTTGCTTCCTACCCTTTATCCTCTCCCAGCCAGATAAGAGGTAGTTTGGGTGGAAAGGAAAGAATCCTGGACTTAGTGTTTGTGGAAAAGTTCTGACCTTACTACCTGATTAGTTCCCTCACCTTTGGCCCCTGTTTCCTAGACACTGAAAACAGGGCATTACCCACTTTGTGATGCAAGCACCTGGCAATTATTAGCTCTGATTGCATCTCCTTTTCACAATCTGGTGTGATAGATACCATTCCCATTTTACAGATGTGGGAAAAGAGGCTAAGAGAGCTGAAGGTAGTTGTTTGAAAGCACTTGAATATAACGTAGCGGTAGAGAGACAGTCAATGCTAATGCTATTGATCTTTCCTCTAAAGTGCTGCCTGCAATAGGTAATGCAATCACTGAAATAAAATCATTTGCAATCTTTTCCAGTTCTGCTTGATAAATAGGAAATAAATACATAAAACCCAGAAATGTTTTTTCCTAACACTTTGTGTGCCGATGCCTTTTAAATTTACCAGCCCTTGGGGCCGGCCATTTTCTGTGCCACCACATGAATGGTATAAGCATTCAATAAAACACACGCAACTCCTGAACTACTGGATATTAAAAAAACTGTAACATCTCTCATAAAACACCTTACACTTTCACCAAAACAATGTGTAAAGCTTCTAGACTGAGTACGATCAAAGAAATAGCTCCTAATAGTTCCAAATAAATCCACCGTGGCGTGAAAAACCAGAGACTAGACGAACACGTATTAATACGTGAGCGGCCACCTGATACTGGTGACAAAAAAAAATGTACTAATACGTGAGCGGACCACGAAGTGCTAAGATAACAAAAATGGAAGTTATTTTTTAAGTAAAATAGATTGTAAACATTCAGTAAATATTTCAGATTATGGATATGTAGACACTTGTAGCTTTCTTTCATTGTTGTTCCGCTTTTTTAAAAATTAATATCTTATACAGATTATACAGTTTACTCATTTAACATGTATTCTGCATCTCCTGTATGTTACATGCTTTCTAGATTCAGGGAACAACAACTTCTCATGGAGCATGTATTCAAATGTGAGCATGACAGATTGTAAAAAATAACTCTAATAACCAGTCTGTTTCTATAGAATAGAAAAGGATAATAGCTATGCATAAAAAGAACTGAAAAAGAGGAATAGTGTTGTAGGTGGGCAGTTTAGTTTTAATTTTCTTTTATTTTTGTGTAGAAGAACTGGAGTATAGGCCAGAGTGTGGAGCCTGAGAGACAAAGTAGGGAGCAGAGCAGGTAGAGCTACTGAAGTACACTTTAAGGGGAGCAACAGGTGAGACAGGAGAGGTCTGCTGTACCACATGCGGATTAACTCCCCGGCCAGGCATCGAACACAAGCTGAGGTGATGATAGAGCTGAGACTTAGGCCACCAGGGAGGCCCCAGTTTTAGTTTAAGATAGGGTACAACTGGAAGGCCTAATTAGCAGATGAATTTTGTTTGTTCATTTTTTCAATTTGAGCAGTTGAATTTTGAGCAAAAACTTCAAGAAAGGAGGGAGTGAATCATGAGACTACCCGAGGAAAGAGCAACGCAGTGGTATCTGGCATGCAAATCTGGCATGTAGAAACCAGTAAGGAGGCCAGCTTGGCTAGAGAGGAATGGGTGAGGGGAAGAGCAAGAGGTGATGAGGTAAGAGAGGTAAGGCTAGGCAGAAGAGTGGGCACACATGGGCCTTCTGGGCCCTTTTAAGGGTTTAGGCTTTTTTCTTTTGAGGAATGGAAGCATCTGCAGAATTTTGAGCGAGGCATGACATGACCAGGCCTGTGTTCTGATAGATCACTACCTAGGGCTGCTGCTGGGAATAAACTGTAGTGGGTAAAGGGTAGAGCGACCATTGAGGTAATCATGTGAGAGATGATGGAACCTGGACCAAGATGGCAGCTCTGAGGAGTGTTCAAAACCTACATCCACTTTAATGGGCAAACTAACCATGTTTAATTAGAGACTGGATATGAAGTGCAAGAAAATGAGTCAAAAATGACTCCTAGGTTTTTGCATGAGCAATACGAGGAAGGATTTGCCATGGACTAAGATGAGGAGGCTTGTGTGTTAAAAGGCAGCAGGCATTGAGTTCACTTTTTGGATGTTATGTTTGAGATGATGTTTAGACATCCAAGTGCAAATGTTAGGCAAACAGTTGAATATTTAAGTCTGGAGCTCAAATCTAGCCTGGAAACATAAAGTTGTTTAGCATGTGGTCGGTATTCACAGCCATGAGCCTCGATAAGATCAGCACGAGGATGCAAAGGGGAGAAAACTACTAAGGACTGGACTCTGGGAAAAGAAGAACCAGCAAAATTAGAAACTTGAGACATAAAAGTCTGGATAGAAATGAAGAAAGTAAGAAATATTTGTAGACAGTGATTACACCATTTACATTTTGGCCCAGATTATCCTAGACCTTTTCTCTTTGTTTATATATGGCTTCCTTTTTTATAAAGTCAGTTTTGGAAATATAAATTTGCACTTGATAGATCTCTTTAAAAATAAATACTGATAAATATGTGTATATTAAAATAAATGATACTAAAAGTTTCATAATGTAAAGGAACTCTTGCTTATAGAATTATGTTTATTTGTTTTATCTCATGCTTGTACAATGTGTGAATAAATATGCATGTCCATATGCCCTTGTGTACAACATGTAGATGTGTGTACACATGTATGTATATACTTATGTGTGTACAATATATTGATCTATATGTGTACACATGTATATATAAAGTAATGGCTGTGTAATGTACATATGTACTCATGTATGTACATTGTATGAATTGGTGTGTTTGTGCACATGTATTGCCCCCCCTTTAGGATGTGTACATTTTTCTGCAACTTTCTTTTTTTCTCTTCTTTTTTTCTTTTTTATAGATATTTTTCAATTATTGACATATGCAAAACTGCTATTTTCTAGACATAGTAATACCTATATTTTGAGCTAATTAATGATACATAGTACCAAATTGCCTTCTGGAAAACTTGTTAGTTTTCTTTTTTTTTTTTAATTTTTAAATTTTTTTTTAAAGATTTATTTATGCATACAAGCTGGGGCACAGGCCAGAGGCATGGGGCGGCGAGAGGGTTCACCAGAGACAGAGTGGGGAGCAGAACAGGCAAATCGACGGAAATACACTGCTGAGGCGAGCAGCAGGCGAGGCAGGAGAGGTCTGACGCACCATGTGGGAATCTCCCCAGCCAGGCCTCGAACTTGTGTCGCCGCTGTGGACAGCTCCACAGCCCAGCGCTTAAACTGCTGCACCACCAGGGAGGCCCCAACTTGTTAGTTTTCTAGCAATAGTATTCCAGTGCTGTCTCCTCACATTCTAGCTAATACTGGATATTATTCTTTTCACCTGTATCAATTAGAAAAATAGATCACTTTGCATTGTATTTGTTTCCTTCTTGGTATCTTCTGCCAGACTGAGCTCCTAAAGGAAAAAGACTATGTCCTTTTCATTTTCTGATACGCATTAGTTGAAGTTATTGCCTGAAAAATAAGTCTCTCAGTAGAAGGGAGGAAGGGTAGAGGAGGGTTTGAATCTATTAGCATGTATGTGATCTACAAGAGAATCCTTGCTAAAGAAAGGAAGGGTTTTCACCTTCACTGAGTGCAATTATATCCTCTGGGCCAATGCCCTGTATGCATTATGCATCTAAAGGTGTGCTTCTAGTAGGGTAAGCCTCAGGCCAGGTAGGAACGAACTCTACTCTAGACTGAATGAGAGTAAACAGGATCTTGTTTTTGTTTTTTCCCAAATAACTAGCACCATTGCTGAGAATTTATTTTCCCAACTCTGAAAAGGAAGATCACCTTAGAGTTCCTTTAATCTGTAATTTGTTTAACCGGCCATGAATATCTTCCCATGCCACAGTTTTTTAAATGAGTTGAAATGTTTATGATTTCCAGATCTCTCTCTTGATCAGTGCTGTCTTATACTTGTGACTTTATTGATCAGTCATAGCAGTCACGGATTTTACTCATTGTTGCACATTTTTTCAGTATTTTATTTATTTCCTTTCTTATAAACCTTGACTCTCCCTTTTCTCATACTTTGTTTTTCCTAAATCTTGGTGTCACTTAAAAATATACTATATAACCATAATAATAAATGTTATGGTTTTATTTTGGCACTGGAAGACACTCCAGAAAAAGAAAAGGACTGTGTTTTCATATGAAATATTTTGTTGTTTCTAGTTTTACAAAGTTAACTCATTTAGTTGAGTCTGAAAAAAGAAAATTGTCTTTGACAGACATCTAAGATGAAGTGTTTCACCTTTCAGTGGGGGATTTTCTGGAGATGATGCAAGTTAGAGTATACTGTGCGTGTTAGAATTCATATATGTTCTTCACAAAGACTTCACCATCCCTTCTAGTTCTCACTTTACCTGGGGTGTAGAAGTTGCTTTACTGTATTTTGAATCTAGGCTGATGAAGGCTGGCACAAGTTATAAGATGGGATTTTTAAAAGAGTTAGATTGTCATTAAGACATTTTTAAGAGTAATTCAGAGATTCGGACGAACTCCTGTAGTAAGAAGTGCTACAGTATTAAAATTAATTTTACAGATTGGATCCTTTTATGATCTATAATGATTCTCTGAGCTGCTAAATCTACAAGCAGAAGGAAATTATTATATTTTATTGCATAATAGAGAGCGGTTTGCAGGTTGGTGATAAATTTTAGAACAAGTATTTTGTAAAAAACAAGTATTTTATAGCAAAACAAACCAAGTCATTGCTCCCACTTGTTCTTTACCTAATTTATAACAAAATTATTTTTTCTTTATTTACATGTGTGCATTTGAGTTGAATGCTTTAAACTTTTTTTTTCTTCACAGATTTATTTATTTATGCATAAAGCTGGGATATAGGGCAGAGGTATGGGGTGATGAGAGGGTTTACCAGAGACAGAGTGGGCAGCAGAACAGGCAGATCGACTGAAGTACACTGCTGAAGGGAACAGTGGGCGAGGCAGGAGAAGTCTGCTGTGCCATGTGGGAAGCTCCCTGGCCGGGATCTGCAGTGGCTCTGGATAGCTTCATTGTGCTGCGCTTAACCCATGGCGCCACCAGGAAGGCCCAGAATGTTTTAAAATTTTGTCTTTAATTTTTTGGTCTTTATATCCTTAGTGATTTCTCAAATGTCTTGGTTTGATTACCTAAAAATCATTTAGTAATCCTTTCATTAAAAATATCAATAATTATTGGAAAGATAATAGTCTCTTTTGAAGTTAATTTAGTTTGTTTTATTAACAGATTTTCTGTTGCAATGAGTAAGTTATATTTTTTATTCAGCTAACAATGCCCAGACAACTTTACTATTTAGAATTTGTATTAAGATGCATAAAAGTCCAAAGAGTAGAAGGTTGGAGACAATGAGGACATTAAACATTTATATGATCGATGTTGTCCCCCTGACACCGTAATTGAAAGAGAAGGAAGAGGATCAAAATTGAGTTTCAAGAAGAAGCCTCTTACTGCTTCTGTCTTTAAATGATGAGACTTGATAAGGACTTTAGAATGTTTCCTTGACAATCTTAAGGAAGAAACTTTGGGCTCAAAGTCTCCCCTGTCACACTAGGGTTTAGGCATTTAAACAGATCAACTGATTAGCTTCCGGCACTTAAAGCAAACAAAGACAAACATATCTGGTTGAATCCCATCACTTTATTTCTACACTGCTAAATCTTTTAGAATATCCAACTTATTACAGCTGCATTAAACTTTCATATATGCATTTTTGCAAATAGAATTCCCCCCCAAAAGTATTCTAGAACATACTGTTTCTAGAATATTCTAGACTTTATTAAGCTCATTCATAGAGTAGCATGCAGAATGATGTCAGGCTAGTCAAATGTCTTGATAAGACCTTTAAATGGAAGGATAAATTTAGCTATTACATAAATAAGTCTAGATTTTGTTTTTTAGACAATAAGGTAGCAGAGACAGACTTTCCCATATCAAACAATAAGAGAACAAGAAGTAGTAGTCTCTGTTTCTGCATCCTGTTCCCATTACATCTCTACTTTGCTCAAAAACCTCCTGAATTGCTCAACAAATGTTCTGGAGCAATATTCCTCAATTCACTGTATGCTGCCTCCAAATATGAAGAGACCCATCAAGCCCTGTGTCTCTTTCTTAGTGGTTGTGGCTCAAAGTGCAACAGCTTGTCCTGTTCTTAGATGGTCTGTCCATGACATCCCAGAACTGGGCCTCTAGAAGTTTTATTGAAGTAGCAGGTCTTTGAATCTTTTTGTTTATCTTCCATCCTCTAGCATATCGGAATTTTACTGAGGCATCTAAAGTACTTGTCACTTTATTGTCCCCAGGTCTACTTATCATATCACAATGCAGCAACTTGATTTTCTGAGAATGTTAAGAAGGTCAAGAATTTCTCAGACTATACGAAGAATGCAGAAGAGTCTACGTAGCCCCGAGTCAGGACAGTAACAGACTGCTGTCCTCATATAAAGGTAAAAAATTCTAATCCTCTTTGTTGTTGAGTATTGGAAAGAATATGTTTATAAGACCAAGAAATATATATCATACATATGCCAGGGCTTAGAACTTTAACCACAGTGGGAGTGAAAGGGGGTATTTTCAAAGATTTCTTCACAACCCTTCTTACTACTATCTTTTACATTGTCAGGTGAATGAATTTTCTGCCAAACTATAGCTATGTCCTTTCAAATTGCATACATGAGAACTGGAGAATTAACCACAGAGTAGGTTATTTCCTATTTTCTGAGTGTATTCTGAAGAATTTTGGAGCACACAACAACATGGATTTATGCACACAGATCTACATGTATGACTTGGCCTCCGTAAGTCCTTATGGGTAGGCTTTGATGGCGTTTTGTTTGCTTGTTTCGGTTCAGACTCTGTTATGTCACAGTCATCAAAAAGTTTGGGAAGACTTTTCTTGGTGTACAGTTTCTATGGTAAATGACTGCAGAAATGAATGTGAAATAGTGTGTATTATTTAAGAGGTATTATATGGCTTGTGCTCAGAGGAACCTGTACTCCTCTTTACTCATGAACTCTGGCCTATGAACTGGGTAAAACTGGATGAGAGACCACAATGAAGATTGCTAAAGGTCAAGATACTCTGATTTCCACTTCTGCTGTGCTGTCTGTTACGGTAGTTATGTCCATATTGACTTTGTTAGTTAAACGCTACTCCCTGGCCTCTGTCATTCTAGAATCCTCTCATCACTATTGATAATATACTGGTGGTTTCAAGGCAGCATCTCTTTGATAGAGGCAATGTGCTAATTGAGTTTCTCGAAGATCCCCATACACATACAAAGTTCTTGGTATTCTTTATTCCTTTAGTGAAGCCAGTGTCCTCTAGAACTTTCTAGGAAATGTGATCAGATAGTGGGTTCCCTGAGCATATGTAATAAGTAAAATAAATGTTTATTAACATTTTTACCTCCCTGAGCCTTCTGACTCCATCAGTAGTCTGCCAGAGCAGTTACTTGTAAATGAGGTAGCATCTCAACCTTACTCAAAATAACATGTAAAAGGATATGGCCAAGCTCTGAGAATCTGTCTCAGCAGTATTAGAATGATTCCAAATTCCTTTTCCAGGAGGCTAAACCCCAAGTCACAGGAGAGTGCCCCAATGTCAGTAAGTTCTCCACTATGTAATTTATATTCTTTCCACTCATCACCAACCTGATTGAATATTTTCAAGATACACTTCCACACATGTTCTTTCAGTTCTTGCCAGTACTTGTTATTCTGCTATACTTGTTTTGACTGTATAACTGTTTCCTCCCAAAGTAGAAAATGTATTTTCCTGCTTAATCCCCATATTTCTGAGATAATGAAGGATGTGATAACAAATTTTTTTTTAATATTTATTTATGTATTTAAGCTGGGGTGTAGGCCAGAGATGTAGGGTGGTGAGAGGATTCACCAGAAACAGAGCAGGGAGCAGAACAGGCAGATTGACTGAAGTACACTGCTGAGGGGAGCAGCGGGTGAGGCAGGAGAAGTCTGCTGTGCCATATGGAAATCTCCCTGGCCAGGTATCCAACTTTTGCTGCAGTGGCTCTGGGTAACTTCATAGTGCTGCGCTTAACCCGTTGCGCCACCAGGGAGGCCCAGTGTGATAACAAATCTTGAACAGAAGAAAGCATCCATCCTTCAAGACACCTGACTGAGATGAGGTTTTTGCAAAGCTTCTAGCCATTGTGTAATTTTCTCTCTAGTAAGGGTGAAAGGACTGATTCTTCAAACATAAGATTAATAAGAATCTGGGGATTCAAGATAGTGAGTTTAGCTATGTAAACAGCACTATGCTAGATGTCAGCATCCAACTTCTTCTGTCGAGAACTTGAGTTTCACAAAGACTTTTTGAGATCATGCCTCCACACTTGTTTGTAGTGTTGCTACCCTGACAATTAAATCTTGAGCATGAGTTTTGCATGTGTTGTCCTTATAGCTAAATGAAATGGTAATTTTATTTATTTTTCTTTTTCCCTCTTTTTATTTACTTTTTATCAAGTTATAACCTACATATTTTTTTAAAAATACATACATTTTATGTTCACATACAGCAAAGAACACACATATTTAGAGTTTGGTGTTATTATATGTCTGTACAACCCGTACAGATACAAACCAATCAAGATACAAACTACTTTCAGCACTTCAGAAAGTTCCTCAAACTCCTTCCCGATCAACATTTTCCCCACAAAGACTTCACTCTGTGGCCTCATTCATTGTAAGTTCATTTTTCTTCTTTAATTTCATATATTGCATTGTCAGAAAAGTCATGACGTATTTTTTCTGTTTTTCAAGCAAAAATGCATCATGACTTTTTTGACAACCCAGTAGATTCATGGTTTGTACTGTTGCTCATTACTATGTCTGGGAGATGTACTCATTTGCTGTGTAAAGCAGTAGTTTGTTCTTGTTCATTGCTATTCAGCATTGCATAGTATGTCATAATGCACTTATCCATCCTATTGATAAGCATTGGATTACTTCTGATTTGTTTTATTATGATCAATCGGCTATGCACATTTTTACATATGACTTTCAGTAGACATAAACTCTCATTTCTTTTGGGAGTAGAATTTCCCAGGAGTAGAATTGTTTAATTATTTTCTAACATATATGACTTCAGTTAAATCTGCAAAGCACTTTTCCAAAGTAGTTGTACTGATTTCAATACCCACCACCACCAGTGTATAAAGATTCCAGTTGTTTCATATCTTCACCAGGTACTAACTTCATCTTGACAGTCCTTTTCATCATTTAAGTCATTCTTGTGGGAATATAGTAAGATCAAATTATAGTATCAGTGTTTATTTCCTTGATGAGGACAACACCTCATGGTGTTTTCCTTTTTCTTACTGATTTGTAGGTATTCTTTATATATTCTGAATCTAAGTCTTTGACTTGCCTTTTAATTTTCTTAATGATGTTTTTTGATGAGCAAAGTTCTTAATTTTAATAAAATCCAGTTTGGCAGTCTTCTCTTTTAGTTAGTGTTCTTTATGTCTAGTTTCACACCAAGGTCATAAATATGTATTTTTCTCTTAGTAGCTTTATTGTTTTACCCTTTATATTCCTTATCTATCTAGAATTAATTTGGGGGATATGGTATGCGGAAGAGGTCAGAGTACACCTTTCTTTTTCTTTTTTTTTAAGATTTATTTTTATTTATTAATACATAAAAGAACTGGGGTATAGGCCAGAGGTGCAGAAGTAGGGAGGGTGAGAGGATTCACCAAGACACAGTAGGGAACAGAACAGGCGGATCTACTGAATTTCACTGCTAAGGGGAACAGCAGTGAGAAGAGGTCTGCTATGCCTTGTGGGTTAGCTCCCTGATCAGGGATCAAATTCATGCTACAGTGGCTGGCTATGGCTTGATAGCACTGAGACTTTAACCCGTGCGCCAGCAGGAAGACCCAGAGCTCACTTTTCCCCTATGAAAATCCAGGGGATCTGGCACCAAGTCTCCAAATGACCATCTTTTATTTGGGAGTCTCTTTTTAAATGTGCCATGGAGGACATTTTTTATAGTAGAGTTAGTAGTTCGATGACATGAAAATATCACTTTCTTTTATCAATATTTTAAAAGCAGTTAAAATTCAAATATTCTGTAATTCTTATAATTGCTGTTGCTCTCTTTTGCACTGCAACCTTGCCAGGTAATGCATGCTTTGCCTTCTACCTCTACCATATTCTAACTTAACATACATGATTGCAATTTTTATAACCATTACTACCAGAGATTATGAGCACCTCATGTCTTACTAACGCAAGTGTTCTTTTGCTGCATGAAAGGTGGGCAATCCAGGTTTAGAGGGTTTTCTTTAGATGGTCACTTCTGATATCAACTTGCTTATTCAGCATTTCTCCAAAAGCAGGGCCTGGCTTTAGGGTTGCATGTAGGTAGTTTATTTGGGATGTGATCCCAGGAAATAGAAGGTGGGACCTAAGAAAGCAAACTGATGATGGTGAAAAAGGTAACACTAGACCAGTTTTAGGTTGATACTGTTGCAGGAGATTGGTACATGTTCCTGCTATGAACTTCTGCAGACTTCTGCAGACCTCAGGGAGAGGGATTTCCCCCACTGCTGGTGTGCACTTCTGGGTGTTTTGCATCAGTACCAGTTGGCTCCCATGTTGGCTCATACACCACAGTGCCAGAGAAGCCCTGGGCAGAAGCAAATGAGAAAGCCCCTCACTCTTGAGGTGAGATGCTGAGAGAGAGAGAGAGTCAAGGACTGTGTGCAGTCACTGGTACCATAAACAGATGTGAGAAAAGAAGATGTACACAAAAAGTTTCCAGCACATTTGTTGATAGAACTCATGCCACCCAAGAGTAACAATGCAGTGCTGTGTCAAATAGTATCTGAAGTCAAATATTTGAACTCCTGCTAGGTACTCTCTCCATATTTACTTTCCTCTTTGCATCAACTTCATTTCCAATGCCAAGTCCTTTCCGGAAGTCCAGCTTTATTTGATTGACAAATGCAGGGTGGATGAAAAATGGTCATCTACCTCTTTTGTGTTTATATCTTCTTCCCTTTTCAATAAAGTAACTAGACCAAACTAGACACACTATTCTGAGTTCAGATTCCTTGACTAAATATTACTGGTTCATCTTGGGTCAGGTACCTACTGCTGACCCATCGGGGGCCAGTGGAGCAGGACCGTGCAGTTTTAACATAGTGCCTGAGAAGTTGCTATGGGGATGTTGTCTCATAAGTCAGTTAGACTCCCTTTTGGAGGGGACCACCTTTTGGGCTATCCACTACCTCCATCAAATGTATCAAAACCTTTTGACTTCTCTTTTTGGTATAATGGCTGAGAAAGTCTCTACCCCCATAATTAAATAAATACACTTTTTACATTTTCATTCATTATTTTAATAGACCTTTAAAAATTCAAATATTTAACTACCTGGAATGTATTTATCTAAATGATGCAAGTTCTGATATAAAGGCCTAACTTTTAAAAAATGGTTAGTCAGTTACCTCATCAATTATTCAATACTCCTTCCTCTTCCGCTAATTTATTTTTTTTCCCCTTTCACAGACACATTTATTGGGACACAAAGACTTTCACAGGCCTTCACAGAGAACTCCATAGCTCTCTGTAGACTTTCGCAGAGATCTCCAATACCTCCATCATCTCCAACACTTCCAAGACCTCTGTAGACTCTGAGACCTCACAGATCTTTGTTTCAGATTACAGTCTTGTAACTGGATCTTTGCAGCCCCCAGAGACTGCAGGGCAAGGAAGATGATGAAAGATCAAACTGTTTATAAGTAACTTAACTGTCCAGAAGTAAAACTTAACAATTCATGCAAAGTTGTTCCATAAACAACATACAATTCTCATGTTCAGAGTAAAGCGATTCACTATCCTTTGAAGCTGTGTCAGATGTCTGAGTTATGTCATAAAAGTCATCCATAGGATTGATTTCCTTCTTCTCATTAGATGTTTGCTTTCCAGGCCTTCTGAGACTCTCTTCCGGGTCACGTCTCCTGACATCTACATTCACTGGAAGTTTAGCACCAGCCTTCTCGCTGACTTGACTCTCAGAATCTGACGAACACCATGAATCAGTTTTTCTTTACTACCTTCTTCAGCAAGCCAGGAACCCTATATGAGCAGACATCAAAGGAGGACCAATCCTATTCCAGAACTCCAGCTGTTGGCAATTCAGCAGCCACCCGAGATGCCTACTTCTGACATTGTCATTCAAGTCACATCTCTTGACGTCTACATTCACTGGAAGCTCGGCACCAGCCTTCTTGCTGACTTGACCCTCAGAATCTGACAACACCATGATTGAGTCTTTCTTTCCTTTACTACCTTCTTCAGCAAGCCCAGAACCCAAGGTGGAAGAATGAGAAGTGCATGATGGACACCTGGTAGTGAGTTCTCCCCCTTAAAAAAGCAATCCTGGAGTCAAATGAAGAAAGGATGTTGGAGGAGAGAGGAAGGCGCCCGCTTTGAGCTTTTGCCTTCTTTCTGTGGCTGCAGTAAAAACAAATCCAGAAGCAGTTTCCGTCATTCAGCTACTTGCAAAGCCTCCAGATTCGCTGGCCTCAAAGTCACTGAAGATTCCAAAAACGTTCAGTCTGAAACTCTACATCCTGGTGGCTCAAAAACTCCTGGCAGCTGATTTTCAAACTCTCAATCATGACGGCTGCATCTCCTGCCTCTGGGTCTCCTCTTCTACATCATGGTGACCTGTAGGGCAGTCAGAAGAGTTGTCAGGGTTTTCCGCCACCCCCTCCTTGGTGATGGGCCTCTGCAGGCCTGCGAGTGCCTGATGGCAGACACCTGAAGAAGGGCGTGGTGTGGCATAGCATAGCGTGGTGTGGCGTAGCATAGCGTGGTGTGGCGTAGGGTAGCATGGTGTGCGCATGCGCGAGGCAGCAACACGAGAGCACAGGAAAGAGCGCGGCAGCAGTGGAGAGAGCACACAGCAGAAGCGGCAGCAGCGAGACCACGAGATACCACCAGAGAGCCCCAAGTAAGAGGGGCTAGGAGGCCTGCCAGCCTCCTGGCCCCTCTGGCCACCTTGCCTGCCTTGTACCTGGTTGCCTCACTGCAGAAAGATGATTAAAAGCCTGCCAAAACCACCAAGGGCCTAGAACTCGTCCTTTACCTGTCTGTCTGAATCATAGGCATCCTGCCCTGGTGCCAGGCTGGCACTACAGTTGGTGTAGCCAGCAGGGTGATTCAATGAAGATGGGCATGGAGCCCTCTGAAGACCTCAGGAGGGACTGAGGGGTGGCAGACCGCGAGCTGGACAATGTTGGAGGCACCACAGCAGCACCGGTGGTGACCAAAGTCCAGGAGCTTCAGAAAGAGCTAAAGACGCTGCAGGAGCACAGGAGGCAGACAAGGCCAGGGCCAGAAGCTGCGGGGACGAGACCTCAAGTGAAGGAGGAGACGGCCCCTGAGGACCAGCCCATGACCCCTGAGGCAGCAGACTCATCGGGAAAGAAAAAGGACCACGATTCATCATTCAGAGCTTGCCAGTGCTGACGCAAGGAAAAAACCCAGTGGACTGGGACTGACAATCCCGCCAGAATGCGGAGGAACCTTGGCAGGTTGTTATGTTTATGGGACCCTGGGGTGGATGGTTTTGCTTGTACACCCCAGGAAATGGGAATCGGAAGGTGACCAGGGGGTCTCAGTTGCCAAAAGCAGCCTGTGTGCTGCCTGGCCAGGGCCACAGCCCAGAAAGGCAAGGGCCAGAGTGGAGAAAGGGGCAGACATGAGAGCAGCCCAAGATTGGCTGAGGGAGGAAGCCCTCGCCAAGGTCTCTGCAGCCAGGCAGAGGTGATGTAAAAGCCAACTTTGACTAGGCAAAAGCTGGTGCCACGGTTGGGAAGCCCTGAGCGGCTGTTAAGCTGTTTGCTAAAGAAGGCCAGTGAGTCTCTTAAAATCACCTGTGTGTGATGCCCTGTTCACTACTGAGTAAGGTAGGTGAGGTGCTGAGGAGCCTGTCCTTGGGGGACGCGTGGGGAACGTGGCTGGTGGTGGTGACCACAGCTGAAGAGGGGACCCAAGAGAGGCCCCATGTGGAGCTTGTATCCACAGATCCCGACCCATGCACGTGTGCAAACGGTTGGCCTGAGTGCAGGGTCTACGCGTCACATTGGTGGCTATGAAAGCCGAGTGTTGGAATGACGGCAGAGAGTACCCCTGGGGATTGGGCGACTGACCCCCCAAAGAGTAGTATCGCCAATCTCAAGAGTTGAGCGCATCCTGGGGGTGGATGCGAAGTGTGCCTTGTGGCTGAGACCATAGCCAGAGAAGGCCGGGAAGCCTGACGGCTCTTGGTGTGAGACGGCAGATGCTGTGAGTGGTTCCCTCCTCGAATGAGCAGTGCCTTTGGCAGCGAATTGGTGGATCATGTGCTGGTGCCAATAATCTTGTCTTTTGCCCATAGGTTGGTGCCCTGCTGGGCTTGCTTGTATTCTCTTTTGTTGCATTGTTTAATTTTGTTGTATTGTTATATTCAGTTGCATTGTTATTTGTGTGGGTTATGGCTGCAGTATTTATATTTGCCCAGGAAAACTTATGTTTAGACTGTTCGGTGAAAAACCCTGAGGAGGTGGACTGTAGGGTAGGTGGGAGAGTTATCAGGGTTTTCTGCCCTCTTCCCCCTCAGTGATGGGCCTCTGCAGGCCTACACACGTGCCTGAGGCGGGTGTCTGAAGAAGGGCGTAGCATGGCCTGGTGTGGCATAGCTTAGCATAGTGTGACGTGGTGTAGCATGGGGTGGTGTGCACATGCGCAAGGCAGCAACACGAGAGCACAGAAAAGAAAGTGAAAATTTGCCGGAGGGTAGGAGGCCTGCTAGCCTCCTGGCTCCCTGGCCACCTCGCCTGCCCTGTACCTGGTTGCCTCACTTCAGAAAGATTAAAAGCCTGCTAAAACCGCCAAGGGCCGAGAACTCATCCTTTACCCATCTGCCTGAATCATGGGGAGCCTGCCCTGGTGCCAGGCTGGCACTGCATGACCCCTTTATTTTTTTGAAGATTTATTTATTTATGCATACAAGAGCTGGGGTGTAGCCCAGAGGTGTGGGGCGTTGAGAGGATTCACCAGAGACAGAGTGGGGAACAGAACAGGCAGATTGACTGAAATGCATTGCTGAGGGGAGTAGCAGGCAAGACAGGAGAGGTCTGCTGCACCACACGGGTCAGCTCCCTGGCCATGGATCGAACTCATGCTGCAGTGGCTGCTAATAGCTTCGTAGTGCTGAGACTTAAGCCCATGTGCCACCAGGGAGGCCCCATTCTTCCACTAATTTAAAATGCCAATTTTTTCATGGCAAATTGACGTATGACAAATTTGTGTATGAGTGTGTGTTTGTGTGTGTGTGTGTGTGTGTGTGTGTGTGTGTGTGTGTGTGTAGGCATAGTACTGTTTCTGGAGATTCCCATTGGTTCATCTATTGCTTATTTAAATATTGCTTGAAAACTAATATGTATGCTATGAAAACTAGTATTTAAACCCATTTGTTTAAGTTCCTAGCATAGTTTTTATGCATAGTAATTATGATGATGATTGCATTTCATTTGTAAGAATACATGCATAATTAAATACAAAAGATGCATATTTATTGTTTCAATATTCATATACCATATTTGCATATTTTCCATAAATACACAAAATAACATGTTTATGTATTGATACATTTCTCTACTTGATAGAGTTTGCATGATAAACTGGTAGACTTGGTATTATTGTTCTAAATAATTTCCCTTCCTGTGAGAGAATTATATGTCCCTATCTATTATAACTTGAGTGTCTCCTATAGGAGTTCACATCCTGGGCCTCCCTGGTGGCGCAACGGGTTAAGTCTCAGCACTATGAAGCTATCCGCAGCCACTGCAGCACAAGTTCAGTCCTCAGCCAGGGAGCTTCCCACATGGTGCAGCAGACCTCTCCTGCCTTGGCCACTGCTCCCCTCAGCAGTGTACTTCAGTTGATCTGCCTGTTCTGCTCCCCACTCTGTCTCTGGTGAATCCTCTCACCACCCCACACCTCTGGCCTACACTCCAGCTTGTATGTATAAATAAATCTTTAAAAAAACTATTATTCAACAGTTATATTAAATACTGTGAAGATATTAAGCTTTTTGGAGTGTTAGACATCTTTCAGCAAGGTATAATAATGACTCTTTATAAATATATCTTTTGTCAAAGTGATCATTATAAATATATATTTGGTAAAAAGAGAGATACCCAAGGAAATCAAAGACCAGTAGAAATTCCAGAATTTGGAACACATCCATGCAGTATAGGAACAGATATGCTTATCACTTGAGTCCTCTGTTATTAACCTGACTCTGATCTTCTTGTTCTCTGCCTCTCAGTGTTGGTTTTGTTTTTTTTTTTTACTCCTCTTTCTGTTACCATTGACTTCCTAACTGTCTATCTGGTACCTTTTCTCTCCTTCATAGCTTCTATAGTTACAGTTTCCTACTTTTCATGCCTCCTCTCTGTTCATAGGTTTTATTTGTTCCTGGCTCTTTGTAGAACATCCTTTGAACCTTAGTTCTCAGTATTAGTTGCTTTATCTATATTCTCCCATTTCACATTCCTAGGAGTATAATTTTCTTGACCCAGCTGTAGAGAGAAATAGTGACTCCTCCCAAAATTCATATCTACTTCCCTGAGAATGTGACCTTATTTGGAATAAGGGATTTTGCATATGCAGTTAAGGTAAGATGAGGTAAGATCATCCTAGAGTAAATGTAAGACCTCATTCAATGGTGGGTGTTCTTAAGAGACTCAGAAAAGAAGACACAGAGATATTGGAAGGAAAAGGACATGTGAGGAGGGAAGCAGAGATGAGAGGGTGGTGACATGCCATGGAATGCCAGTGACTGTCAGCCACTAGAAGCTAAGAGATTGAGAGGAAGTGGTTTCCCCTAAGAGGCTCCAGAAAGAACTGACCTGCCAACATCTTCATTTCTGACTTCTGGTCTCCAGAGCTGTGGGAATATGCAAGTCTATTGTTTGAGGTCACCCACTTTGTAGTAATTTGTCATGGCTGCTATAGGGGACTAATATCCAGTTCATTTCTGAGGATATTTAATGTCCGTAGACCTTTGGTTGAGTGATGGATTGGCCACCCGTGGATGAACTGCTTAGACCTGGGTCATCAGCAGGGCTGCAGACAGTGATTTTCTTTGAAAAGTTCAAATCAACAATGTTATAGATAATGTATTTTTATTGAACCTAAAGTTCTTCCCTCATGAATATATTGGCTAGTGTGCTGTGGGGTTGTTCAGAGTTCTGGGTGCCTTTGTATCCTACACACAAAATGTGTGCTGCTTAATGAATCATTTCTTCATCCCTTTTTTCTATTTGAACTATTGCAAAACCTTCACTCACAGAGCTTGTTGTGACAACATTCAGCCTTGTCTTGGTACAAATGTATAATTTACATAACAAGCCTGCCTCTGTACTTTCCTCAGTAACTAAAATGAAGAACATCACTGTACTTGCCTTTCGAATTATATTGATATCAAATTAAAGTCTCATTTTATTAAATTACTTAAGCCAAACTCTTTGATCTGTGAAAATGTGGTTCAACTACAAATGAAAAAAAGAAGCTCTGTGTTTTTAACAGGAGATGAATTCAACTGTGGTGATTGACTCATTTGCTCTGGGACCTGCCAACTTCAGTAACTAAGCAAGCAAGGCTATGAGGTCTAGTTCTGCTTCATTCATTTGTAGTCTTGTTTTTGCACCTTCCACTGACTCCACTTGTATCCTATAATCCCTTCCCTGGGGTAGGGCTGTTGTGTTTGGGACTTTAAATTAACTGCATAATTTATAAGTCTTTTTATCTCTAATTGCATTAAGTTTTCTTACTGTTTCTTAGTTGGAATGCTATACTCTGTACTTGTGCTGCTTATTCCTTTAACCAGGAATCGTATGTTAGTCACCTTTTGCTCCCAAAACCCTGCAAAAAGATCTCAGAAACATTGTGGCTTATAATATGAGGCATTTATAATTTTGGTTGCAGGTCAACAGGTGTGGTTCTGCATTAGGCTCCTGCTGGGCTTGACTGGGCTCTTGGCTTTAGATCAAATATTGGATTGACTACCCATGTATTTCACTCTGAGGCCCAGATTGAAGAGACAGCTACTAGCTGGCACAGCTCTCTTCATAACAATCAAAGAATGCAAGGACATTTAAGTCCTTATTGCAGCCCATTGACCAGAGCTAGTTATAAACGACATTGATAGGGTGGGGGAATGCACCCATCCAGCCTAGTGTCCTGTAGGTCTATGTGGCTAGGTGATAGATGACTTGTGAAAAATAATCCACTCTCGTACATGCGGCTTCACTTTGCATGAGCTCTGTCTCTGCTCCTCCAGCCTCTGATCTCAGTATCTATTGCTAATATGTCCAATGGGAGTCTGAGGGCTTTCTATAGCTAGTTTGAATTCTGAGGGAAGAAAATAGTTTCCACGTAACTTTCTGGCAATAAATCCAGTAGCTATTACTGCTGTCTTTCTATTTTGGTTCAACCTTTTGGCTTCTTTGTTGATTTATTTTTGTGATAAAATATTTTTAAATATATCGAACTTTAATTTTCTGTTTTAGTACAGTAAAAAATGAAAATGTAGGGCCTCCCTGGTGGCACAACGGGTTAAGTCTCAGCTCTATGAAGCTATAGGCAGCCACTACAGAGTAAGTGCAGTCCCCAGCCAGGAAGCTGACCCAATGATGCAGCAGACCTCTCCTGCCTCACCCACTGCTCCCCTCAGCAGTGTACTTCATTCTGTCTGCCTGTTCTGCTCCCCACTCTGTCTCTGGTGTATCATCTAACCTCCTACCCCAATTTCTGGCCTACACCGCAGCTTTTTATGCATAAATAAATAAAACTTTAAAAAATAGATATAGACATATGCTACACTATTGATATAAATATATGGTATAGATTTAAAAGGATCATGATGCATGAGGAAGTTAGTAAAAAAAAAAAGCACTGAACGATTATTTCCTTCTTAAAAGGAAGTAACTAATTCCTAGAGCTGATTTTATGAGAACTGAACACATCATAAAACAAAAAGAACTTAAATGAAAGACACTTTGCTTTTTAGACTAATTCATCTACTTAGGAAAAGAACAAGATATATAACTAAATTCTTTTTGGGCTTCAGTGATTCTGAAAGTTCAGGCTATTTCCTTCACTTTCTTACAGGAAACATTTACTATAGCTTAAACATGCACTAATGTCTCAAGTTATAATCATCTTGCCAGATACACTTATGGCATAAAGAAAGGAAGGAAACTAATATTCATGAAATGCCTACTCTATGCTCTGTACATTAGTAGATGCAAAGACTGCTTAGGATGAGAAATTCATTTCAGAAAAGACAAAACTAGGCTCAGAAAGTTAGTAAGAGTTTTTTTTTTTTAACTTCAAAATCATGTTCTTTGGCAGAAGCCCAAACCCAAGAAAAATGTCCATTTTATGGTGTAGTCAGCTGGCGTGAACGCCATTGCATGCCAGGTTCAATAATTGCAGTGTAGTACCACCAAGTTTTGTTTAAAGATAACAAGTATGTACATGTTTTGCAATAGACAAATCACAGTGGTCTAAAGTCCTCCAGTGGGTATTCCCCAGTGCCATGAGACAGGAGGAGTGGTTCAAATGTGGATCTACTCACTAGTCAGTCCTCAGTCTCAGGCGTGAGTTGATGTGTAAGGGAGTAGAAATCTACCACCCCAAAATGTCTTTTGGGCAAAGTTCAATTTTATGGGAATGAATCTGAAGTTTATATGTAAACTTTTCTGTAAAGGACTCTCGGGGAAGACCTAATCTTGTATCTCTTCTTTAGAGAAGGCAGAATTTAAATCTGCATGTTTTTGTCGTCTCCTGTGCCTCCCCCTCCACCAAACTCCCTAACTGACCCTCCTTTTCTATCCCCCAAAGAACTTCTGTCCTAACTAAACTATTTAAGATGTCATTTGAAGCCATGTGTGCAGGTTACTCAGTCATGCTGGATTTCCCCCATGTGTATAGAAGGTATACATACTATTATTAAACTTCTTTTTGACTTTTTCTCTTATTCTGTCTGATAATTGTTTGACTCTTTGCCAGCCTAGAAGAGGGGTATGAAATTATTTCCTTTGAGTCACAATAAGTTGACCCCTGTTAGCATGTCACCCAGGAGTACCCAGGGGCTCCAAACTGTTAAGGGGTGCATGCTTTAAAAGGGGTTCAGCTATCCACAGCACAAAGGTAAAAGAAGCAGACTCTTAGTGAATGATTATTTTATGGACTCTATGGTGCGTATAGAAAGAAAGGATTTCAAATAATAGTTTCTCAGTAAATCTCCAAAAATTATCCATCCCTCACGGGCAAATGTCCAGTCAAACTGCTTTGGCCTAAAGCAGGGTCACTGAGGCCCAAAAGCTTTCCACAAATCTAAGGTACTTTCTGGCAAGGAACCTCAAGAAAGGGATTAGGCAGGTACCAGAGAGCTGGGACAAAAGGAGACTCAAAACATACCCAGGAAGTCAAGATAATGGGTGCCATTTTCTCTACCAAGGACCAGGAGCAGCCTTCCCACACCTCTCAAGTATCTTTTCCAAGTATCTCTTCCAAATGTCTCTACATGTCTCTCCTCCTTATGTCTCCTCCAAGTACTGAGGTGCAAATCAGGCCACAGAAGCACGGCCTGCCATCCATGTTTTATAGGTCCACCTGGCTCTGCCCTAGTTTCCAGTAACTCTCCCGCTTAGAAAATCTGGCTAGAGTGCTCACTTTGGCAGCACATATACTAAAGCTGGAATGATACAGAGAAGATTAGCATGGCCCCTGCACAAGAATGACTTGTAAATTCATGAAGTGCTCCATATTTTTCAGTTAATGTGGATGAGAGCTAACCACTGATTATCTTTTTTTTTAAAAAAAGATTTATTTATGCACATAAGCTGGGGTATAGGCCAGAGGTGGGGGGTGGTGGTGTGAGAGGATTCACCAGAGACAGAGTGGGGAGCAGAATAGGCAGATCAACTGAAGTACACTGCTGAGAGGAACAGCAGGCGAGGCAGGAGAGGTCTGCTGCACCTTTGGGAAGCTCCCTGCCCGCAGATTGAACTCACCCTGCAGTGATTGTGAACAGCTTCATAGGCTGAGACTTAACCTGTTGCACCACCAGGGAGGCCCCTAACTACTGATTATCAAAGTTACGAAACTGAAAAGAAAAAAGAAAAATAACTAAGGAAAAATCTGGCTTGTGACATCCTGGGATTTGTAATCCAAAGCGACTGCATGTAAATTGGGGTCAGGAAGGGAATGTACCTCCCTTCATGGAGGTGTATTTTAATACTCCTGACTGGAATTTTTCCCTGTGGTTGTCCCTGCAGTTGTCTGCAGCTAACCTTATACCTAACCTCTAAGCCACTTCCTTGTCTGGTGGTATCTTATTTTTCTCTTGGTTATAGACCAGCTATCCTAATCTGGTGAAGTCTGTCATTAGTTGTTTTGATGTTTCTTGATTTATAAGAGATAAATTAATTTCAAATGTCTTCTAAACCAGCCAGGAGTTAGCTCAATACTTTTCCCAAAAAAAGAGTGTCCTTTTTTTGATTATCAATTGTAAACATTTAGTAAGTGCTATTGTCTACAATCTGCCTTCAAAGGATTTATGATATTCATAAGGAGAAAAGCTATTTGGATTAAAATAAAAGTTGCCAAATGGGAGTTTATCAATTAGAATAGTAAGGCAGTATAAAATTTCCTAGGAATGAAGGATGAACTTGGACCCCCTTGTTTCTGAGGGGACTGAGACCAGAGTAGGCCTTAAAAATGCATTTTAACCACAGGTGGTCCCCTTCCTCTCTAGTATCACTCTCTGAGCAGCATTAAAGGAGACATTAAAGACTGAGGGATGCAGTGAGGTCGCCATTCTGGAAGAACAAAGGCAGCAACACACTCTCCCATGCTGAGTCATCTTCCCTCTCCCCTGCAGAACTTGCAAAGGGCTTGCTTTCTTCTTGGTCCATGACTTCATTCTCAGAGCTTATGAGAAAAGAGTCTGGCTCTTCTCTGGGCCTAAGGGGGAAACATACTTGTGGTTTCTGCTTTGTCTAGCCAAATTCATGGAATAGGAGATAAACATCAGACAGATACTCTGGCCATAGGAATAACAAATGTGCATTTCCTTTGAAAGAGCTCAGTGTCATATGTCCCAGAGACCCTTATGATATCATTAGGCAGTACAGCAATAAAAAATGGGTAAGGTGTTGTGTTAGCAACACCACAGTGATAGAGAAACAGGAGTTGTGGAGCAGGATGCAGGATGCAGGATGCTGCTCAAGAGCAAGATCCTGGTCTTTTTATTGACAGAGTAAAGGGTGGGTCAAACTGAATACTGGATTTTAGGCTTTAGGGGAGAATGAGTCTACCGATACACTCTGATCCCCACCCATGGCTCCAATCTTATTGACAAGGTGTTCTGCCAGTCAGTGCCTGGGGCACAAAGCAAATCAGTCAACGTCCCCCTGGGAATTCCCAGTCATACCTCAGGATGTATACCTATTGTCCCAGGGCAATCAAGTGTCTTGCCCTTATCTTACTTTTTTTTAAAGACTTATTTATTTATACATGCAAGATCTGGGGTGTGGGCCAGAGGTATGGGGTGGTGACAGGATTCACCAGAGACAAGAGTGGGGAACACAACAGGCAGATCGACTGAAATACGCTGCCGAGGGGAGCAGCAGGTGAGGCAGGAGAGGTCTGCTGCGCCATGTGGGAAGCTCCCTGACCGAGTATCAAACTGTGCTGCAGTGGCTCCAGATAGCTTCATAGTGCTGCCCTTAACCCGCCCTTATCTAACTTGAAAGGAGTCTTGTATGCTATACCTACAGGAAGGGTTCAGATTTGGGAAGAAAAAAATTTTGTCCCTACAATAGTTGTTCTAAGAATAGCAGTAAGAGTTCAAAGAAGTCCAGAAAGCTTAAGAAGAGCTAACTGCAGAATTTGAAAAAATAATCAGATTGTTATTCCTTTGCTTTGGGATATGTGCTTGTAGGTGCTTCAGACATGTTCTTGAGAACAAATACCTAATGAGGTGGTAGCTCCGTTACAACAGACCAGAGAAATTAACTTGCCTGTATTGAAATGATTGAATGATAGAGTGATTACTTGTTAGGATGTAAATACAAATTCATGGATTGCACTAATCTTTACTTTTTTAAAGATTTATTTATTTATGCATACAAGCTGGGGTACAGGCCAAAGACGTGGGGTGGCGAGAGGGTTCACCAGAGACAGAGCGGGGAGCAGAACAGGCAGATCGACGGAAATAACACCACTGAGGGAAGCAGCAGGCAAGGCAGGAGATGTCTGCTGAACCATGTGGGAATTTCCCCAGCCTGGCATCGATCTCAGGTCCCTGCTGCTGACAGCTCCACAGTGCAGCGCGTAACCTCTGCGCTACCAGGGAGGCCCTGCACTAATCTTTATTTAATTCAATTGAAGATTTAACAACCTGAGAGTCAAATGAATAGCTACAGACTGCTCTACTGCTCTAATTTACTAAATAAGTAAATTTTAATGTTTATGGAGATGCTGGATGATGTAACGTTACCTCTTCCTATAACAGGGTGGTCCCCAGGAGAAAGGGTGTGTCCCAGGTTCCCTGTCCCACCCAAGGTAGGGTGGAGCTGAGCAGGATATAAGAAGCTTGAGAAGAGAGACAGGACACACACACAGAGGACACACACAGAAAGGACACAGAACATAGATAGAAGACAGGAGGAGACGGAAGAAGGATGGAAAGCCAGAAGAGGCCCAAGGAGCAAAGAGACTAGTAAAGAAGCTGCACTGTCCTGGACTGATTGAAAGAGATGTGGGTGAGGAAGTTGGGGAAGTTGATGATGGCTGTGTTGATTTTGGTTTTGATTTTGTTCTTTTCTGCTCAGAATTGTCTGGCTGTTTCTGACCCTTTTGTATGGGTCCCCGCTGAAAGGTATTTTGGTTACTCCCAGAATTCTCTGGCTGTTTCTGACCCTTATGTGTGGGTCCCTGACAAAAGCTGTTCTAGACTTGTGGCAGGTGTTCGAGACTTGCTTTGGGCCAATCCCGTTTGGGTGGACTTTTACCCACGAGGAGTTGGTTAACACTGGGTGCTTGACTTAGATACTATATTCTTTGTCTTCTCTGTCCTTTCTAGTTGTATTAAAGTTTCTTTCCACAAAAGGTCCTATATGCTTTGTATTGATGTGGCGGATGGCAGAACCCATTTAGAACAGGGCAACTCTGGGGTTTCCGGGGTGCCTCTCTCCTTGCCCTGTAACATTCCAAGTAATATATTTGCATTTATAACTGGCATTTGGCTATCCCTTAATCTAGTTATTGCTTCAATATAAACTTGCTACAAATGAAAACTTGCTCCAAAGCCCCTTAAGTAGAAATGCCTGAAGCACAGCAGTTCTGGCTGAAATGAAAGTCTTCTTCCATTTCTTTCTCCTGTTCCCACCCCAGCTTGCTCTGGAAACTTATGCCCTAAATTTTGCAAGTGATGACCAATTACCAACTCAATTACAGGGGCATGAGACTTCTGATCTGTTAGGTCTACAGAGACCTTCAAGTGTATACCCCAAGGTATACTTCCAAGGCAGCTAAACCTCACCCGTAGCTCAAAAGTCTTTTTCCTATTGAGGAGGTAGATGGAATTTAGATAGTAGGGAATTTTCTCTATCTTAATGTCCAATGATGTCACTTGATTATAAAAATTAGGAATAACCAAGAACTGTGCCCAAAGTTGACATCATTTCATCGTTAGGGGATTGAGGAAGGGAATGGTCCAGCTCCAATAATTATACATGGTTGTGAAAGTTTGCTGGTGTTTATTTACTACATCTATCCCACCCTATCCCATCGCACTCCCAGAATGAAAAACATTTATGTAGTTGTTATGTTGTGATATTTTGGCTTAGTAGTTAAAAAATGTTTTTTCCCTTCTTTTGGAAGAGAGAACTGAAGAGACTGACTTACATATCTGCATGTCAGAATACCATTGATACTCTCTTTAAGTTATATATTCATTCTCCATGAAAATGAAATTCAAAAAACTATTTAGTTGTCTTAAGTTGATTTTGGTAATAAACACAGGGAAGCAAAATTCACATTGTGCATCATGTCCATCAAGCTTCTCAGGGATTTCTAGTGCAATCTGATAAGACATCTTGTCTTAGGTCCTTTATAGTATTGTTATAGGGAAGAGAGAGGACACCCTAGAATCTCCAAACCTGACCTCTCTAAATATGTTCTACCATCTGTCGCATCAAGACAAAACATATAAGACTTTTAGTGGAAAGAAACTTTAATACAATGAGTGTGCAATACAGAAAAGACAAAGAATATAGTTTCCAAATCAAGTACCCAAAGTTACCCATACCCTCATAGGTAAAAGTCCACCCAAATGGGATTGGCCCAAACTAAGGCCCGAAAGCCTGCCACAAGTCTAAAGGACCTTCTGGTGGGGATCCATAGAAAAGGGTCAGAAACAGTCAGACAAATCTCTGAGGAAAAGAGCAAAATCAAAATCCAGATCAGCGTTGCCATTGCTAAGCTCCTCACGGGTCTCTCACCCACATCTGTTTCAATCAGTCCAGGCCAGTGCAGCTTCTTTACATGTCTCTCTGCTCTGTGTGCCTCTTCTCGATCTCCATCCTGCTTCCTTCCTTCTCCCGTCTCCTTTCTCTAGCTCCTTCTCTCTTCTCTATCTTCTTGTCTCTCCTGCTCAGCTCCACCCTCCCTTAGGTGGGGCAGGGGACCTGGAACCTCCCCTTTTCCTGGGGATCACCCTATTACAGTAGCTGGAAAAATTAATTTCTAATATCAGAGAACAGTCTGTTTTCCATGATGTTTTACTTTTGTCAGTTGTAAATGTGTTTGAAACAACTGAAAATCCAAGAAAGAGCATTAAAAAAGTAAAGGATTTATTTGCCTCAAACAAAAGGCATGTGAGGGAAGGGCCAATTTCCAGAGCTGGGATGATAGCCCAGGGATGTCTTCATGTGGCTCTCATTTTCATGAAAGAGGGCTTCACTTCAAGCATCATGTCAATGATACTCATGGGAAGAAGGAGGAAGAAGGAGTGGCAAAGTGTAAAGGGAGTTGTCAGCTCAGGCTTTTTAAAAAAGTTTTTCTATAAACCTCAGCAGAGACTTTTTTCTTAAAGATGTATTTATTTGTGCATACAAGCTGGGGTGCAGGCCAGTGAGAGGGTTCACCAGAGACAGAATAGGGAGCAGAACAGGCAGATCGACTGAAATACACTGCTGAGGGGAGCAGTGGGCGAGACAGGAGAGGTCTGCTGCACCATGTGGGAATCTCCCTGGCCAGGTATTGAACTTGTGTAGCAGCTGCAGACAGCTCCACAGCATGCTGCCCATTGCGCCACCAGGGAGGCCCCAGCAGAGAGTAATTTTTACCTTGTATTTTCTAGAACCAGATCACACGGCCACCCTACTTCCAGTCACTGAGTCTAGGAAAGTGAGAATCCCACTTCCCCACTGCACACTAGTAGAGAAATGTGGCTGGAAAGAAGGTGAGATGGGTGGGAAGTAAGTCCACTTGCAGTATCTGCCGCCACTGATGGGATTTTTCTCCTACTGATCCCTTCTCATGTGGAATTATTTTAAACAAAAAGTTTTCAGCTCAGAAGTTCTAGTTTAAGGATGCAATGTCCTCACCACTTATTTCCTCTTTTAAATGATAGATTTGGGCTGTCTTGTCTCTAAATAACTACTTATTATAGCTTGTATTTTGAGAGCAGCCTATCTAAAAGCAAATGACAAAATGAAGGGAAACATCTTGTGACCTTTTGGGGTTAGTCATTGGGGTTATATTTCTTGCCAGGACAGACCATTCAGTACTTTTAAATATTCTGGTGTTTATTTGTTCAAGTTCAAGACAGAACTGTCATGAATAATGAATGGGGTGGAGGAGATAGGGGGAGACAAACAATGAAATATACACTTTTGAAATTCACTTGAGTCTACTGAACTAAGACAGTTCCAATTAAAGAACTGTACTCTCTTTTTCTTTGGAGGCAAAAATTTTTGTTAATTTACATGAGCAAAATTTCACAGTGTAATTCTTAAACTCTTCTAAAGATCATTGATCATTAAAATATCTAATTTGAGTAGCAGATCCTACTATAATTCTTGTCATCAGATTATTCTGTCTCAGAGCTTAAATTTTTTTTTTACAATTAGAATACAACACTTTCAGAGAAACTTTGTAAAGGATGAGAGAAGAACCCTTCATCCATTACTATGAATAATTAGCATTTTTATGTCCTTTTGTTTATGAGCAGGAATAACATCCAATGTTGAGTTAATACATACTCCATGCCATTAATTTTAGATGTATTATATAACTTAATATTCTCAAAAACTCTTGGTACTAAGTATGATTTTATATCCATATTTACAAATGAAGGTGGTTATGGTTAAATAATTTGCTCAGACTCACATGGTTAGTAAGTAAAGCAGTTGGAATGTGAACTCAGATAGTCTTAAAAACTTCCAAATTCTCAGGAACTGAACAGAGAATGTTGGGTACCCAAGAGGTCAAAACAAAGATTCTAGACTTGCCAATGCTTTTCTGATCTTCTTCCATTTGATTCAAGATTCTGACTTCCAGGAAAAATTGATGTCTCAGCTATTGTCAGTACCCTAGATCCTAGTTCTTCCTGAGAGGTGATTATTTCCTGTCTCATTAGACTCTGATAGTCCCACCTCCTACTCCCTACCTCCCCCCTCCACATTCAATAACTTTTTGCCTTGATTTTTTTAAAGATTTATTTATTTATGCATACAAGAACTGGGGTGCAGGACAGAGGTGTGGGGGCATGAAAGGTTTCACCAGAGACAGAGTGGGGAGCAGAACAGGCAGATCAACTGAAGTACACTACTGAGGGGAGCAGCGGGCAAGTCAGGAAAGGTCTGTTGTGCCATGTGGGCATCTCCCTGGCTGGGGATTGAACTTGTGCTGCAGTGGCTCTGGATAGCTTCATAGGCTGAGACTTAACCCATTGCGCCACCAGAGATGCCCAACTTTTTGCCTTGATTTTCAGAACATTTCTGATGTTTCCTATCAATCTGATAGAACAGATTTGCAACTTACTAGGAAACCTAAACAATGAGATTGCACTAAAATCTAGAGAGTGACATTCTGTTCATAATTATGAAACATTTTCTTACATTCTTTTTTTTTTAAAGATTTATTTTTGCATACAAGAGCTGGGGTGCAGGCCAGAGATGTGGAGGCGTGAGAAGTTTTACTAGAGACAGAGTGGGGAGCAGAACAGGCAGATTGACTGAAATACACTGCTGAGGGGAGCAGCGGGAGAGGCAGGAGAGGTCTGCTGCACCATGTGGGAATCTCCCTGGCTGGGGATCAGACTCATGCTGCAGTGGCTGAGATAGCTTCATAGGCTGAAACTTGTGGGCCACCAGGGAGGCCCACATTTTCTTACATTCTATACTAATTGAAATTTAAAAAAAAAATCTCAATGCTGTCTAGTCATTTTATTATTGGGAGTTATATGCATAGGCCCCAAATATATTGACCTTAAATTTGTGTTCACTTAGCCATTTCCATTTGGCAGGCACCTTACCTATTTTGCATAGTAAGTGGTACACTGTTTCTGCTCAGTACAAATTATTCATATTCTTTCATATGGTTTAGTTAAATAAATTTTAGGGTGTTTACTCCTGTGTAAAAACTACAAACAAACAAAGTGAAAGTTTCCTTTCAACTTTTCCCAATCCCCCTCCTTTGCCTAGAGGTGAACTCAATTATCCGTTGGATTTAGAACTTTGCAGTTCTTTTCTTTACACTTCCCTATAAGTGGTTGTTTTATTTTAACACATTATTTGCGGGTAGTTTGCTACTACCAGTCAATGTAAAAGGTATAAATACGTTTCCCGCATACAATTTAAAATATTTTTATAAGCAGAACATTATTCCCATATTACTATTCCTGTAAGAAAGGATCACCACTTTGTTTAAGCCACATAGCTGGTGAGTATTAAAATGTTTAAATATGCTAATGAATACAATTGGCTTGTTTCACATAACAGCCTCTTGGATGGAGCTCTTTTCTATGTCAGTGCAAATGGATTCATCTAGTCTTTTAAGCTGCTGCCAGGTAGTCCACAGTATGGATCTACAGTGGATTATTTAATTATTTCTCTTCTGGTGGACAAATTCAGTCTATGTTTATTTGTTATTGAACACAATGAAGCTGTAGTTTATAGTCTAATACTTTTTTTTAAAGATTATTTATGCATACGAGCTGGGGTACAGCTATGGGACAGCAAGAGGGTTCACCAGGGACAGAATGGGGAGCAGAACAGGCAGATCGACAGAAACACACTGCTGAGGGGAGCAGCGGGCGAGGCAGGAGAGGTCTGCTGCGCCATGTGGGAATCTCCCCAGCCGGGCGTGGAACTTGAGCTGCAGACAGTTCCTCTGTGCAGCGGTGCAGTGCTCAACCGCTGCGCCACCAGGGAGGCCCTATAGTCTAATACATTTTTCTTTGTGTATATATCCCAGAGATTCTCTAGGCTAGATATCCAGCAGTTGATTTTTTTTTAGTTGAGCTATTTATTCTTTAAAAATTTTAATATTCAGTAAAAAATAAGCAAATTGCATAATCATGTGCCATTAGTTCCTTGTAATAACACCAGATCTTTTCTTAATAGTTACTCTTATAGAAAGGCATTCTTACATTCCTCAATACCTCTCATACTGCCATTTCTCATATTGATTCAAATAAGTCAGATAACTCATACTGTTACAGGGCAGGGAGAGGGGCATCCCCGGAACCCCCAAACCTGCCCACTCAAAATAGGTTCTGCCATCCACTGCATTGATACAAAACATATAAGACCTTAAGTGGAAACAAACTTTAACACAATCAGTGTACAATACAAAAGAGACAATATAGTTTCTAAATCAAGCACCCAAAATTACCCAACCCCTCGAGAGTAAAAGTCCACCCAAATGAGATTGGCCCAAAGCAAAGCCCAAAAGCCTGCCACAAGAGTAAAACACCGTTTGGCAGGGATCCATAGAAAAGGGTCAGAAACAGCCAGACAAATCTCTGAGGAAAAGAACAAAATCAAAATCCAGATCAATGTTGTCATCGTTAACCTCCCCACGGGTCTCTCACCCACATCTGTTTCAATCAGTCCAGGCCAGTTCAGCTTCTTTACAAGTCTCTCTGCTCTGTGTGCCTCTTCTGGCTCTCCATCCTGCTTCCTTCTTTCTTCTATCTCCTCCTAGTCTCTCCTTTTCTCTTCTCCAGCTTCTTATCTCTCCTGCCCAGCTCCACCCTCCCTTGAGTGGGGCAGGGGACCTGGAATACACCCTTTTCCTGGGGACCACTCCACTACAATATTAAAGATATATTTTTAGTTGCTACTCATAGAAAACTTACTCAGACCAGATTCTACGAAATGAGTGACATTGGCTCATGTAGCAAACTATGGGAAGGCCCCAATATAGCTAAATATCAGGGTGAGCAGCACAGACTCGGTTTGCTTCTCTTTTACTTTTCACTCTTTTACTGCAGGGTCACTTCTTTCTTTGAAAGGTCAGTATATTCTGATACAAGTCCATTATTTGATATATATTTTGAAAATACCTTCTCCCAATTCATGGCTTGTCTTTTAATTCTTCTAGCAATATCTGTTACAGGGCAGGGAGAGGGGCACCCCCGAAACCCCCAGACCTGCCCTGTTCTAAATCGGTTCTGTCATCCGCCGCATCAATACAAAACATATAGGACGTTTTGTGGAAAGAAAATACAACTAGAAAAGACAGAGAAGAAAAAGAATATATTTTCTAAGTCAAGCACCCAATGTTAGCCAACTCCTCATGGGTACAAGTCCACCCAAACGGGATTGGCCCAAAGCAAGTCTCGAACGCCTGCCACAAGTCTAGAACAGCTTTTGTCAGGGACCCACACATAAGGATCAGAAACAGCCAGACAATTCTGAGCAGAATAGAACATAATCAAAACCAAAATCAGCACAGCCATCGTTAACTTCCCCACGTGTCTCTCACCCACATCTCTTTCAATCAGTCCAGGCCAGTGCAGCTTCTTTACAAGTCTCTCAGCTCCTTGGGCCTCTTCTGGCTTTCCATCTTCTTCCATCTCCTCCTGTCTTCTGTCTGTGTTCTGTGTCTCCTCTGTGTGCATCCTCTGTGTGTTCTCTCTGTGTCTCCTCTCTTCTCAATCTTCTTATATCCTGCTCAGCTCCACCCTACCTTGGGTGGGACAGGGAACCTGGGACACACCCTTTCTCCTGGGGACCACCCTGTTACATATCCTTTAAATAGCTAAAGCTTTACATTTTGATTAGTATATTTTTCTTTTATGACTGTGATTTTAGTGTTGTATATAAAATCTTTCCTAATTCAAGATTACAAGATTTTGTCTTTTCTAGGTCAGTGGGTTAAGGTTTTACATTTAGATTAATGATAAGTCTTGAGTTAACTTTTATGTATGGTACATGGTATGGATGAAAATTTTTAATTATTATTATTTGATATATGGATATCTGATTATAGCAGCACCATTTTTTGAAAAGACTATGCTTTCTCCACTGAATTTCTGCATTTTTGTTCAATATTAGTTTTCCACTGAAATATGGGTCTATTTCTATATACTCTATTCTGTTGATTTATCTATCTTTATTTAACACCACACTCTTGAATAGTATACCTTTATAGTAAGTGTTAAAATCAAGTAGTGTTAGTTCTCCAACTTTGTTCTCCTGTTTTAAAATTGTTTTGCCTAAAGCTTGTCCTTTACATTTCCATATAAATTTTAGGATCAACTTGTCAATTACTACAAAAAATGCCTGATGTAGATTTTTTTAATGGTGATAAAATTTATATTATAAAAACCCACCATCTTAGTCATTCTAAGTGTTTATTTTAGATGTTTTTAGTATATTCACAAAGTTGTGCAACCTTCACCACAACTTAATTCCAGATTATTTCCATTACCCTCCCACTAGATCTTAGTAACCACTTATCTATTTTCTGTTTCTGTGGGTTTGCTTCTGATGAACACTTCATAGAAATGAAATCACACCTATATACCCTTTAACATCTGTCTTCTTTCACTTAGGATATTATTTTCAGGGTTAATCCATGTTGCAGCATGTATTGCCTGCTGAGATTTCGATTGGAGTTGCACTGAATCCATATATCAATTTGGGAAGAACTGACATTAACAATATTGAATCTGTGATCTGTGGAAAGGTATCGCTCCATTTATTTAGGTCTTTAACTTCTTTTAGCAGTTTTGTAGATTTTATCTATTTTGTCAGATTTATCCTAAAGTATTTTATGTTTTTGATGCTATTATAAATTCAACTTTAAAAATTTTAATATGCAATTGTGCATTGCCAGTCTGTAGGTAAAAATATAGAGAGGAATACAATTGAGCCTTTCTGCTTTCACTGCCACCAGGGTACCATGAAAATTCTTGTGACATAAATAAATAAATAAATAAATAAATAAATAAATAAAGGTAGCAGTTATGAGGTTCCCCCCTGACTGCACTCCTGCTGGGGAGATGGAGTAATGGGTGCTGCCATGACAGTGGTTGGGAAGCTTGGGGTCCCTATGGAAGGTCATAACCGTTGAACAGAGCAAGACCAACATTCCTGTAACTTCTGAGGTGCCTTTTCCAAAACGTACTTGAAATCTCACCAAAAAATATTTGAAGACGTATAATCTACATGATCAGTGGCAAGTAATTGCTCCCAACAATTACAAATTGCATTACTTCTAAATTAGCTAGGCTCAAGAAGAGGAAGAAGTTAAGGATTAAAGTTCATTTATCTGGAATATTTTATATGAGTTCTTGAATAAAACTTCAGGACCAAAACAATTTTTTTGTATATTTATTTTTTCTATTGTTTTTATGTTTTCTATTAATTCCTCTCTAATCTTAATTATTTCCTTCTGCTTATTCTGGTTTTGATTTGCTTTTCTTTTTGTAATATTTTAAGGTGGAGGCTGCAACAGTGATTTTATGTCTTATTTCTAAGATATCATTTTCTAGATATGCTGTAAATTCTCCCTCAATTGTCTTTTAAATTTCATTCAGTTAAAAATGCTTTCCAATATCCCTTTCCTTTCTTCTCTGACCCATGGGTTCTGTAGAGGCCTGTTATTTTGTTTCTAAATATTTGAAAATCTTCCAAAGATCTTTGTGTTTTTGATATCTAATTTAATTCTACTGTGGTCAGAGAACATACTTTGTATAACTTGAACTCATTTTGATTTATTGAAACTTTTTTTTGTAGCCAAGAGTATGGTCTATTTTAGTAAAGGTTCCATGTGTAATTGAGAAAATTATGTTTTCTGTTGCTGTTGGGTGAAGTATTCTATACATGTCAGTTAAAACAAATTGATAGTGCTCTTCAGTTATTCTATATCTTTCTTGATGTTCTGTCCACTGGTATTACCAATTATTGAGAGAGGGACATAGATATCTCTGACTGTAATTGTGGATTTGTCTGTCAATTCAATTCTATACTTTTTGTTTCATGTATTTTGAAACTATTATTAAGAACATAAACACTTATAATGTCATGATCATTACCTCTTGATAATTGATCTCTATATCATTGTAAAATGATGATTTTTTTCCTAGTAATATATAAAGTATTCTCTTGTAGGCAGCTTAGAATTGGTTCTTGTTTTGCTTTTGTTTTTTAAACCCAACTTGATCACCTCTGACTATTTTGGAGTATATTTTGGATCATTTACTTTCATGAGATTAATACTTTGTGTTTTATCTTGCTATTTATTCCCATTTATTCCATCTGTCCTTTCTTCCATTTTCTCTTTTTTGTCATTTTAGGGTTTAATCAAGTATTATTTCTATGATTTTATTTTGTCCCCATTATTGTCTCATTAGCTATTGTTCTTGATTTTGTTATTAGTGTGGTTGCTTTGGGGTTTGTGGCATATATCTTCAAGTCGCCACAGTCGACTTTTAAGTGATATTTACATTTTATTTTATGTTTATTTATTTATTTATTTATTTATTTATTTATTTATTTATACATACATACAAGCTGGGGTACAGGCCAGAGGCATGGGGCGGTGAGAGGGTTCACCAGAGACAGAGTGGGGAGCAGAACAGGTAGATCAGAAGTACACTGCTGAGGGGAGCAGCAGGCGAGGCAGGAGAGGTCTGCCGCACCATGTGGGATTCTCCCCGGCCGGGCGTCAAACTCGCATCGCGCGCTGCCCACAGCTCCACAGCTCAGCGCTCAACCACTGCACCACCAGGGAGGCCGATATTTACATTTTAAATTATACTAGTGTATTTCTATTTCTCTGCCCCCAGTCTTTATGCTGTTGGTGTCATATATATAGTTACATATGTTATTAACTCTACGTTGTTTTATTTGTTTAAATACTCAATTATTGATTAAAGACGTTAAGTAATTAGAAAAATTGTATAATTTATCCATTTATTTACTATTTCCATTGCTTTTCACTCCTTTGTTTAGATCTGTGTTTCCCTCTGGTATTCTTCCTCTGCCTGCATGACTTCTTTTAATATTTCTTAAAGCATGGGTTCACTGGTGATGAAGTCTGTCAGCATTTGTATGTCAATAAAATATGAGGTTTGTGGTTAAAATTATTTAATCTTTGTTCTTAGGATTGGTTAATACTTTATTATGAATGAATGTGGAATGCATATTCATGTTTATGTTTGTATTTTTATAGCATCGTAAGGTCTTATTTTTACTTGGAAACTTTACATTTGTTTGTCTTAGCACGTACAATGGACCAGGCTCTGTTCCTGGAAAGGACTGTCTGACCACAGGGGACACAGCTTCCAGCCCTCATGGAGTCTGTGACCCAGCCACAGGGCTGCACCTGCACCTCTCAGCCCCATCACTATTTCATTACAAATGTTACTAGATTGCCCTGTGATAACATTTTCCTTTTAAGTCCTAGGAAGCCTCCATCTATGAAATTATTTTCAGCTTTTCCCTACTCCCCACTTCTTGAAATTTGGAATTATTTAATTGCCATTTTGGTATTCCCTTAAGGAATTCCTAAGGTGAAAAGTTCTTGTACAAAGAAAGAATATCAGAAAAACAGAAACACATCTTGCTCTGACAACTTTCTGATATGCTGTAGGGATTATGTACTCATTTGTTCTCATCTGCATCATCAGCTAACAGCTTCTAGATCTCCATGGAACTTTGTTTAGTAGAACAGTTGAGGACTTGTTAATACGACTTGGTGTCAGAAATTCAGTCTAAAGAGTTTATTTAGTTCAACTACTGACAATGATTATTTTGCAGATTGGATTGTCCAGTAATAATTTACTAAGTGAAAGTAATTTGAAATATAGACTGGCAACATTTTTATCTAGTTTGCCCATGGTGCCTGTCTGAAGAGTTATATCATTTCATTTTATATTTGCTCAGGTAGTGAATATAATTTTTTAAAATGTTTTATGAAAATGTAAAAACCTCACAACTAGACACATATAAAATTCTATGAAAGATGTCCCATTAAAAACAGAGATTTTATTATTAGTCCATGTCTTTGCTGTGTCATGGGTGCCTATGGGTTAGGGCAAAGGATAAGAGCCTTGACACCAATTCTGGAGGCCAGACTGGAAATGCAGGATGGGATATAATTAGGCATGGCCAAGAGCAACATGGAGTTAAAGATGTAGAACTTTTAATAGAACAACTCAAATTGGAAAATGAAAAATGGGCTTTTTTGTGAAGCAGTGATTTCACTAGATGTGTTCAGCACAGACAGGCATTATGGAATACCTAGGACAGATATGTGCTAGATATGAAATGTGACTTCTAAGATCCCTCTCCATTTTCAGATTCTCTTATTTTAGTGGTACTGTGTGTTAGCAAAAGTTTAGAAATAAACAAATGCTCAGTGTCAGAGCAAAGATTAAATAATGACATGTATTTTAGAATATGAAGTTACATGTTTAAAAGCTAAATTATTAATAAGTGCTACGTAAATTAAAAAATAACCAAAATTGCAAGTTCATATTAATTTCTGGATAATAAAATATGTTTATTAAATATTATTTAAGAGAATAGGAAATAATAAAAATAAATAACTAGGTAGGTCCTTTGATTTTTGAATAACATCCTTTAGAATCTTAGAGATTTCACTTAAAAGGAAGTCTTTTATCTCACAAACACTATTGAGGACTGAACTGAAAATTAACTCATAAATCTTCAAGCAATCCTAAAAAGTATTATTATTATATCTTCAAGTTAAAAAAAAAAGAAAGGTGGAGAATGGTCAATAGAATATGATTACTGTTGAAGAGTACAATTAGGACCTCCCTGGTGGTGCAAGGGGTTAAATCTCAGCACTATCGAGCTATCAGCAGCCACTGCAGCATGAGTTCAATCCCCAGCCAGGGAGCTAACCCACATGGCACAGCAGACCTCACTTGACTCGCCCGCTGCTCCCGTCAGCAGTGTACTTCAGTCAATCCACCTGTTCTATTCCCAACTCTGTCTCTGGTGAATCCTCTCATCCCCTGCACCTCTGCAGTGAGAGGATTCACCAGAGACAGAGTGGGGAACAGAACAGGCAGATCGGCTGAAATACACTGCTGAGGGGAGCAGCGGGCAAGGCAGGAGAAGTCTGCTGTGCCACGTGGGAAGTTTCCTGGCCGGGGATCCAACTCATGCTACAGTGACTCTGGATAGCTTCATAGTGCTGAGACTTACCCTGTTGCACCACCTGGGAGGCCCTGCTTCCCTTCTTTTTCCTTACAAATACTTTTGTGATTACTAAGGCCCACTTAGCTACCCCAGGATCTTCTCTTTTACTGATGTCAGTAACTATGGATGTTAGTAATGTCTACAAAATACCTTCACAGCAACTCTTAGATTAGTCTTTGATGGGCTACAGCCAAATCATAAACGATCATTACATTTAGTTAATATTTTCCTTTAAATATGCTCACTATTTAAATATGTTTAAAAAGAAAAATTAGTTTTACTATGTAATGAAAAACCCATGTCATGTTCCATAAACATGAAATAGATTAAAATACTTGTTAAATTCCAGCAAAAGGAAAGTGGCAGATGGAGACATTGCTTCCTGCAACTGTGGGGGATGAGGTGACCCTAGTTGCACCATGAGCAGGGGTCACAAGTTTGGACACCTGATGCAGATGTGGCATGTGATCACCTATGGCTTGTCACCTTCTGACCAGTGTGGCTTCCCACACTAATTCAGCAAGGGCGTCCCAATGTCCTTTCCCTTGGTGCTGCCATTTGTAGGGCTTTACCTGATTTACATTTGAGGGGCTGGGTAATCCAAGAGGAACAGTCCAGGTACCTAAGAAAATGACAAATGAACAAATCACCTGGAAAACAGTTCTCTGTTTCTGAAAGACCCTTGTCTGGGAGAAGAATCTACACTGTAGTGTTTTGAAGACACAATAAACTTTTCATGGGTAAATAAACTAAATTCCAGAAAGATACCACTGCTTGCTAAAGGCCAAGCCTGGGCTAGGTCTCACTGTATACAAAAGGAATTCAAAACAGGTTAGAGAGCACCGAAGAGTCTTCAGGAAAAACATCGAAAGACCTTTGAAAGAACACAACTTTCTCAATATTTAATGAAGCATCTGTGTACCAAATAACATCCAGAGACTGCCAGAGGATCTGCTTCAAACTTTGGAAAATATTACTGCAATGTTTCTAAATCCAAGTCCTTGACTTGGATAGCTGAATTTAAATCCAAAATCTCTCCTTTACTGCCTAGCTTTTCACTGTAACACCACCTTTCTATTTCCTTACTTATAAAGAGGTAGTAATAATGGTAGTAATTGCTATGAAAAATATGATGGTAATAATGAAACTGCTGTCACTGGCCCATTTGTAGATATTTAAATGAGAAAATCCATGTGTAGCCCTTGGCCTAATGTTCAGCACAAGATAAGTGTCTTGAAAATGTCAGCCTCTTTTAAAGCAGGAAATCACTATTGTATTCAGACAGCAGGACACTTTCTGGTCTTGTCAGCTTGCTCCTCTTCCTCCCTCCCCTCAGGTTGAGACACTTTGACCTTTATCTCTTCACTCTCAAAATACAGAAACACATCACTGAACCTTTTCTTTCAACAATGGAATCAATAGGATTCAAGTATAAGTGACTGTGGAAAGATCATGGAAGTTGATTGAGGTGGGGATTGAGGGCAAGGTTATCTGAGTAACAGTCAGTATGGGCACACCATCATCAGCATGGTCCCTTGCCAATGGCTATTTTGGGGTAAGCACCTCCAATGGGTAGAATTCCTTGACAGCTCTGCCAGTGCTGTGCCAGCTGGCCTTGGTTGGATATCTACAATACACTCTATGGGGTCATCTTGGTCCTGTGAGTTATGCAAAACCAAGCTATGAGAAGTAGTCCTATCTTGCTCAGGATCGTGCTCTACATTTCCCTTTGGCTGCCAGTTTGTTTCTTGGTATAATTTGAGGTGTTGAGGCTGGACCACAAATATCTAGGTGGTTTGGAGCACCAAGTTGTCTTATGAATTTCCTTTCTCTCTAACTTCCAGGCAGCTAAGATTTGCAAACATAATTTATGATTATAAAGTTTGCTGGATTTGGACTACAGGAAGTATTCTCTTTGATGAAAAATGCTCATATTTTGTAAAGGTCCTGATTTGATAAAACTTTAGTCTCCCTTACCAACAGATCATAAAAGACATGAAAATTTTTATGGTCATAATAGATTGTTTTAAATATACTTTGTCTGGAAGGAGAGATGCTGGGGAAAACATATTGTTTCAACTATTTACAGGCACAAATTTTTAAAGATCTGACCATGTCTATGAAATCTTGTGTATTGAATTATCGTTAAGTTCTCCTAGTTTATAAGGAAATATGAGTCATAGCTAAATTATTAATTGAAGTTAAAAGTAAATCACTGAATTTGAAGATGAACTTATTTGAATATTTAAAAAGCTGTTTCTTCAAATCATATTTCCATATTATTTTTAAAATAGCCTAATACAAATAGCCAAATAGGTACAATTCTTTCTCAGTCTTATGTAGTGAAGGCAGTATTTTTCCAGAAGAGAGCTGTTTTTCTTTAGTTACAGTATTATTTTGGAAAAAAGTAAATTGCTAAATTGCTTTTCATTGAGATGAGGCATAGGTCCAGGTTTTATGCAGCCTAAAAACTTAAGCAGTTTTGGAGTCTTTCTTCAAGAAAAAAGAATTCCCCACAAGTTGACTTTTGTAGAGGTTACAAAAATATGTGACCTGGGAACACACTGGTAAAAGTCCCCTTAGAGGGCCTAGGAGAGCGGCTTTAGCTTCATTTTCCTTCACAGCAAATTCACCTCTGACTAAGATATAGTATTGTGGAAATTTCTGCGAATGCTCCAGTTCCCCAAATTAATGAAAAAGCTTTTTGGGTTTGATCCTGGGAGATGGGTAATAGTACAAATAATCAATTACCTGCACAAGATGATGAATTATTCTGTTACAGTGTTGTTCCCTTATAAAATTTATTGAAGCATGTTAAAACAGTGAAAAATTCTAACATTTTGCATTTTGCAAAGAAATAGCCAGAACTACAAGCAGTCCTTTCACAAGATGTGAGAAAAATGAAAACAAGGATTACACATACCTGAAAGCATTTTTTCCATCAGTGTAGATTATTCTACTGGCGACTTAAGTAAGAAAATTATATTTGGCTTTTATTTACATAATTACTTTCTTAAAGAATGCTACACACACGCACACAGGTTTGTGTAGTGGTTGAAAAATGGTGTTAAAAAAAAGACAAGGAGCTTAAATTTAAAATAACTTCATAGGGCCTTCCCGGTGGCGCAGCGGTTAAGCGCTGCGCTTTGGAGCTATCGGCAGCAGTGACGCGAGTTCGACGCCCGGCCGGGGAGAATCCCACATGGTGCGGCAGACCTCTCCTGCCTCGCCCGCTGCTCCCCTCAGCAGTGTATTTCTGATCTGCCTGTTCTGCTCCCTGCTCTGGCTCTGGTGAACCCTCTCGCCATCCCACGCCTCTGGCCTGTACCCCAGCTTGCATGTAAAAATAAAAAAAAAAAAAAATAAACCTTTAAAATAACTTCATAACTGGGAAAGAATGGTTTTCCTGATCAAACCTTGCTTAGATGTCCATGATTAAAAAGAGGCAGATAATTTATATATTTAGTGCATGTGGAAAATACAATTAAACATTATTTTAATTTCGATTTCAACTATAGAGAATCAGCCTTTGAATTTTTTCTAGTCTCAGTTACACAGTTGTTGTTTTTTTTTAATATATATTTTTATTGTTATTTATGTCTTTTACATTTTGTATTCCCCTTGGGTAGCCCACCACCAATTCACCCGTGATCCATCTCCATGGTCCCTTGTGTTCTTTTCTATTCCATTTTGTGCGCTTTTCCTTCCCTCCCCCCGCCTCCCCCTCAGTTACACAGTTTTAATAGCCTAATATTTGGTCATGCTTTCCCCATTTCTTCTTCTTTTTTTTTAGATGAAAAATGAAATAATTAAATGGCTGATTAAATGGAAGGAAGAAGAGAAAAGAACCATAAAACTAAGATACTTGAATGGAAATGAAAGAAAAATTGGAATTGAAGAATGGAATTAGAATAGTAAAATGATGTGAATTCATTGAATAATAAATTCATCTGACCCACTTCATCATTTCAGGAAGCCGTATTTTGGAGTATGGTGCTAAAAGACAGAGGCTACTGTTTGGACGGGATGATCCAGCACTTCCAGATGGGGCAGGACTAACTCAGGACCTGCTTGGCTTTTCAAGGCTGGCGGCAGAGCAGTCCCTGCCACTGCCAGGTGAGTTCTCTCTGACCAGATGCTTCTCCTTAATAATGATAAACTGTGTTAGTCATTTTAGAACATTAAAAATAACTACTGTTAACTGGGTGTTGTGGCAACCATATAAAACAATTCATTAGTAATTTAATGTATAACTCACCTTTTTCAACCAAGAACTTGAGGCAGTTCACCAGAAACACACCCAAAAAAATAAATAAAAACAAATTTTTTAAAGATTTATTTTTATTTATTTATACATACAAGAGTTGGGCTGTTGGCCAGAGGTATGGGTTTGGGGGGCGAGAGGATTCACCAAAGACAGTGGGGAGCAGGACAGGCAGATCCACTAAAATACACTGTTGAGGGGAGCAGCGGGCAAGGCAGGAGAGGTCTGTTGCACCTTGTGGAAAGCTCCCTGGCCAGGGATTCAACTTGTGCTGCTGTGGCTGCTGCTAGCTTCATAGTGCCAAGACTTAACTTCTTGCACCACCAGGGAGGCCCACAGAAACAAATTTTTAATGTATGGCCATGGAAAGTAGAAGGTTAATGTTCATGGCAGTGGTGGTATTGGGTGCAAACAGGACACATAAGTCCAAACCACAAGCACCAGCACACACAATACGATAGGAAAATTGCTTTGTTTTTAAACTTCGTATCATAGAAACCAAAGTGAGCAGGGAAAAAAGTTAGAAACTTTTAACAGACCATGTGAGAAAAATCGTACTTATTTCTTCTGGGAAAAAAACATTTCTCAAAACACAAGTTTTAAAAGGAGTTTCTCAAGTGAGACTGTAGTAAACAACATTCATGGCAAACAAAATAATGGGTTTATAAGCTGTTTTTGTATTGCAGTTGATGAAGGCCAGCTGAGTTTTCAAAATACCACTGGGCCAAAGCATCTCTACAAAGAATAATCCATGTTATGTAAAGAACCAGATTCTGTTTACTAAGCAGCTCACCAAAGTATAAACATGCAAGCAGTAAGCTAAAAATAATGTGTAGTGTAATTCCAGTTTTTCCAATTCCTTTTCAGCAAGATGTTGATGAAAATTACCTAAGAGAAAGGCTTCTGTCCTGTTTCTGATTCAGGTTTTCTTTTCTCACTGACCTTGGTCTTTGTTAACTTCTTGACTTATAGTTGAATAACTGTAGAGAATTTTCTCCAACTGTTCTGGTTAAGATTTTATTTCATTTTATATTTATTTTCAAAACTACCTTTTGCTGACAACCCCCCCTCCCCATTTGCTCCCACCTACACCCTCATCCCTCCTGATAACCTCAGTTCTGTTGTCAGAGTCCACTGGTTTATTTTTATTTTGTTTTGTCCATCATGTAGGTTCCAGTTGAGATTTCAATGGATATTTATTTGTCAGATTTTATTTTCTATAGCTATTTTCTCCTTGGATCATAGCTCCTTCATTCCTTCTTGAGATAGTTTCTTATAGAACAAAAGAATGATGACATGATGATAGTAAGACTTTCCAGAGACTCCCGTGACATCCTTACAGACATCATGGAGGAAGCTAATTTGGCCGGCAAATTTGCAGCCAATTAAACTACATTCCAAGGATACTGAGCCAGAGATGGCTGTCATTCTGGAGAGCAACCTGTGGTGTGCTGTAAAGATTAGTTCAAGTATAAGAAATGCTGACTAGGACCTCCCTGGTGGCGCAGTGGTTGAGCGCTGCGCTGTGGAGCTGTCAACAGCTCGCGATGTGAGTTCGACGCCCGGCCGGGGAGAATCCCACATGGTGCTGCAGACCTCTCCTGCCTCTCCCGCTGCTCCCCTCAGCAGTGTATTTCTAATCTGCCTGTTCTGCTCCCCACTCTGTCTCTGGTGAACCCTCTCGCCGCCCCCACCTCTGGCCTGTACCCCAGCTTGTATGTATAAACAAATATTTTTTTTTAAAAAAGAGAAAGAAATGCTGACTAAAAAGCAGGTTTGGGTAGCAGAGAGATGAGCACAGTTTTGTGGGTTTTCAGGTTAAAATGTCCTTTTAGCCAATTGAATAAATTGATTTAGGGGAGGAGATAGGAAGGGAGAGAGGGAAAGAGGAAGAAAGATCTAATTATACAAGAAACATATAAGTATTAACTATGTACAGGCAATGTCTAAGCAACTTTGCATGTTGTAACTCATGTGGGTCTCACAACAGCCTTGTAAGGATTGTCCTGTCGGGATCTCTGTTTAATAGATGAAAAACTGGGCCTCCCTGGTGGCGCAGCGGTTGAGCGCTGCGCTGTGGAGCTGTCAACAGCTCGCGATGTGAGTTCGACGCCCGGCCGGGGAGAATCCCACATGGTGCTGCAGACCTCTCCTGCCTCGCCCGCTGCTCCCCTCAGCAGTGTATTTCTGATCTGCCTGTTCTGCTCCCCACTCTGTCTCTGGTGAACCCTCTCGCCGCCCCACGGCTCTGGCCTGTACCCCAGCTTGTATGTATAAATAAATAAATCTTTAAAAAAAATAGATGAAAAACTAAGATATGGGAGATGAGTCATCTGTCCCAAAGCCAGGCTGCTGGTAAGTGGTAAGACCTGAGATGTGAATCCTGGCTAATGATATGGAGCCAGGCTAAAAATACGGGGTCATTGGTTAGGCATTTAAGCTACAACTATGGATTATAAAACTCATAGGCATGGTTGAGTTTCAGAGAGCCTGTTTGAACTGAGACACACCAATCTCTCAGTCTATGCATTGGTTTTAGAGGTTTGGAAAAACAACAATCACATTTTCTGAAAAAGTATTCAAGTTTTTAGCTCCCCAAATATGAGTAAAAAAGAAGAGCATAGCAGCAATCTGGAAACAGTTTAGAGAAAGTGGGGATGGCCAATAATGTGCTCTGCAGCACAGGGTTAAAGACCAAGCAAGCAGGAGGTCACTGGTGACATCAGCAAAGCTGTTTCAAAGGAGGGATATGTGAAAAAGTAGGTTGCAGTGGCTTGGTGTGTGGACCTGGAGACCTTGAATGCAGACAATTCTAGAAGCTTCACTATGAAGGGAAAGATGGAGAGGGAGTGGCTAATTATATAGGGAATCCTGATGAAGGGAAGGATTTTAATCTTCTAATGAAAGATACTTGAGTGTGTCTTAATTGTTGAAGTGACAAATGGGGAGGGAGGGAAGGAGGAGGGAGAGAGAGAGAGAGAGAGAGAGAGAGAGAGAGAGAGAGATTGATTGAAGATCCAAAAAAGGAGATAATTATTGGAACAAGATATTGGGGGATACAGGATCATATGGAATCCTGAGCACAGGCCCGTAGAATAATCTACTTACTTGGCGATGGAGGTAATGATGAGTATGAATATAAGTAAGTTTGTAGATAAAGAAACTTCTATATATCTTTTCTCATGAGGAAATAGAGATAAGCAAAGCAACTTGGTGTAAGGTCTCACAGACAATGTGTAGCACTTCTGGAACTAGAATCTACACTGCTTTCCATGATGTCATATCCTCTCCTAATGGAAAACTCTCCCCTTCCTTGATTTTTGAGACACTAGTTTACTTTTGGATCTTCTCAGGCTTATTTGAGTCATTCTTTTGTTCCACTTTTTCCTGAATCTTGTTTTTTTTTTTTTACTCACCATGTATATATATTCTGTGCTCCCTTATACCATGATATAAACATTTAAGGTTCTTGGCATCTAACCTGAGTTAAGATTCTGTTGCTTCCTATCTTCGTGATCTTAAGCAAAGTACTTAAATTCTCTAAGCTTCTCACTAAATCTGTAATGTGGGCACAGTAAAGTTAACTTCAGATTGTGTGAGGGTAATATGCACAAAAAGTGTAGCACAGTGCCTGGTACATAAAAGATGAGGAAGGAGGGGGAGAGGAGGAATAAGAGAGAAGGGGATAGAGACAAAGAAAAAACTGCAAGGCCTGAGTCTCAATGGATGGGGAGGGAGGATTTTCTGCAGAGAAAGGACTATGGTTTTAGAAGTCCCAGACTGGCTAGACAAGTTTCTATCAGTTGGCAAATACCACAAACAAGCTACAGTGTTTCACAGGCAGAATGTTAGATACTTCATCCCTAGTGCCTGTGGCATTTTTTTCACATCATGATAATTTGTTGCTTTCTCCCACTCCTGGGTAAGATTAGACTAACAATGTATCAACCATTAGACTTTAATACAATAACAGTTGCAGCAGAGTTAAGGCTCCTGCCAGGTTCTGACAAATATATTTTGAGGGATGGTTTCGTCTTTGTGCAGGTCACAGAGTGTACGTACAGGAAGCTAGATGGTTTTGCCTACCACACACGCAGGCTGTATTTAAGGACCACCTTTTGTTGGCAGTTCATCTTTGATCAAAATGCCATTTTGCAGAGCAGGACTGTATATATCAAAACGTTGGGAAATATATACTCTACAGGCACTTATTTTACTTTCCACTCTATTCTGCTTTGTACAATATTTTAAATTTCTAGTGGAATCCATGCCAACAGCATTCACTGTTGTCAGAATCTTTATTACCAGAGAAAGAAACTATATACCTTTAACAAATAATCTGTGCCTTTGTTTTTTCCTCTCTAAAGTAAAAGGGTTGTGTTACACCATCTCAGTCTCTTGCTATGTCTAATAGGGTATGTTTCCAGAGGTTTCTCTTATCAGTCTTTCCACTCCTTTTACAGAATACAACTTTGGTCTTGAAATTGATTTAATGCATTTTTTATTATTTTTTAAAAGATTTATTTATTTATGCATACAAGATCTGGGGTGTAGGCCAGAGGTGTGGGGTGGTGAGAGGATTCACCAGAGACAAGCGTGGGGAGCAGAACTGGCAGATTGACTGAAATACACTGCTGAGGGGAGCAACAGGCAAGGCAGGAGAGGCCTGCTGCGCCATGTGTGAAGACCGTGGCGGGGGACTGAACTCATGGTACAGTGGCTAGCAATAGCTTGATAGCTTCATAGTGCTGAGACTTAACCCCTTGTGCCACCAGGGAGGAAGGCTCAATGCAATTTTTAGAATTCTCTCTTCAGGTATTCTCATGAAAAAGTGGGAATAGGGAGTGCTAGTCAGGATTTCACACACATAGTTTAGGACCTACAGTAGTCATTCGGATCCTTTTACGGCTCCAGACAGCCCACCCTCACTGCGTGCAAAGGAAGGCAGGAGGTGGGGGGGCTGCCCAGAGTGGAGGATGAGAAGTTTCTAAGCAGGCATCCCCTTATAACTCATTTCCTTCGAAGTTGTCACAATGAACTGTCCCTGTTAAACAGACGGGATGGATGCATTATGAGGGAAGTTAGCGGGCTGTTTCAGCCATACCTGATTTTCAGGCACTATCTAAAGGAAAAAAGCATTTGATAACACTGCATCATCTAAGGTTCTGAGTTTCTTTCGGGGCAGTTTTCTTTATGAGTGTTCCAGTTCTGTTACCTGAAGGTCCTCTCTTCATATCACTGAAATCTGGTTTCTGTACATTATCATAAAGCAGTTGCTCTTCTGAAGGTTGCTGGTAACCCTTCCCTGTGTACCTCGACCACTTTATCAGTCTTGAAGTTCCTCTGCTGCTGGGGCTGGGGAAAGTCACCCCTCGACTTTCTTCCTGCTGGTTACTTCTCCTCTTGTACCCTGGCTAAAGACCTTCTCTCATTGAGTACCAAGCTCTCTGTTCATCTCTCCTTATTTTCATCCATTCACTCCTAGTGCATCTGTTCTTATAGCCTTACCTGCCACAGCTGTGGCTCCCAATCCTTGTCTGAATTCTACCCTCAGATCTTTACCTGCCCGTGAGATACTTCTAATTGCTCGTCACACCAAACTCTTCTTTCGCAAGCTGGTTTCCTTCCCCGCTTCCTGTAACTTAGTAGGCGGTGTTAAATTCTTGTGGAGTAAGTGAGCAATGTTTCATTCTGTTAAATAATTTTTGCACGATGTTAAATGGGAAGTTGTGACTGAGTCACCAAGAAATGACAGATACCAGATTTCAAGATGAGTTGTGATGAAGACTACAATGTCAAAGCAAATGGTTGAGGGCTGGTTAAATGTTCATTCATAGAGAGAGTACAAGAGTCATGTGAATTGGAGGGTCCTCTGGGAGGAGGGTTTCTCTGGATAGGGCTGTGCAGGGAGGACAGTGGTGGGCGCTCTGGCATCTAGCACCAAGCCTCCAGAGGACTGCTCCAGGACCCCACGCAGCTCTGCAGGCCAGCAGCAGATAGAAAGGGCGCCAGATTCCCGCCGGAGGAAGTACTGCACCCTATGGTAGTAGAGTAGGGGCTTTTCTGGGAGGTCATTGTTCTACCTTTCAACCATATGCTTTTTTTCTTTTAAGATTTATTTATCTACGCATACAAGAGCTGGGGTGCAGGCCAGAGGTGTGGGGGGCGAGAGGATTCACCAGAGACAGAGTGGGGAGCAGAACAGGAAGATCGACTGAAGTACACTGCTGAGGGGAGCAGCGGGCGAGGCAGGAGAGGTCTGCTGCACCATGTGGGAAGCTCCCTGGGCGGTATCGAACTCATGCTGCAGTGGCTCTGGAGAGCCTCATAGTGCTGAGACTTAATCCTTTGCACCACCAGGGAGGCCCCCAACCATATGCTTTTAAGGATATATCAGTCTGAGAGACCATATATAGAGTCTACCATAGAATGGTCAGCCTGGGACCATTTCAAAAGGGATTCTACCTAAAAGGTCTTACTGTTCCATTACTAGAAAACCAAAGCGAGTCTGTGGGGGAGTGGACAGAAGTACAATAAGTAGTTATTAGAATTCACTCTCTGTGTCCCAGGGTGTATTCCAGGAAGGGAAGACAAGTGTCCAGGGAAGAGTCAGCTTCAGAATGCCACCAGACACAGGGAGAGTGATGCCATCAGCAGACCAGGTCTACTGCACCAAGTGTGTTAGCTCCCTGGCTGGGGATCGAACTCAGGGTGTAGTGGCTAGCAATAGCTTGGTAGTGCTGAGACTTAACCCCTTGCACCAACCAGGGAGGCTCTAGGGAAGGTTTTAATTACTGAATTGAGAGCATCTTTCCCTCTTTTAAAGTAATGGGATTTTTTTGTATTACCTGAGAGAGAACAAAATAGTTATTGGGTTGGTTGAGTAATTAATTATTCAGTAGAAAAGGAAGACCTAACCCTAGTAGGCAAAATAAATTGAGTTGCTTTTATGGGTATGCTCCATGAGCCTTTTCTATTCAATATTCTATTTAGGCGTAGTGTTTAAATTTAGCTTCTGGAGCAGTGAAATACTTATATCAGAAAATTTAATTCCTATTGTTCCAAGATTACAAATTTATAAAACTGCCCTCACTCCCCTTTGTTTCTGAGGCTAACCATGTTTCTTTTTCAACCTAGAAGATAGCCTCAAGGAATGCGAAAGCAAAAACTGAAGCAAAATGCCACAATAGACTGTTGAAGCTATTAGTAAGTAAATGTCATATATGTATGTATATATACATACATATATATACATATGTGTGTGTGTGTGTGTATATATATATATATATATATATATATATATATATATATATATATATAAAAACGTGACTATACTAAAAACACCAAATTGTACTGTATGGTTTGTGTATTCAAAGTGTTATTTATGATCCATTAGACTGGGAGCTTCTTGATTGCAAGGATGGGCCCAGTGGGCACATGACTTAACTCTCACTATGCCTCCACAGAGGCACCCAACAAGTATTTCTGGTGGAAACAGCATGCATGCTTTTATATTATTACCTGATGGATGTCTACATATGCTGTAGTCATTTCAAAGCATTTTCATCTTGGTTAAATGCAATTTTTTTTGCTACTTCTAACAATCCCCAAGGTTGTCAGAGTAGGGTTGTGAAACTCTTACTCAGCCCTACTGTGAAAAATGCTCTGCTGTACAACAGGGAAACGACAAGAACACATTTGTCAACTCAATTTTATATAGAGATGCTCTCTCCAGCCTGTTGGTCTTGCATTTCTTCTGTCTCCCTGAGAGAGAATTAATCCACCTTGTGCAGTCAGCACAACTCTGGGAGACTGATTCCCAAACTGCAACCCAACAGTGCAGCACTTGGGGTCACCTGGGGGTCAGGAACCAAAGAGCTGAGATTCCTTTTCTGAGCAAACATAGCTGATGAGGCCAGTGGGATTCTAGCTTGGGGATACTGGACTCAGTATCTTCAAATACTTATAAGCAGAAGGTTTGAGTTAATGGGGTGTCTCATAACCATAATCTCAATAGCATTTAGCTTAAATGTATTCCAGGCACATAAGTCAGGGTTCTAGATTGGTTCTTCCCTTTCCCCCCATACCTGGGGGGGAAGAAATTCAGATTTGTCACAGCAGCTGGGGCCTTTTCAGTTGGGGGGAGAGGGAGCCACATGAGGTGCCACTTTGCTCAGAAAAACTTACTTGAAACCTCTCCTCTCTCCGTGGAACGCGGACTCCTAGTCGGCCACAGAACCCAGGGGCCACCAGGCTTCCTTTCAATGTGTTCTTTCAGGTCCTAGGAAGCAGCCCAGAAACCTGGGCTGCCTTCCAGGGGTGGGGACTGGGAGAGCCCAGAGGGACCCACAGAAGCCCGGCGGCGTACCCCCTGGGGCGGGGCGCCCGCGACTCACGCCCCCCGCGGGCTGGAGCGCAGGTGAGCCGCGGGAGCCGGGCTCGCCGTGGCGGTCCCAGGCGTCTCCGCCTCCGCGGCGCCCGCGCTGCGCTCCACCCCTCCTGCGCCGGGTCCGGGGGGCGGGAGAGGGCTCAGCCCAGACGCCCGGCGGCTTTGGAGGGGAGTGGGCAGGCGGCGGGGAGGCTCGGGAGCCCCGAAACGTGCGGCCGCACCCGCCCCAGCTGCGGGCGCCAAGGCGCGGGGCTACCACCTCCCCGCGGGCGCTGGGCGCGGCGGCCGCGGGAGCCGCAGGTGGTTCCCCCGGCCGGCCCTTTTCTCCTCCCCCTTTCCTTTCTTTCGCCTCCCCTCCCTCTCGCCCGGTGTCGGCGGCACTTCCCCCGCTTCCTCCTCCCTCTCCAATCGGGAGGGAGGGAAGGAGCCGCTGGCTCTTTCCTGCCTCCCTGCAAACTTCAGCGGGACTCGCGTCTCCACTCGCCGCCGCGCCCCCCGCCCGGGAGCTGCTCCTTGAACTTCCTCTCGCCGCGCTGCCCGGGAACCCCGGCGGGTGGAAGGACGCCCGGCAGCCAGGGCTCGGAGCCGCCGGAGCCCTTCCCCGCCGCTCCCCGGGCTGCCGCTGGTTCGGTGCTCGCTGCCCGCGCGCCCGTCGGTCGGTCCTCGCTGCCCGCCTTGCCGCTCCCCGGGCGGGCAGGAGTCGCCGGGCTCCCCCTCGGCGCCCCGCCGCTGCCCGGGTCTTTTCTTTGTGTCGAATGCGGACTCGCGCCCCGCGCCGACGGCGGGCGGATTAAGGGCTGCGCTCGCCTCGGACGGCCCGCGGCGCCGCGGCCCCGCGCCCCAGCCGCTCGCCCCCCGCCATGCCCTTCCACCAGAGGACCGTGGAGCCCGCGCGGCCGCGCCGGCCCGAGGCGGCCGGGGACGCGGGCGCGCCGCTCTTCCGCTCGCTGGAGCAGGTCAGCTCGCACGCCCTGGTCTGCCTGCTGGCGCAGCTCGCCGACCTGTCGCGCTGCGCCGGGGACATCTTCGGCGAGATCGAGAGCCAGGCGGCCGCCCTGGGCCGCCGCACCACCGCGCTGCACCGCCGCCTCGACGCCCTGCACACGGCCGCCGCGCGCCTCGACCACCGCCGAGTGAAAATCCGTGAGTGGCCGGCGGGTCGGGGGAGGGGATGGAGGGGGGAGGCGCCCGGGAGCTGCTCCCTCCCGCCCCCTGGCGGCCCCGGGCAGGTTCCGGGGTCCGGCGCGGAGAACGGGCGCCCCGGAGCCCTGCTGGGGTCTGTCTCGGGTGGGGCGGCAGGACCCGCGGTCTGGCTGTCGTGCAGGTGGAGGCGCGTACGGCGCTCCCCGACGTTCGGGTTCCGGGCGGTGCCTGGCTGCCGCGATGGAGTGGGCACCGAGTGTGGGAATTAGCCTGGTCCACCGTCTGGTCCTGCTCTCTGTGTGGGAGGCTGAGGAGAGACCCGTGGGCGCTGTAGACAAAGGAGGAGCCACGGTCGTGGGAAAAGGGTCAGGGAAAGGTAACCTGTTTCGAGAAGCGAGGGTGCAGTGTAGCTATGGACATATAATAATTACAGTTTTTGAGACTTCGGAGAGATATATTTGTAAAAATCTCGGGGGTCTCAGCGAACGTTGGGGCATGTCTGTCATCTCTCTGACCCGTGCGTGTATGGGTGCTCTTACCTATCAATAAATTATGCAGACTTTTAGTGTGGATGGGTGGGGGGTGGCGCTAATTTTTGTGCCCATCCCCCCACTGAGACCCGCCAGCTTTTTGACATTCACAGACCCTTGACCTTGAGCTCAGACTGAATGCCATTCATCTTTGTCTGACCTCTAATCCTGAGAACCAAGCTATGTCCTGGTGTGGTGATCTCTCCAAACACCCATTTCATTTCAGCTGCTTAACTAGCTCCAGTGAATGAAGTAACTGGAATTTCCTGCTGGCCCAAAGAGAGAAACTTTCCGTGTGTTGTTTGCGTGGTTTCTCCCTTTTTAGGACAGAGACTTGGTCATAATCCTGAATGTAAAGAATATATTGAAGATGGTTGGTGGATTGCAGGGCCGGAGGGGAGGTGTTGGTGCAACACACCCCCAGGTTTCAGAAACTCTGGATGAAATTCTCTTATATTCACTTCTTATGTCATCTAGAATAGCTGGTGCCTTTTTTTTTTCTTGCTAGAAAAACTTAGCTATATTTTAACTACCTCTAACCAGAAAAGTTCAGGTTTTTAGTATTTTAACAAAAGTGAGATTGTTTGCTCCCATAAATCTCTCTCGAAGTTGTGAAGTCATCCAGTGATGGCTTTACATTTTATGTTCGCCTCATTGGGCTGTAAACGCATCTTTGTAAGTTTTGGACAATTCCTACTCCGGGACAGTCTTCCCATTCTCCCCACCCCCCAAAAAAAGTCAGAGAAAGGGAAAAAAAATCGAAGTGGTTTTGTAAAGTTGTTGTACATATATCTACTTAGTGTGAACAGTGACCACATACATTAGGATATACTGCCCTGTTGGAAAGTCATAGCTACCACCAGTTGCTTCTGCACTTATTGTATAGTGTCTGTGTGTGGGTGAACAAGAATCTCACCTTTGAGGAATGGGTGGGTCCTGTCAGCTAGGTGAACTGATCTATTGTTTGAATTCAAAAACAAGAAAAAACTCCCTAGAGGTCAATAACGCTTTCTTTTGCTACATTTGAATATAATACTCTTCTCTTTTAGCATACATATGAGCTAATAGACTGATGCCTATAGCCAACCTGCCCCTCCAATTCTTTAAATTAACTAAGGTTGTATTAATGTGTGACTAAAGCAGTTTCAAAAAACTTTTTCACAAGTTCATATGAATCCCAAATGGCTTTGATTTCATTCTAGAAAATCTGACTCATCATTTTCTTATGATTGAGAGGGAAGACTTTTATTACAAACAATTACTATAGAGAAGAAAGCTGAACTATAAAAACATTAACTTTTGTGGTTGTTTCACCTTCATACACTTCACTTTTTTATATATGCTGTAAAGCAGTGACACACCTATGCATTCAGTTTAGTTAACCTCAGTTAGGATTCTTTAAAAAAAATCCGAGTTAGTTGAAGTGATTCACCCTAGGATGGATGATGGTTGATTGGCACAGCAGCACCTGGGGACCAGTCCTTCTGGTTGGCTCATCCGCTGCCTGAGTCCCTTCTCTTTAGACTCATGTGAGAATGAAGAACAAAGTTTAGATACATTCCATCAATAGTCCTAAGGATAACTATGCTTGTTAATTTCATCCTTGTCAGATAAATGTTTTAATGAGCAGTCCAAGGAGCAACTGAATAGTTTATCAGAAGCCAGACTCAGCGGGAAACTGCATGTTTTCATTGCCTGATGGATCTCCACCATAAGATGGAGAGGCAGTTACTTTAAAAACATAAAATTTTCTCTTCACAATGAAGGAACAGCATTTCAATTTTGTGGATCTGCCCTGCTGGCCTCAATGATTCAGGAAGTATTTCATCAAATTGGCCATTCTACAAAATCTCATAGGTGGAAAGTTACTCAGAATATTTTTTTGTCACAAGTTGGGGAGAACTCACTATTTTTTCTTACTCATTATTGAAATCTCCCTAATGCTTTTCCTGACGCCCCCAGGTTAAAGGGGTTGCTCCCCTGGTATCCAGGGCAGCATATAATACCCCCATCACTGCGTTTACCAGCATGGACTGAAATTGTGGATCCACCTCCGCTCTCTGCTGTTAGGCAGAAAGCTCCTTGAGATCGAGGATGGCTGTTTTTGTTTCACCAAATCTCAGGACCATGCTCGGAATGTGATAGCTCAATAGATACTTGAACTGAACTGAGATTTGATTTCTTAGTGCTTGGTGTCAGGAAGAATAACTGTAAAAATCTTTGGGAGAGTTATACTCAAATTGGTGCTGTAAATCTAAGTGAGCAAGACATTTACTTTAAAAAATGAAAAAGTAAACTTTCTGACTTTGTGGTCACCCACCAGTAAGTGCCTTGCTATACAAGTCAAACTTCATTGATTTTGCTGACAAAGTAAGTTCTCATTGAAAATAGTTACAATAGCTAGAACTGTGGTTATATTTCAGCTCCGTAAACAGTGTTTGCTATGCAGAAATCAATAGACACACAAGGTAATCTATTTTATTTTTAAACCCTGTGTGATTTCCTTTTATAATTAACAACACTCTGCTTAGGTAGTGTTTTATTGATGGAAAAAAATGTTTCTCATATTCATTATTTGCCTCAAAAATCTCATGAGGTTGGAGGTCAGGTTGTGTTATATCCATTTTACAAAGAAATGGAAGTTCTGGAAATAGTAAGAAGTAGAAATAAGACATAGAATTTTCTGATTTCTACCCTAAAACTCTCTCTACCTCATCTTAAAAGAGTTTCCTGGGCGAATAGGAGATATAATTGTAGGAACAGAATAAGATGAATGATTTACTTACCTTTTCCCTTACAGTTCTAAAAAAGCAGAGGATATTTAGAGTCTAGAAGTGTTTCAAGCTCAGAGAGGTTTGTTGTGTTACCTGATTCTAAGGGGCATCATTCACATCCCAGAGCATGTTGGTGGTGCCCCATGGAGCTGGTGTGGACCTGCGTAGACTCAACATGTACATCTCAACATGAGGGCCTTGGTAGAATGTGTACAGTTTTTATTTTTAATTTTTTTAAAGATTTAAAAAAAATTATTAATGCATGCAAGCTGGGCTGTAGGCCAGAAGTGTGTTTGGGGGGAGGGTTAGAGGATTCACCAGAGACAGATGGGGCACAGAATAGGCAGTTTGACTGAAATACACTGCTAAGGGGAGCAGCGGGCGAGGCAGGAGAGGCCTGCTGCACCATGTGGGAATCTCCCTGGCCAGGGATTGAACTTGTGCTCCAGTGGCTCTGGATAGCTTCGTAGTACTGCAACTTAACCTGTTGCACCACCAGGGAGGCCCTAGATGTGTATAGTTTTTATAGGTGAGATGAATGGACTTCAGGTTAGCTGGTTGGTAGAAAGATTGTGTGGGTCTTGTTTTGCATCAACAAGGTATGAGTTTGTAGGGTCTGTGTTTGGCAGACACTGTGACCTAATACTGTCTGAGTAGTGCTCCAGGGGTCAAGCTGCTTTGTTCTGGCTCATGATGTCCCTTGATCCAACCAGGAATTTGACTGATCCTGATGTCAGAATATCTTCTTCAGAATGAACCTTTTATGCAAGGTGCTTCTCTGAGTTCAAAAGACAGAGAGTAGAGCCATGACTGCACTCTTAGAACAGGTCGTGTAATTGTTTTTGTGCCTGCCTGTGACGTTTGTATTTCCAGTAAAATTGGCATAATACTGGCTTTCACTGAAATAAACTGCATATTAGGGAAGATAGTGATGGGAATGTGATCTCTGGAGGATAGATCCCTAAATGTGTTAACAGAAACTGACAGCTGAGCGGCCCAGTTGTGAAACAGTAATTCCCATACTTGTCTGACCATAAGAATTGCCTGGAACTCTTGTTGAAGCTAGGATTCCCAGACTCTTTCAAAGCCTTATTGAGTCAGAGCCTCCAGTATGTTTAACAAGTGCTGCCATTTGCTTAGGGCACTTGGAGGAAGGAACAATGAAACAGACAGGAAATTGTATTGAAATTGAAAATTGGGAGACTTGAGTCTTGTTTTACCTCTACCATTTTCTAAGGTAGATTTTGAGCGATGTATGTGTCACCTACAGGATATTTACAAATATCCTTATTTGTTAAATACAGGCTTCAGCTAAACTAATCTCTACTGATCCTTCTAATATAGGCATATTGTGATTCTTGGGATGGGTAACTACTTGATAATAGCAATAGCTTGTGAATGTGACTTTGCTCAGTAACGTCTCTCTGAGCCTTATGTTTAGGTATTTAAAAAAATACTTTTTCAACTCATATTTTACCCACACAGAGTGCAAGGAGCATCATGTCTTAAAAGGTTAGTCATTTTCCAAGCAGATCAGGCAGGTACTTGTTTCAAATCCATGATGTACTGTACACAGTCCATTCAGAGCTTTCTGCTCATCTAGCATAATTATGAAAGACAATTGTTCAAATGCACTGGCTATATATCAGGTTTCTTTAAAAGATTTACTTTTTAAAAAAAAATATGAAGGGTGTATTATTTAAGTAAAAATCAACCCACTGACTCTTGTATTTTGAAAATATAATTACCTGGTTTTAAAAGGGATCTATATTTCAGTTGAAATCATTTATCTAGCAATAATCTACTTTTATTTTATATTGGAGGAAAAGCCAATATTAAATCTCCACTAGATGTATTGTTTTAAGATTGGGACTAGCAAGTGAGAATTTTGTAATGAGAGAAATATTTGAGAGTCTTAATATTTCAGAGGAAAATTCAGAAATAGAAAAAAATACAGTGTTTTTCCTCTAGCCAGAACTTTGATATCCTAACAAATCAATTTTTAGGTATTAAAGAAAATGATTTCCACTAGTCGTTTGTTAGTTAATTCTGTTTCTACTCAAATTGAGTTATATCCTGGAATGAATGAATTTTGCAGGATTTGTAGGTAAGAATCAACTGGATGGTGCTCGTGGCCATTTTGCTTTCACATGTTACACCTGGTCTTCACTTCTTGAATCGGGTGTGTTTTAGACACTTGTCACAAAGGAGATGGAGCTTCTGTTTTTGAATGAGGGCTCTTCTGAGAAAAGGCCCTGGAGGTCTCAGCCTTACTCTTTCCTTGTGGAGTAAATGATATGCGTGTGAAAGCATGTAGAAGTCTTCTGAAAACTGAGACATCATACCAGTATCTAGGCAGTAGTAAAATTATGATTTCTGGTATCAGACTTTTTGGTGATTGTAGCAACGGCAGGCTACTGGTGGATCATTTACTATAAACCATATACTTCATTACATCCAACAACTGCATGAGGAAGGTATGGTTAAGTCTGTTTGGCAAATGATACAAATAATAGACACAATCATTTGTTTGCTTACATTTACAACTTAGTCATAGAACTGGGGTTTGAACCCAGGCAGGCTTATTTCCAGGGTCTGTCCTGCCCAGTCTGTGCTATTGTCTCTCTTCAAACTGTGACATTCTGTATTCAGATGAGGAAAACCAATGCCAAGAAGGTATGACACGTTCAAAATCTGAGGAGAAAAAACCCTAAGTCTTTGCCCTTTTCCTTCTTTCTTTGTTTTGATACCCCTCAAACTACAAGCAGATGGTCAAGAAATTTGAAACCCACATCTAAAGTACACAGTACAGTGCCTGGCACACAGTTGACATTTATTTAACATTTTTTTTGAAAGATTTATTTTTTATTTATACATACAAGCTGGGGTACAGGCCAGAGGCGTGGGGTGGCGAGAGGGTTCACCAGAGACAGAGTGGGGAGCAGAACAGGCAGATCAGAAGTACACTGCTGAGGGGAGCAGCGGGCGAGGCAGGCGAGGTCTGCCACACCACACCATGTGGAATTCTCCCCGGCCAGTTGTCGAACTCAGGTCGCAGCTGCTGACAGCTCCACAGCGCAGCGCTTAACTGCTGCGCCACTGGGGAGGCCCGACGTTTATTTAACATTTAATGTTGTTTAGATTACAATGAAGACTGAGTTAGCCGGTGTGTGTGCATTTACGTCCACAAATGGCCCAGTCCATGTGAGGTTGCTCAGCTGAAGCTGCAAGATGAAAGCTGACCAAATCCAGAGGAGAGCTTGTGTCAGAGATAAATAAAAATACTTCTGATTTGAAAACCAGAGAGTGCTACCCACGTGTCTTAAAAATATATGTGCTTCCTGACAGGAATGAGTGAAGGGCTGTTGTTTCTTTTTGCCTCACCGGGGATCAGCTTGTGGGGTTGGGGGCTGGAGTTGGGGGAGCCAGCTCTTCTCTTGGGACTTCTATATGGATGTCCTCTTTCTTTCTCAGGGCCCTTTCACCTCCATTTCCTCCTATTGTAGGAACTGCAGACCCGCCTCAGCTCCCTCACAGCTTCCTAGGCACGAGAAGCTTCCCTTTTGGACCTCAGAGCCTAAGCCATACTTCTACCTGAGTTCATGTTCCCACTCAGAACCTGAGGGGCTCAGCTCTGACTTTGGTTTTTCTTGGCATCTTGGAACTCAGAACAGTTCACACTCTTTCATTCATTTCATGTTTCCCACACTCTGAATCACCAGATGCACCAGAGCCTTGTGTAAAAACAGATTCCCAGAGATTCTGGATATTCTGAGTCAGCCTGTCTGGGGTGAGGCCAGGAACACGCCTGGCTAACGAGTGCCCCCAGGTGATTCCTATTAGCTAAGTTTTGGAAACATCAATCTGTGAAGTGTGCTAGGAATCTTGTCCACTGAGGGTGGCAGGATGTTCCTCCATTCATGAAATGTATTTTGGGTTATTCTACCAGAGCTGAGTTGATGGAATTACAAGATGAATAAGACAGGGTCTTTCAGGATTTGTAAGTAAATATTGAGGAATAGTGTTTATCATGATTTATAAAATCTTTAGGAAAAAGTCTGTACTGACTTTCAAATTGCCAATTAAAAGTGTGTTTTTAGAAGAGTTCTGATTTCTAAGACCCACCTGTTAAGTGTGGGGCACTCTTGCACACATTGAAATACTGCTTTTAAATGTTTACAGCTATTTCATCCAAAAAGTATGTTCTAAAAAATATAAACTCTTCTTTTTTTTTTTTTAAAGATTTATTTATTTATACACACAAGCTGGGGTACAGGCCATAGGCGTGGGGCGGCGAGAGGGTTCACCAGAGATGAGCGGGTAGCAGAACAGGCAGATCAGAATTACACTGCTGAGGGGAGCAGCGGGCAAGGCAGGAGAGGTCTGCCGTGCCATGTGGGATTCTCCCCGGCTGGGCGTCGAACTTGCGTCGCCGCTGCCGACAGCTCCACAGCGCAGCGCTCAAACGCTGCGCCACCGGGGAGGCCCAAAAATATAAACTCTTGAAATAACTTTTTCCCTTGTGGGAGAGTCGAAATTTTCTTCTAGTTGACTGCTTTAATTTCATTTATTCCGATTTGTTTCACAAGAGGGAATACCCCCTTCCCTCCCTTCTGCCATGTAGAAAAGCAATGTCTTGTTTGGGGAGGCTGGACAACTGTTTCTGGTTATTCCTGCAGGGAAATCCTCTGTTGCACTGTCCTTTATGTTCCACAACCCCCTTTTGGTTAAAAGCTGGATGAAGTAGTATGTAGTAGACCATGTAGTAACTGATTTAATTGCAATAACACATGGCGAATTATATAGGGCACTTTCTATATGACAATACTGACATGAGGACTCAGAGGCCACTAATTGTAGCAAAGGAAACTGAATTAGCAGCGGCTGTCCATGTGCAATCAAACTGTGGCATCTGATAATCTCTGAAAGTGCTGTGGTCTCCCAGCTGAGGGGCTGGCTGTGGTGACCCCCCATTCTGGCCAAGACTCCCCATGTCAGGCCATTCCTGTTGCACTAGTGAGCCTCGCTGGTGGCTTCTCAGAGCTGCAGGTAGCTGACTGATGCCACAGCCCAGTTTCCTTACCTCTATGTTATACGAGGACAAAGATTGTTGGAAAGTCAGGATGCAGCCCAAGCAACCAGCATAAAGTTTCATTTCATTTATGGAGTAGTCAGTGTATTGAAATTATTGAAAAAAAATATATGAAAAATTGGCCTTCCTGCTTCTGCCCCCATCTGCCTCCCCTCCCCTGCCCCCACTATTCTAACCACTTATATTATTTTCCCTGTATTCTCTTAGAGTTTCTTCACGTAGACATAAAAATGTTAGTTTCTGTTATTTTCCCTCCATTTGCCATATACCTAATTTCTGGATTATCCTGTTGCTCTCTTTATTCATATGTCGTCCTCTAAAGTGATTCTTTTCATTATTTTTCTACATATGTGTTTTACATAGTTTCTTTTCTACTTGTGAAATTCCAATTCACATTATTTTTTGTTGGAGAATGCCATCAATTTTGGAAAACTAAGATGAATTAACATTGAAATGAATTGATAATTTAAACTCTAAAAATTATTTTGTTGCTAATGCTTTTTAAAAACAATGTACTTAAAATATGAGCTTCTTAACAGTTGCTTCAACTTTTCCTGTATTAAGAAAGGAAAAGGGAGGACGGAATTGTTAAATGTCTGTAACAACACAGTATAAGTTGATTAAAGCAGTGATTTTCTTGAGCAGTTTATACAGCTATCCTGAGAGCTAAATGTGAATTACTTCCTGACTTGGGAGGGGGCTAATTACTGACATAAGACTGCATTTGAATTCTAGTGTGGAGTATTTTAATCTGAGGCAGTCACTTCTTTAGTTAAATAAATGCATTTGGTCCCGAGGTCAGTTTAGTATTTTAATTTCGTTGCATGTGCTCTGACTTCCTTGATTATCAGAGTTCCAGGCTTGCTATGATTCTACAGAGTGACTCTGATAGATATTTGAATGAAGCAACCATGGTCATTCGAGTTAGTTTTTTCCTGGTTGTTACCGTGTTTAAGACTCAGAGTTGGGGGCCTCCCTAGTGGCGCAGTGGTTTGCGCTGTGGAGCTGTTGTCAGCTGCGAGTTTGACGCCCAACCCAGGAGAATCCCACATGGCGTGGCAGACCCCTCCTGCCTCGCCCACTGCTCCCCTTAGCAGTGTATTTCTGATCTGCCTGTTCTGCTCCCCACTCTGTCTCTGGTGAACTCTCTTGCCGCCCCATGTGTCTCTGGTGAACTCTCGCCACCGCACGCCTCTGGTCTGTACCCCAGCTTGTATGCATAAATAAATAAATCTTAAAAAAAAAAAAGACTCAGGGTTGGTACCGTTCTTAAGACTCAGTTGTATAGAAATGACTAACTAAAGCATTATTCATGAGTGTAGACTTCTGAACGTGGTCATTGAATCATACAGCCTGCCATTAAGTTTGTGTTAAAAAAAAAAGCACATTAATAAATTTTTTGTCTTACAAAATGTGTCATAAAATAGTTTGGATTATAAAATTAATACATATTCACCACAGACTTCAGCCCTGTAAAGTACAGAAAATAAAAGTATCGTGTTCATTTCTTCTCTTTTTGCTATTAAACTGCATGTATGGACCTGTAGTAATAGCACTTTCAACAGGAAGGGGACATCAGTGCCTGTACATAGTTGGTTTTGTCCTGATTTTTAGAACTTAGTTTATTGTGAGAATTTCTCCTCAGGTCATAGACATTCACAGGCAGTTTTAAATTGGGCAGGCATTGGAGTGCATCTATCTGACAATCTCTTCTTTTGCTTTTGTTCCCCAGGGAAGTTCTTTTGATGTTCTCTGAAGCCTGCCTGGTCATTTACACAAGAGTTATCCAGTGGACAGAGTTTCTTCTCTGTATTTAGGATTTGTGAACCTTTCTATTGCTCTCATGATGTAGGGCTTAGGAGTAAACAAGCTATCAGTCCAATAGATACGTCTTTCACATTATATCCCTGTCTTCTGGAAAAATTAGCCGTACTTTATGCCGGAGATTGTTTACCCACAATGACAGCTCTCTTGATCTTTACTGTGGATGAATCATTCAGTCAAAAAAAAAAAAATCATTGCTCACTTATTGGTTCTTTTGTTTCGTGTGCTTGTAGTGTTAAGAAATTGTGTTGCTTTCCCCCCTTTCCTCTGAAATTGTAGTTCTCATTTTCCCTTAAAAACACATAAACAATTCCCTCCCCCCCCCCCATGCCTACCAAAGTGGCAATCAGACATCTGTCTCAAAGTTTCTCACCTTGGTGAGTCCCTGGTGTGGGCAACATATGGCGTCTGTTTAAATGGAGCCCAACAAGATTGAAAACAGAGATCTGTCTCTTGCTGCAATTCTGGGTCTTTTGTGGAAGGATGAGGATTAAACTTGTGCCTTTTATTTTAAATGTTGGATGGTTTAAAAAATATATAATCTATAAAAAATAGAGGGATGGGCAAATTCACTCATGATAATGGCAGGAAATGAGGGTGTGAAATGGGTTGGGAGAAATGTCTGAGTATCATTAGTACTTTTCACATAATCTAAATATATTGTTTGCAAATTGTAAGGTCTGCTCAATAATATTAATAATTTTTATTAGCATTTATGAGATAACATTTATAGCCTAACATTTATAGGATAGCTACTCTGTGCTGGTTTCATTTTATCCTCATAAAAACTGTATTAAGAGAGACATATTACCACCCCATGATTTTACTAAGTGGCACAGAGAGAGAAAAGAATTACCCCAAGGTGGGCCTCCCCGGTGGCGCAGTGGTTAAGTGCTGCGCTGTGGAGCTGTCCTGTCGGCAGCGGCGACGCGAGTTCGACGCCCGGCCGGGGAGAATCCCACATGGCGTGGCAGACCTCTCCTGCCTCGCCCGCTGCTCCCCTCAGCAGTGTATTTCTGATCTGCCTGTTCTGCTCCCCGCTCTGTCTCTGGTGAGCCCTCTCGCCGCCCCAGGCCTCTGGCCTGTACCCCAGCTTATATGTATAAATAAAAAATAAATCTTTAAAAAAAAAAAAAGATCTGATGATTTAAAAAAAAAAAAAAAAGAATTACCCCAAGGTCGCCTAACTGGAGTACTAGAGAGGAAATGTAGTAGAAGTGAGTTCTCTGTTTAAACACTTTATTTGGGGCCTCCCTGGTGGCATAAGGGGTTAAGTCTCAGCACTATGAAACTATCTGCAGCGCTGGCCAGGGAGCTTCTCACATGGGCAGCAGACCTCTTCTGTCTCACTTGCTGTTCCCCTCAGCAGTGTATTTCAATCTGCCTGTTCTACTCCCCATTCTGTCTCTGGTGAATCCTCTTACCACTTCATACCTCTGGCCTACACCCCAGTTCTTGTATGCATAAATAAATAAATCTGTAAATAAATAAACACTTTATTTGGAGAATTGTAATTCATCCTTGTGAACTTTTAACTTCATTTTAATATCGAAAAATTTTTGAATTTTTCTAGGAGGTAATGGGTATTTTCTATCTTACTGTGGTTATTTTCAGTTATTTTGAGGCCAGCCCAATGATTTAGTGACCGACGAGACAAGGTTGTCATAAATCTGTTGAGTGTTCATAAAGTTAGCCTGGTTCTTTGAGCTGCGCTGATGAAAGGTACTCTAGTCTCTAAATACAAAGTTGTTTTTTTAATGCTTCCCTTCCTCTGGCTTCTTTTCCTTTGCCAGATATTCATGATTGAAGATAGGAACAAATTCAAGTTTGGGCTTATTTTTTTTTACTGTTATACAATATTAGGGGGAATATTTTCTCCCCTATCCCTCTCCCTAAGCTTGTGATATTTTAGTACCAAAATAGTGTAAAATGCTATCTGAAGCATATGCCTAAGAAAATTGTATAGTTTTACATGTCCCTGATGGCAGATGAGAAGCAGTGATGAGACTAGGTGGCTGTGGCTCCCCTCTCGAATATTTTTACCTGTATTGATGGAAACTGCTTTAGCTGTGGTATGTGGTGGTAGCTCCAGCCAGGAGAATTGCAACCCAGGCCCTTTAACTTAAATCAGTTCTCCAAGTGTGATTCCTTGGCCAGCAGCATCAGAGAGTGCTAAGGCCTTGCTAGAAATGCAAAATATTGACCCCACCCAGACATGCTAAGTCTGTACCCAATGGGGTGGGTTCAGTAACCTTCTTGTTTATACCCATCTGGGTGATACTGATGCTGACGTTTGAGAACCAGTCTTCAGGATCCTGGCCTGGGGCCAGAGGAGTGAATCTGCTTAGAGACCTGGAGCTTGTGCTGCTGGGGCAGAGTCTGGGGCTGCCAGAACTAAATTCCCAGAGGGCTCTTTAAAAAGCGCTGCCTCTCCTCCCAGGCAATAAGGTTTATGAACTAATGCTCCATTACCATACAACAATGGGAGTTTTGCTTTAAGAATCTCAGTATCCCTACTAATTTGTGCTTTAGAGGCACACACTTGCTTGCCTTCTCTGTTTGGAGATTAGTAAACTGGCCTCTGGGCTTTTTCATGGTCCTCAGACCTGAGGGCAGCCTCTGATAGCCCTTTTCCCAGGAACTTTAAACAGCACCCAGAAAAAAGGGAGGTGACTCACCACAATCACAGGGTTGAGACATACTTCCTAAACAAAATCTGAGCAGAGAGGATTATTCTTTCTAAATACTGATTACATAACCTCCCCACTCCCTTCAGCATCTTAGAGTGCCTCTTAAAAGATGTAACTAGGAAAACTTGAGGCAGATATGGGAAATTTTACTTGTGGATGGGACATAGATGTTTGAATAAACCCAAGAAAAACATAAGCATGAACATACTGAGTAGCTGGTGTTTGTTGCTGGCAGTGAAATCCTATTTTGCTTTTCCCAATACAATTCAGCTTTTTAATTGACTATTAATGTAATCTATCTATGAATTTTTACTTGGTACAGCATAATCCACTGTAATTTGGAGAGTTTATAGATAACTGAGGCAGTGTAGTGTTTGATAAAAGGCAGTATAGTGTATAAGAGATAAGATATGAACTTGAATAAATTACGTAACTTCTCTGTGCTTAAGTTTTCTCTGTAGAGATGTGCACTGCACTAAGATACATAGAATAATACGTGGTCATAATAAGCAATAAATATTAACTGATACTTTGGAATGGACCTTATGATTTTTTTCACTATTTTTACTTATTCCCTCTCTAATTTGTATCTCAATATTTAAGTATAAAGTTAAGACATTGGAATAAAATGTCAAGTTTTCTAATGAGTGTGCTTGTGTTTTGTTAAATTGAGTTTTCTATATAGTTTATGGCTAGCTTTGGTAACTGGCTTCTTGTGGGCCTTTAGGACCATTGTTTAGTACATCATCAGAATTCGGCTCTGAAGGTTTAGTACATTGGATTGACATTATTCAGCATGCCTGCTATGTTTTGATTACTTCTCCAATAGGAGTTTGTTTTGTTGTCATTTTCATATTTTCAAATTGAGATCAGATAAAAACAAGAGAGTTTGGGGTCTGGGTTTGTTGAGTTCCTATAAGTTGGTTTTATTATACAAGGCAATATCTAATCTAGAAAACTGTCAAATTGCAGAGGTTGAGTTATAAATTGCTTTGAACTTGCACTATATTTCTTCTCATAAACTGTGCTTCTGAAGCCTGACCAGGTACAGGTCAGGCCCCCCAAAGCCTGTTCAACCTGCATTCCCAGACTTAAAATGCCACAGGGTCTGCTCATCTTGTAAGAATTTGGTGAAAAAAATCAATTATTCATGACAACCAGGATATAAGATCCATCTTTCAGCTCTCCCAGCCTCTTCCCTAAGCTGTGTGACCCTGGCTTCATCTGAAGCGTGAATGGTTTGGTTCATGCTTCCAACTTCTTTTTTTTGGGGGGTGGAGGGAGGGCGTAGATGTGGCGGGTAGGTTTTTTTTTTATTTCACTAGAGCAGGATGGGTGGGCACTAAGCTTTGGGAGCAGGGAATGGACAGTGCCCAGGCGCTTGGGTGAATGACACTGAACACTTTAGGCAGTGCTCAGCTGAGTCTTGGCTGTGGGCTTTTACTACAGGTGAGAGTTCTAGAACAGGGAAGGGAAGGGAACCACCAGCAGCCTGCAGGTCGCATGGAGGCAGCCGTCAACTATGTGCAGAACATTTATGTCTGAGTGTTTGTAAGTAGGGGGTTGCTTGTAGCACCTCTTTAAATTTTCTTTCCTAAAAGAGTTGAAATGGATGGAGGTCAGCAGCTTTGATTTTTTCCCCTTTTACTTACCGCTAGATAGGCCTGCATTTCCATTTGATTTCTTTTCAAAGATTGTGGGTTTTGTTTTTAAACAAACAGTACGCCAAGCATTAAAGATCCTTTCCACTTCCGCTGTGCATTCTCTGTAAAACGACCTGAATTGTTTATAGAATCCAACAAGCTTTTGGTCAAGTACATGTTTTTAAATCATGTTGAACATGTAAAGAAAAGACAGACCTGAGCTTGTTCCAAATTATTCCAGTCAAACCCATGTAGCTTCACATATCAAACATGACTTGAAAATGTTTTCCCCAAGCGACCATGTCCTAACAATTTATGTTCTTGAAGGAGTTCCTTGGAAGGAATTAAGTTGTGGGAGGTCACATTTTCTTTCAAGTTCAATTTCCAAAGTGAAAACGAACTTCTGTTTTTTAACTTGAACTTTGAAAAAAAAAATCAATGAAGACCTTTTAGAACTGTTCAGTGATTGTGTTATATGGGGCTGGACTTTCCCATCTCTGGAGCCAGAAATGAATCTTGACAGTTTTCTTTGTAGCTATAAAAATGAAAAGAGAAAGGGAAGAAGAGGTAAAAATTGCTGACTTTGGGAAACTGTTTTAGTTACTTAAATTTTAACCACATAGATGTCTGTTTATATTAATAGGGCAGGACCAAATATCAATAGTCTTTCTTTTCTAGTTGAAAATTTTGTCCTCTTGGGCGGTCCTTTGCAGAACTCCTCAGATTTTCTCATTGAAAACATCTGAATAGCTAAAATTTAATATAATTAGGAAATACACAATTTTTACAGTGAAATTCTAACCTAAGTGGTTTGTTGAGCTCAATCAATTTTTCTTGATTATTTGGGTCAATGGTGAAAGAAGTAGTAGGGGCAATCTGGAAATTTTACACTAAGTCTTTGAAAAGGGACATAATATTTTGAGTGTTGTGATGTAGTACTCTTAATTGGGCCATGATAAATATGTTTTGGAAAGAATTGGAAAGTGTTTCACATTACACGCTATGTCCCTTTTTTTCACCTCTTTTTCTCGTATGCCATTTTGTACTAGAATTGGACTGTATTCTTCCTCAGGTAGCATTGCTGATCTATACCAAGCTTCAGCTTTTAATATATATCTCAGTCCTTGATTTTCCTGGATTAGAGACAATAATAATAAATAAATTTTTAAGTGTTATTGTTGAGTGATGGGTAGTCAGGGAAAATTATGAAGGGTGAAAAAACCCTAAGGAGAAAAAGGAGGTATGATAAGGCGGAGGTGTGCTAAAGTTTGTTACTGACTAGTGGTGACTGCAGCATCTTGAAAGATAATGTAGTGTCCATAACATTCAAAGATGTAACTGCAATGGGACTGTTAAATGACCTGCTTTGACTTTTCCCCAGTGGCTCTAGATGAATTAAGAGGATTTATTTCATGCTCTTTACATTTTTCTCAATGATGAGCTGACTTCATGGCCATGAAAATGAGCAGCAGGGACTGGCTTGTGTGAGAAACCTGTGGATGTGGGTGATCATTTAAAGCTTTTTGCTGATTTTTAAGAAATTGACTTCCACATCGGTAAATATCATGCTGGTTTTGTGATTTCACGGTATTTTAGTTTTAGGTATTATCTATTGATTTCTCAAGGTGAAGACTTAGCTCTTTTTTCTCCCCTCCATCCACCTATAAGTACACATATAGGTACCTCCCATGCCCGCATTCTCTCTATGCACTTCTGTTGTGGTTTTGTTCAATCCAGCACCAACGTTTACAGTATCAGGACAGCACACACTGTTCAGAGCAGACCCATGGCATCAAACATGATTACCTTTTGTTTTCCCTGGCACGAATAATGGTCCATTTTGATGTGTGTACTTTTATGTCTTTGTTGTTATCTCAACTTCTATTCTACCTATACAGTGTCTTCTTTTTCTCCTAAGAATACTATCAGTTTCAGCTTTTCTGAAGAAATTGTTTCCCCAGACCTTTCTAATCTAATCTAGACAGATTTTTCCCTATGGCCCTATGGTGTGTAGTTTTCCTTTGGCTTTTCTCTGATTTCTCTTCTGATGTCTATCTCCTCTAACACCTGGTTTGCTACTTCATTTTGCTGGAACTCAACCTCTGGTAGCTTTCTAAGAAAGGCTATTTTTTTTTTTTAACTTTGCATGTCTACCTTCTTATTTGATTGATAGTTTTGTTGGGTAAGGAATTCTAGGTGGAAATTCTTGGTTGTTTCTATTTTGAAGATAATGCTTTTTAAGTGTTTTTCATTTTCAGTGTTGGTGTTGTGAGGCTCAAGACACTCTGATTACTAATTCCTTATTTAATTTTTCCTCTAAAAGGTTTTAGAGTGAACTCTTTCATGTTAGTGTTCTGAAATTTCACTGAAATATATGTGGCATGTATATGTGTGTTTTAATTAATATTACAGGGTACTTAGTTCCTTAAGTCTACAAAGTCTTGTTCTTTAGTTCTGAAAATTTTTTAATTATTCCTAATGTCTGTCCTCTTCTTTTCTCTTGTTTATATTCTCTTTTTTTTTAAAGATTAATTTATTCATGTATATAGCTGGGGTGCAGGCCAGAGGAGTGGGGCGGTGAGAGAATTCACCAGAGACAGAGTGGGGAGCAGAACAGGCAGACTGACTGAAATACACTGCTGAGGGGAGCAGCGGGAGAGGCAGGAGAGGTCTGCTGTTCCATGTGGGAATCTCCCCAGCTGGGCATCGAACTTGCGCTACAGTTGCCGACAGCTCCACAGCGCAGCGCCTAAGCTGTTCCGCCACCAGGGAGGCCCTATATTTTCAAATGTTTAGATCTTCTGGGTAGATCTTATACTTTATCTTCACCCTATGCTTTTCCATCTCATTGTCTTATTTTCTGAGACATTTCTTCTTTCCTTTCCTGTCCTTCTATTGCACTTTTCATTTCTGCTGTCAGCTTTTTAATTTCCAAGAACTCTCCTTCTTCACTATGTGTACACCCTGTTATTCCTTCTTATCTTTTAGAGAATATTAATGAGTTTAAAAGTTTTTTCCCAGTGTGAATAATGTTTCTTTTATGCTATTTTTTTTTTCCTGTCTTGGTCTGTTTCTTACTTGAGTGGTTTTCCTGAAGTATTTGGTGATCTTTGGTTATCTACTCATTTACAAGAGAGGGAACAAAAAGGCTGATTAGAAGGTCTGAGAATTTGAACAGAGCTTATTGACTGGGTGGGCAGACTTGGTGGGGAAATTCCTGCTGTCAATAAGTTTAGGTCATCTGAGGCTGGTCAGATTCTCCAGAGAAAACTCTTCTCATCTTTTAGCATGAAGGCCTGATTAGTGGGAGGGCCTGATTTTCAGCTTTCCAAGGCCTGTGTGGAAAGAAAGCTGGGTGTCTTAGTATTCATAATGCAGCTACTTACTTAATCCCTCTGCTTTTGGTAGAATATCAATTGTGCTCTTTATTCTCAGGCCAGATATCCTCTGTTTTAATGTTTTCTGAGAATTAGCTTGCATTTAGTCTTCTGCAGAGGTTCACAGTGTCTGGGAGTGGGTGGAAGGATGTAGAGCTTATTGCTTAAGTGATTTCTAACCAATCTTTATTGTAGCTGTTCCTCCTTTCAGGAAAATCAAGGAAGTATTCGTACACCAATGCCTGAGATTTGAAAGTGCAGCTGTGTAAATTGCCTAGTTTTTTTTAGCTTTCCTTCAAGCTGGTTTAGGTTTGGCTTTATCAAGTCTCCAGTTAGTTACTGCTCAACCTTTTGTATTGCAGCTTCCAAAAGTGTTCTTGTTACTTCTTCTCTTACTCTCACCATCTTTCTAAAATTTGCTGCAGTTTTATTGGGACTTGAAGAGGAATCTAGATTTGATGCTTGTGTTCATTTTATCCTCTTTGCTTAAATGCCCTGATGCTTTTTATATTTTCCTACCTTCTCAAGCAGAATTCCTTTTTTCATACTTCCCTCTACCTTCTTCTAGTCATCAGACCAGAATAAGGGTGAGCTTTGACTTTTCCATTTTCCTTGCTTCTTCCATTACACATCCACCCAGTGAACAATTCCTGCCTGAACTCTTTCTTTTGTCTGAGTGTCAGGGCATCTTCCTGGAAGGCCCATAAAAGTAGCAGAGTGGGCAGGGACACAATTAACAATCTTTTAAATTTTATTTGGAATCTTTTAAAATTTATTTGGAAAGGGCCTGTTATGTCCCAGGAGGAGCGCTTGTTCCTCAAGATCCTGAATTCTTTTCACTCAAGGCTGTGGGAGGTCCCCTGGGTGCAGTGGCTACCACACTGAGGACTGTTGGACAGGAGAAAACCACTTGAAGGATCAGTGGTATGTTTGCCATGTTACACCAAGACTGGGATACTATTTTACTGTACTTCTGACAACAAATGTGTAAGGTTTTCCCTTCTTGTTAAGGGACACTAACACTTAGGCTGTCTCCTGCTAGGTTAAGGACTCATTCCCATGAGACTTTCTCTCTCCCACTTCATATATCAATTGCAAGTTCTAGGTTGTCACCTGTATTTCTGACCACCCAACTGTAAATATAGGGTTCCTACTCCTTCCTCAGGTTTAAGTTCAGATATTTCAGGAAACTCCTTGTTTTCCTTTATTGATCTGTTATAAATATTGCCGGCCAGATGAAGAGGAACACAGGATGAAGTCTAGAAGGTTCTCTGCGTGGAGCTCCTGTGCCTGTGAGCTGTGGTGTGTCACTCTCCCAGCATGTGGATATGTTTGCTCATCAATCAGAAGCTCTTCAAACCCTGTCATTTTGGATTTTAATGGTGGTTCTACCACATAGGTATGGTTGCTTACACATTCACCATTCTTGGTTGAGCTCAATCTCTAGTTTCTCTGTCCTCAGAGGTAGGGGTTCGAGGGTGAGGGTGTAGGAGCGTGGTGTGGCACTGAAAGCCCTAACCCTCTAATCACAGAGCTAGTTTCCCTGGCAAACAGCCCCTACCATTAACACAAGTTCAGATGTTGATAGCAGGGCTATGAATAACAAATGACACTCCTGTCACCTCTGTTATTCCAGATATGAACTTCCTTCATAGTCCTACTCTTCAGCTATAACTGCTCTTGGCAGTTAGTATTTAACAGAGGGATTTGGAAATCACGGGACTTTTCCAGTTATCAATACCTCATTTCTTATTTCCTTTTCTAAATTAATGTTAGTGAGACTATGGAAAAATTTGAAAGTCGAGAAGATAATGAACGAAATAAAGACACGTTCCTTAAGCAGGCAGTGACAGGATTTGCAATTCTTTGTGCTTGCTGTCCTACATTTTGACTTTCTTAGGATTTGGTGAGTGAATGAAATCCTAGAAGAGAACTGAAAGCACTGTGGTTGACTAAGCATGGACATTTTATCCTCCTTTTCTTTCCCTGTTCTTTAGAATGCTGCTTTAAGTATATACATTTCTAAAAGAAATTATGTCATGTGAGTGATGGTCTTGCTCTTTTATATACAGCAAAACAGAGGTTTCCCTTGGATGCTTTTTTGTATTGTCTCTGATTTTGACATAACATATGAAAGTCCAAGATTTTGGTGTAGAATAGAAAGCAGTTCTTAGTGTTAAACTTTTCTGTTACTTCAAGCCATTTCTTAACAATGGCAAAAGTTGCTTCGTAGTTTTTGATTCTTTCCTTCCTTTATGTCTTTTGACCAGGAAGAAAGAAGTACTCTTTAAATAAGAAGCACATGTATTTAGTGTCCTACAAAAAGTCTTCAACTAAGGAAAGATGTTGCCAACAGTGCTTGGACTTGGAACTCTGAAACAGCCCAGGAGCAGGCATTTAAAATTTTACTTTAGTTTTGCTTGTTATGCTGTGCTGTTAAGTTCAGAAGTGGGACTTTGCTTGCTTGTTGCTGCCTTCAGAACTCTGACTGGAGTTGCAGTTCTCATTCTCTGCCTGTGCTAAGAAATGGCTATGTTAAAGGGATACTGATGGTAATGAAACCCCAGATTCTCCTGTGGAACACAGCTCTGGAATGCTACTAGTTGCAAATGGCAATAGGTAATTCAGCATTAGAGAAACCTGACAACAGTATCTGTACATTTCTGTACAGATTCTGTACATTTCAAGGGAAAACATTCTTTCCATAATAGTCACATGGAGAGCGCCTTTTACCCAGGGCTACTGGTGTGGATAAAAGCATTGTTGAATTAAAAAAATAATAATTAAATCTGAAATCTGTCAGCACGTTTGTATTTTGGGTTTGTATTCAGGTATTAGTTGTATGATTGGATTCTAAGTGCAAAGATTCTAATGTTAAAAGAATTTTATTTCTCCACATTCACCATCTTCCGACTCCCCTCTTCAGAGTCAATCACAGTTGACTTATTGGTGTCTGGCCTCACAGCCTCCATTCTGTTTATCAACACACATGCACTCATTTCTCTCTTTAAAAATTACTTGGCAGCCTCCCTGATGGGACAAGGGGGTAAGTTTCAGCACTATAAAGCTATGAGTAGCCACTGCAGCATGAGTTCGATCCCCGGCCAGGGAGCTTCCCACATGGTGCAGCAGACCTCTCCTGTCTCTCCCGCTCCTCCCCTCAACAGTGTATTTCAAGCAATCCGCCTGTTCTACTCCCCACTCTTGTCTTCAGTGAATCCTCTTACTGCCCCCACACCTCTGGCCTACACCCCAGCTCTTGTATGCAGAAATGAATCTTAAAAAATAAAAAAGTGCTTGGGACAACTGCATTAAAAATTTGTGACTTGAGAGGTTTTTTTCCCCCCTCTAACAACACATCTTTCTATTTTTCATCTCTGTTCATATAAATTCATCACATTTTCTTTCATGACCAGCTATTTCCCTTTGTGTAATATTACAGTTTGCTCAGTTATACTTCCATCAGTAGAGTTGTTTTCAATTTTTACTGTTTTCAAGCCACAGTGAAGTGAAATTCCTTGTACCCACCTCACTGTGTAGCAGTAATGATAATGTCTGGTGTTACGGTCGAGCTATCCTTTGTGGGGGTGTGGATTTAATTTTTGGAGGTAACCTAGAGTTTTATAATTTTTGAGGTAGCTTAGAGTTTTATGGGGGAAAAATATTGATGAGGGCTTAGGCTTCTCAGGTATTGTAATTTTGACATAGTTTCCAGGCTTATTTCTTGAATAATATCTCAAGAGCATTAATTGAAAGACTGATCTAGACATATCAGTCCTGTGTCTGTGCACATGTGTATGCACATATTCTTCTTATTCAACAATCGGACCATTATACTAAATGTGACTTGTGTTTATAGTAAATGCTTTCTTCTGAATCTTCATGTCAGTGAACATTTTAATTCCTCATTGATTTCGTACTTCAGCCCCCAAATGATAATTGCTGTTGCTTCTAATTGCTTGACTTTTTCTACCATGTGTCAACCTATCGCTCTTCCCAGAAGGTAGCCATAGACTATGCTGGTAACTATTATTCCTGAGTCTTCAGTGCCTCTCCACTTGCCTGCATTCTCATGAAGCACCTCCCCGTCTTAGAGCGATCTGTACCTTATGTTATATTCCTATTTTATTGGGTGTGTCCTTGCAAGTTAAGTGCCTTGAGTGCTTGCGTTATTTTACAGATTGTTTCATCAGCAGCCAGACACAGTATATGTTAGGTACGGTGGGATCAGTACAGGAGAGCCTGGGGTTTTAATTAGGGGGCACAGTCACTAGGTAGAAAGGCGTGGTGCTGAGTTCTGTGGGAAGGGAAAACTACAGGTGTTTGAATGGAGGTGTGATAGGATTATAGCTCTAATTCAGAAGGGTAAGTGGTAGAAATGTATGGGATGAAATGGAAGACAGAGATAGGAGTTGCAAAATAAATAAGGATAGTATTCAAGTGGCTCAGTTCTTTGCCATAAACATTTTTGCATAACCAATTTCACTGAACAAGTAATTGGCTTTAAAGACAATTTTGTGTGGAAGATAAAATAACTTTTGACAGTTTGGTTTCAAGTTTGGTTTCAGCTGACATAGTACTTGCAATTTTATGTTACACAAACCTTATCCCTTATAATGGTTATATGGTGACAAGTAGATGACACATTCTTAAAAATAGTGGATAACAGCATTATATTGACTTGATTGAAAATACTGCAATAAACCTTACTGGAAGTGTGAAATAAGACAGATTGCATACTCCACTAAAATATGATAACGTATCAGTTTGCAAATCCTTTAGTATAAAGTCAGATTGCCTTCTACAGCAGAAAATGATAACATATCAGCTTGCAAATCCTTTGGTGAGTACAGTCTTACTGCCCCAAAGTTTACCAAATTAAGGCAGATAAAAAATGAGTGGCCAGTAATTTTACAACAGTCTGCAAGAGCATTAATTTTCAATTCTTTAGTTAATTTAGATACACTAGCTCTTCTCTGATGTCAGTCCTTATTAAGTTTATTGAACAAATGAAGAATTTAACATGAAAAGTAAATGCATTATAGCATTAGCATTTCTTCTGGTTAGTAATGTTATTGAACTGACCGATGATGATTTAACCCAAGAGTACATTTCTTATTTTGAAAGATTCTGGATTCTTATTTTGAAGCACCCTGCACCAGCTGAGAACTTGAAGGAGAAGAGTTCAACCATATTTCCCATTAAAGTTTGGATTATCTGTCAATAGACATGTGACAATATGCTGAGAACAAACAACAATATAGAAGACTTTCACAAATGCAGTACAAAGCTTAGTTGCAAAATGTATCGCAGTGTTTGTAAAATGTTATTCCTCTTAGTGAAGAAAGAAATTGTAGGAAAAAAAGAGACATCTTTTGAATTTTGTTAATTTTTCGTGTTTCATTATGTCCTTTGTTTATGATTATATCTTTTTTATGGTAACATTGCCTTAGGACCATTTAATTACAGGGTGAAAATGCTGCAGCACAAAATTTTTATGGCCAATCTACCAGACTTGGGATAAAGTAGTCTGGCTTATATTAGTGTTAACGATAATAGTAAAAGAAAGGAGACAGTATTGTAGAATAGAACTCACCACAGTTGTTAGGTGATTGGGTTCAATATGCATTCATTCAATTTATTCAGAGCCCAGTGTGCCAAGCTCTGTGTTAAGTGTTGGTCATAGGTGTAATGGACAAGCACGAGCCACAAGTGTTGAACAGGTTTGAGTAGTGACCTGTAGGAGGATGGTGCTGGCTACAGATGTTGTAAAGCCAGGAAGGAGGAACAGGTTTTGTTAGGCAGCTCTCAAAGGGACAATAGTTCTTTTGAAATAGATTTTGTGATTAATATGTGTGGAAATGACAGTGGAAGACAGTGGCGAAAGTTGCAAAGAAGTTAAGTCTATGTTACGCATCGTGCAAAATCTAAGGACTTCTGAAAGTCCTCCTTCAGTAGTAAGACTAGTAGACATGAGGACTAAGATAAGCTCTGAATTTGGGTGAGAGAAAAGGAAAATGGAAAATAGATAAGTGAATGGACATAAAGGACTAAAGAACTTCCAATGGTTGCATTGTATCTCTTATTCCACTTTGCTAAATTGACTTTTGTTATGGATAATTTTATGTCAGTGTGGCTAGACTGTGATGTGTACATGTTTGGGCACACACCACAGTAGATGCTCTGTGAAGGTATTTTTAAGGATGTGACTAACGTTTAAATGGGTAGACTTTGGGTAAAACTGGTTACCCTCCACAATGTGGTTGGAAGGGCTCAGCCAATCAGTTGAAGGTCTTCTTCATTATATGAGGTCCCCTGAGGAAGAGGAAATTCTGTCCCGAGATGCCTTTGGACTTGACCTGCAATATAACTCTTCCCTGTGTCTCCAGCCTGCCTGCCTGCCTGGCAGATTTCAGACTTGCCAGTCCCCACAATTGCATGTGCCAATTCCTTAAAATAAATCTCTCTCTCTCTCTCTAGATAGATGGGTGGAGACTTGCTCACATGCACACACATGTGCACACTCACACACCCTGTTGGTTCTGTTTCCCTATAGAATCTAATACAAATTACAACATAACTAGAGTTGTTATATTCCCTATTTAATGAGTTTGTTCTTTAGTATTTAGCTTCATCCTGGATTCTTGAGTCCTTTGACAATAGTTCTTTTTTTGGGCAAGTATCTGATTCTACCCTTGATCATTAAGTTTCTGCTTGTATTCTTGTGCAATTCAATTGTTACAGTGACTGGTGTGTATGCCTGTTTCCCCCAAAATCAGTGAGCTTCTTGCAACCCAGTACTTGCTGCTACTACCCATTTAATTTAGCCAATCTAGTTGGCATGTAGGAATTTGTTTCTATGTGTCTGTTGAGGGAAAGAGTGTAGCTATGTCCTAATAACTAGAAGGAGTTAACTCTGACCCGATAACCAGAAAAAAACTGAAAAGAGCACTATAGTGGAAAAAAGAAAAGCTCCCAGAGAAGTTGGCAAGCAACCTCTTGGTGGCATCTTTTAGATTGTAGTCTTGTATTGGGCTGGCATGCGCAAAATATGATTTGGATGTCACATAAATAATTATCTAATCAGTATATATTACTTTCAGTTCATCAAATATTTACTCAGATGGGCTTCCGCAATCATAGTCAGATAAATTGGACTTTAAAATATTTCATGGAGACACTTTCAAGAAATCAAAGAAGTATTAAGAAGGAAAAAAAACACTCATAGCCTCATTAGTCACAATTGTGAATATTTTTGTGTAGATTTTTCTTGGAATTCTTAATATGCTCAGAAATATACCATGATACTATAACGTATTTGCTGTGTTGTGATTGCATTTTTCATGTAAACTCTCGTGATAGCTTTTGCTGTTATTAAGTATACATTATTTTTAACACCTACATAGTATTTCACTATAAGGAAAATATGTAATCATAGACATCTAATCTGCTTCTTTTTAAAATATAGACTTAATGAACATATTTGCATATGTATTATTATTTCTTTATGCAAATGAATTATTAGAAGTACAATTGCTGGACCACAGGCAGCCACTTTTATTATTAAAGGAGGCTTTTGCTTTAAGTGCACCTAAGTTCCTTCCAGAAATATCTTACCAATATATAACAACAATTCAGCAATGTTTGAAAGTTCCATGAAATGCACTAAAAAGCATGTATAGATATGTGACTGACTGATTTATTTTTCTTCCAGGACAGTTTGCTTTTCCTTAAGTCTTGATTTTTCTGCGTAAGATCTTGTTTAACCTGTTAGACCTATTAATGAGTCTCCCAGGATAAAATAGTAGTCATCATATACCCATACTTGTTTGAACAAAAATGCTCAAGCATCTAAAATATGAGTAGCTAGTCTTGCAGCATTCATGAGTGACTCACTTGTTTGTTTGAAATGAGAAAAGATGGGAGGAGACAAGTGAAATGACTGAATCGTCTTTAAAGGAATCATAATAAAATTATACAGAGGACCAAAGGGATAACCCCAACCCCTACCCTTGGGGGATGAAGTAGCATATTCAATCGTGGTATATTGTCATAGAATTCCAAACTATCACAGTTAAAGTAATATTTTTCCAAGGACCAGGTTCATATTTTAGTTAGTGCCTTAATTTGTCTCTGGTAAGAAATGATAAAGAATAATACTACAGCCTCAAATTGAGATTTTCTCATGGATTGCAATTAAATTATGCTTGTAATATTAGTTAATGATGATTTAGGGAGTTTAGAATGGAAAAAAAGGTCAAAACTAATGGTGTTTATTCTTGGCTTTTTTGTTGTTTATGAAATTATATTAATATAAAGGTCATATTCTAAGGTCATCATTTTTTGAAAACAGATTTATTCTAGGAATAAATTTGTCTTTTGTGAAAGTATTCAAGACATTTTCTGAACTAGATTTAACTGTCTCTATTTAGTTTAGGGACATTCTAGAGACTTCAAATTTTGAGCCAGAAAATGAAGACACGGATTCATGGAATCAGTCCTGGTATTGTCTCTGTTTATTACTGTTAAAACATGTATTATATAAAAGAAAAATTTGTCAATAAGAAAAATGAATTGTATTTTTTCTCATGTTTACTTAAAAAATTTTAAACATCATTAAATAATTATGAAACATTCAGATGTACAGATAACGTTGAAATATTTCCCATGGTATCTATAAATTAAGAGGGCCTTTGGGATTGAATTAGTTTGGCTTTCTGTGTCTTTGGTCAGACTTTCATATTTTTGTCTCCCAGACAAAAATTTTTATTAAAAAAGTTTTTTTTAAAGATTTATTTATTTTTACATATAAGCTGGGGTACAGGCCAGAGGTGTGGGGCGGTGAGAGGGCTCACCAGAGACAGAGTGGGGAGCAGAACGGGCAGATCGACCGAAATACACTGCTGAGGGGAGCTGCGGGGGAGGCAGGAGAGGTCTGCTGCGCCATGTGGGAATTCCTGCCGGTCATCGAACTCAGGAGCCGCTGACAGCTCCACAGCTGTGCGCTTGACCCGTTGCGCCACCGGGGAGGCCCTAAAGTTTTTGCATCATCAAGTTTGTGAGTTTGATTTCTGAATATTCAAATAGAAGTAATAAGACACACATTGACCTGAAATATTCTGTACTTAGACTCAAGTTACAGATCGTTTACACCTTTACTTTTCGATCATAGCATAATTAAAAGGTAGAGAAAACCAAAGAAATGAACAAATGGTTTAGAAAGCATAGTGCTGATCCTAGGTTTGCAACTGCAGAAGAACAATTATGTAGGTGTGGTGCCTACCATTGGTGGTAGTTAAAGCTGGTAGGTAAAATCCACTGGGGCTCTAGGTCTTCATTTGTGTAGACTTTATACAAAACACGTAGCATTTTGAATCAGCAAAGGAATGAGGAATGTTAGGTGGTAGGTGAAAGAAGTGCAACATACAGATTATGTATTTTAGAAAGGGTGTGGTAGATGAAAATAACTCTCACTCTTTTAATTAGCTTGTTGTGTTAGTTGCTGGCTTCAGATTATAGTCAATTAATGTAATAAGTCAAAATATTATGAAATATTATTGCTGGATATTTATGTAATTCCTGTGCTCTTAAATCTTTAGTAAGTCAATTGGTAGATGTTAGAGCATCATTTTCTTAACTCCACATCCATGATTTGGCAAGAGAAATCCAGAATTATCCTGACTTTTCTCTGATTGTAAAGAAATAGTGATTCTCCCTCACAGCTGCCATTCAGAAATGTCTGAAATTTATTTATACTTCCACTCAGAAGTATGAGAATAGTTTCCTAAGATAAAAATTAAGAAATAAATTATCTCAAGCATATTTGGCAAATGCTGCTTCCTTATCCTCTTGCCCTTCACCAATGTATGTCAACATGGAGTCAGTGTTCAGCTCTGCCCTGGCTTGAGCAGGGATCCCGGCTTACTGGGATACAGACATAATATGTATGAGAGAACAAGGGCACAACTATAAATTTAAGAGACAAAACATTTTTCAAAGTTCTTCTTACTAGCTCTAAGACATGATTTTGTCATTGAAGTGAATCTTGTCAAATTAGCTTAATACCAGCTATGTGGCTTAAAGAAAGTGGTGATCCTTTCTTATAGGAATAGTAATATGGGAATAATGTTTTGCTCATAAAAATATTTTAAATTGTATGCGGGAAATGTATTTATACATTTTACGTTGACTGGTAGTAGCAAACTACCCGTAAACAATGTGTTAAAATTCTTCTAAAATTGGGACTCCCACAAACCATAATAGAGCTCAGTGTTACTACAGTCTTCCGTTTTAGGCAATGACTATAGATAGTAAAAGATTTTTGCCAAGATAGTTTTATGATTTCCTCTTAGATACTCTTTCTTAAACCTTATGTTGAGGAATTTTTCTTTTTTTAACACCCCCAAATAGTGTATCTTAAAAGTCACCCTTTTGGCAATGGTTTTCTCATTGAAACTATAGACTTTTTCTTTATCTAGATTTAGTTCATTTTCCAGATAGTTCAGGGATATTCTAGAAACTTGCAGCTTCTACACAGACATTGAATACATGCTTTCACAGAGACAGGGTAGATTAGCGCTGGTATTTCTATAAATGTGCTTTATATATTTTAAATACAAAATCTTTGTTGCATATGTTTTACAAAATTTCTCTGTGGCTTACTTTGTCATTTGACAAAATTCAACATCCATTCTTAAAAACAAACAATCCTTGGGCCTCCCTGGTGGCTCAGCGGTTAGGCGCTGCGCTGTGGAGCTGTCGGCAGCGGCGATGTGAGTTCGACGCCCGGCCAGGGAGAATCCCACATGGCTTGGCAGACCTCTCCTGCCTTGCCTGCTGCTCCCCTCAGCAGTGTATTTCTGATCTGCCTGTTCAGCTACCCGCTCTGTCTCTGGTGAACCCTCTCGCCACCCCATAGGCCCTCTCTGGCCTGTACCCCAGCTTGTATGTATAAATAAAAAATAAATCTTAAAAAAAAAAATCCTTAATAAGCTAGGGATAGAAGTAAACACCCCCAACTTGAATGAAGAGCATCTAGAAATATCCTTCACCTGACACCATACTTAATGTTGAAACATTGAATGTTGTTTCTTTACTGCTTTTAACAAATACAAAAGAAAAAGGTAAATTCGTTTGTAATTTAAATATGAGAAATAGATTTAAAATTTTCTCATTTGAAAATTCACATTATTTAAAAAAATTGAACTTTGGTATAGTGTTACCATCATGCCAGAACTGTGTATCTTCTAAAATGCTTGATATTGACCCTTCTTGGGTGGAATGGTTTCCTCTGGTCTTAATAAAGAAGACTCTTTGACCTTGAGCTTCAAAGGCTTCTGATAACTTATTCATAAAAAATTTCTGAAAATTTATATCATCATGGAATACTTGAGTAAAAAAAATAAATAAACCCTCAAAAATCCAAGTCTATAAACTCTGGTTTTTCAACAGGACAAAATGTTTTAATACTATAATATAGATAGGTACCTTCCTGTTTTAATTGTAAATCATACACCCATCGCTCCATGGCTTATTAGTGAGTGGTTGCTCAGTTTTGCATGAATATGGCCAATATGTAATTCCAGCTCAAACTGTAGAAGAACATCAACTGTTAGTTAAAGTGTGTATGGGGTGGAGGACATACAGAAAACCATGCATACAGATGAAAATGATAGTATGTCAGACTGAAGTCTTCTGTTGATATGAATTGATCGTTGCAGCTGATAAATGTGGACATAGATCTTTAAAACATGGTATATAAGAAAATGTAAGTTTTCTTCACAGGATAATTTGTGGTGTTGAGAATCTATCTCAGGTTTCTTAATCTTTCCCTACTTGGCTAATTAGGATGTGATGTGATCCAAAAGGTGTTCCATTTCAAAAGAAGCTGCCAAAAGAAGGGAAGTTATATACAAGTCTGGAAATGAAGCTATTTTATTTAGTGGTGAGTGGCAAACGGTGATCACTGTGTGCCTGAGCATATCAGTGCACTTTGCCTTAGTAGTTTCGGCTTCTTTCGCTTCTCATTTGTATATGGTTTATTCTCTAGGTCAGATCTTCCATTTCTCCATTATTTGAGATCCTCTTAGTCTCATCTATAAGATTCAGTGCTGAGCATGGTGCTAGTCCTCCCCTCCCCCCATAGATAACATCACTAGAAATGTTTTTAGCTGCAAGGGGCCAGTGGAGGGGATTCCCCTCTGCATGGGGGTAAACAAACCTTTGTCTTAACTTAGATAACCCGAGGTCCAGTGGGTAGGCACCGTAGGGATGTGCAGTCTCAAGCAAGCTGTCAGGGACTAGGATCCTTCTCTTTGGGGGTGGGGCCTGTCTTTGTGACCTGGGTGACTCAGAAGCACATGTTGGGGGCTGTATCTCTAGGACTTAACGCACAATAGACAGAAGAGGAAAGAGGAGAAGCCTTGCTCCTCATGAAGGTTTTATGGGGGACATAATTTCTCTCTGGTAACTTCTGCCTCCATCACGTTGGTGAGAACTGTGTGCCCGCCCCCAGCTACAAGGGACCTTGCATTTTTTATCTGGACATGTGGCTACTGGGAGAGTCGTTAGTGCTGCTTGTAAGAGCGACAGCCCCTCCCATGCTCCCGATCCAGGAGCAGGTGTGCCACAGGATGCTGGTAGTGTGCCCTGACTATGTTTGGATCGGGGCTCTTGAAATAACTGCTGACATAAATTGATGGTAGTTCATGTGACTTTGCTTAATTCTTTTCAAGTCAAAGTTATTAAATGCAAACATCCGAGTACTCATTATGTTAGAAAGGAAAGATCCATCGTAATTTTGTTTTCATTATTGTTACTGAATATGATCCATTTCTCTCTGACTCATCACAGTAATACAAACTAGTTAAGACTCTGCCAAGTTGGGTATTTGTTTCAATGATTTTTAAAAAAGCTGTCACTCAACAGCCTCTTAGGAGCGACAGCTTTTCGAATTAGACTGGAAGAAGTGGCTTCTGAACTCCCAGAACTGCTGACCTGGTGGCGGGCGCCCCAGCTGCCGGCTGTCAGGAAAGGGCACAAGCGAGAGATGGGGGGGGACAGGTAATGTTTTTATTTAATGATTTATTTATTTATGCATACAAGAACTGGGGTGTAGGCCAGAGGTGCGGGGTAGTGATCGGTTTCACCAGAAACAGAATGGGGAGCAAAACAGGTGGCTCTACTGAAGTACACTGCTGAGGGGAGCAGAGGGCGAGGCAGGAGAGGTCTGCGGATAGCTTCTTAGTGCTGCAGCCTAACCCATTGCACCACCAGGGAGGCCCCCGAGGTAATGTTTTTATGAGTGTCATAGCAAGAGGCAACATTGGGGACATAAAACCAAGTAGGATGATTGTTTAATTTTCACATTTTTAATTATCTTTTTATGTTTGTTTAATTAGTATGGTGAAAAAAAGACCTGGTCGTTTTAATACAGAAGGAAAGGACTTTTATGTCTTCAGTTTGTCATTGGAAACATGTTCATTCCTCTTATTTTCTTTCCTCCCTTATTTTATAGCTCTTTATAGGCTCTGTTTAATCCTAGTTGCCAAAATAGCCACTTAGGGTTTGTGAATATATCACAGATTTTAGTTTCCCCAAATAAAATATTGTTACCCTAACAAATTAAACCACTGATAAAAAGACGTTCTTTAAAAAAAAAAAAAATCAGTACTGCGCTCAAAGAGCAGACCTTGTAAATCTCTCTTTATACGTCCCCAGTTTATACATTCGTGTGCATGCCCAGAGCATGGTTGGTTTACCTGTACCTAATTCTAGTCATGCTGTATATATTGTTCTGTCACTTCTTTTTTTTTTCTCATTCCATCTTTTTTTGATTTTTTTTTTTTTCCCCTACAGCACACATGGAATAGTTTTTTTCGGTTGAGGATGGTATCATCCTCTCCCTCTCCTCCAGGAGTATTTTTAGTATGTGGGGATGTTTATATGAAGAAATATTATGTCCACAATGCCAGTAGCACCCCCTGAAGTATAATGACATGGAAGTTAATATTTTGTAATGTAATTTTAAAAAATGTGATTGTACCATAAATTCTCCCTCACTGATGATCAGTGTCTTTGAACACGTGCCTCTTTGCATCTGTAAGCCTAGCGTGCATTTCCGGATCAAAGGGTAATACACACTTAGAATTTAGTTATATGCTCCCAAGTCATTTTCCAAAAAGACTACAAAATAACAGTCCCAAATACACTGCATCCATTTCCCCATGTCCTTTTCAATGCTAGATATTATTGGTTAAATTTTTTTTTGCCTGTATCATTAGGAAAGAAATGAAGTCACATTTATAATTTCGTTGTCCTGCTGAAGGTTTGCAATGTTTACTGAGAAGTGACTAAATTGCTTTTAGAGGGGCCTTCCTGGTGGTGCAACTGGTTAAGTCTCAGCACTCTGAAGCTCTCTGCAGCCACTGCAGCACGGGTTTGTTCCCTGCCCAGGGAACTTCTCACATGCACAGAAGACCTCTCCTGCCTCACCCACTGCTCTTTTCAGCAGTGTACTTCAGTTGATCTGCCTGTTCTGCTCCCTACTCTGTCTCTGGTGAATCCTCTCACCACCCCACACCTCTGGCCTTCACCCCAGTTCTTGTATGCATAAATAAATCTTTAAAAAAAGAAAATAAATTACTTTTAGAGAAGCATGGTTAGTGCTCAATATTCTGCTGCCTATTTCATTCATATTTCAGAAACAGTCTTACATACAAATCAGTCATCTCTTTAGAATGTCTTTTTAGTCCCATCTGCAGGGAGTGTCATATCAATACCTATTGGCAGGAGTGATTCTTATGAAGAACTGTCAATCAGTATTTGCATCGAGGGAACTGATTATTTTCCAAACTTTGGTTTGGAAATTAGTATGGTGAAAAAAAGACCTGGTTGTTTTAATACAGAAGGAAAGGACTTTTATGTCTCCAGTTTGTCACTGGAAACAGTTGCTGGGTTTGTGAAACCAAATTTAGGTGTCATAAGCAGCATAATGAGAGAAATAGAATAGGAAATACTCGAGAGCCTCATGTACTGTAAAGGTGAGACATGTTTCATGAAACTTACTTCATATATATTTATAGCAGTGTGTGTTTTTGAATATGTCTGTATTATTTGCATATATAATATCTGAGTGTTGTACTGTGATATAAAATGTATCCTGGTTGGAGTATCTCTGGTATGGAGAATCTTAACTTTAAAACTGTATTCAAAGCACAGTTTATGCTTGTCCTAACAGGGGCAGTAGTTTCATACTTGGTTATTAAAAAATAAGTCACTTAAAGGGTCAATACTTTGCAAAAGGTTGCGGACTAAGGCTTTTTCAGAGGGCCTTAAATGCTTAACGATAGATGTCACCTAATTAGCCTTGGAGATATAATGGGTGTGGAAAGCCAAATTGGCTTGGGTGCAGGATGAAGAAATGACAAGTTACACCCTGCTAAGACTTAATTTCACTGAGTAATGTATCTGTGCCCCAGTGCTTCCCGCACTTGACTCTGCAGTAGCTGCCTGCCTACCCAGGCAGGAGAATGCACAGGGAATTCTGACACTCCAGTTTCTCCAACTGGACAAGCACATGTGTAACCCATTCTCCAAGAGGGGTGACTTGAACTACTTGCTCCCCTCAGTTCCAAAGCCGCTCTTAACAGTACTTAGAAAATTACCTGTTGGTGACTGAGTGAATGGTGGTAATTAAAAAAAAAAAAAAACCATGGAACACTTTGCATTGTGGGTGTATTTAATGACCTGGCAGCTGTTCATATTTCTAGAGTGTGAAGCTTACGGGTAAACAATGGCCTTTCTGTTAGAAACACTTTTGTGTTTCTTCCCTTTTACAGTATTTTTCCATCTCTTAGAGAGCAAGAGTAATGATTACTCTAATTTTTGTTGTTCTATGTGTTTCCCTAGTGCTTATATTTTTATTTTATGTCAGTCAACTATAATTTGCTTACTTGTTAATATCACTTAATAGGTGCAGCTTCAGAAAAATAATAATGAAAACAAAATCTCCTGGATTTGTAAATAATGATGGTTGAAAATTTTTGCTTTTAAAAATTCTGTGACATAATCATAAATTAATTTCTTTCAAAATTCATGTGATTTTACCGATACATTGAATATTATTTTATGCACTAAAGAAGGTGCAAGTGAAAGTTCTCTAAGGACCACCAAGCACTACATAATGTAATTGAGTACTCATGTTCTATATTGCTGATATGAAGTGTACTGCGGCAGTGTTCACCTTGAAGACACTTACTATGTTACTTTAAGTTTAAGTAAAACCTTTCAACCTTTTTTTTTCTCCCCCCAAAGTTTAAAATAATTTCATATATATTCTTATTTAGTCTAATTATATCTCTGAGATGGTATCCTGGGGGCAAAAACATGAGTGTCTTTGTCCATCTCAGTGGTTACTCAGTGGTACACGTGACACCTGCTTGATTCTGGATCAGCATGTCCTATCATTTCAATAACAAGTTTGAGTTCTCTGCCAATGGTGAATGACTGACATTTCTGTCACATCTCCACGTCTCTTAGGGAGTTTTGTTAAGCTGAAATCCTTCAGGGAAGTTCATCATTATCCTCTAGAACCATGTTCTTATTCTACCTCCTCCTAACACTCTTTTCCATTTACCTTACATCTACAGAAGCTGTTTCAGGAAAAAGAAGACAAAGTTTAGGTAATGACAGAGAGTGTGTTGAAGTTTCATTGTTTTTATTACTTCAGCCTTTCTGTTTTGTTTACATGTGTCATAACTTCAAATGATGTAAATGTTGATTCATTCAACTGGCTTGATGGAAGAAGCTTGCATATTGCACAAAGACTTAATAGTAGACGTTTAGAAATAAAAGGAAAATTAATGTCAACACATTTATGCTCCATATGTCAAACTGAAGTAAACCAATTTTGTGAATTTCTTTGAATAGAATTTATTGTATTTCTCAATAACCATTTGCTTTCCCCCCCTTTTCTAAGATGTGCTCTCACCAAATTTAAGTAATAAATTAAATGGGTGGCCTAATCAATATTCAGAAAAAAACAAAAGAAATGCCAATAAAAGTTATTTGTAATACCTATGATTATTGTCTTTGAAAATATTAGATATTGCACTAAGCATGAACACATGGTTAAGAGATGAGTTTTGTGCCATGTTATTAAAATATGATGCAATTTGAGACAACTGTGTTACAAATAGATCTAACTTGCTCTACTTAAGCGAGATCCACCCAAAACCTTTCATAAATAGAATTTCATGGTTCCTTCCAATGGCCTTAAATAGCTTTATCATATATATGTCTATTTTATGAACGACCCATAGAGTATCCAGTTTCTGAATGGCTTCATTTGACTTGAGGAAGTGAAGCTATTAAATAGCACTGGTATATGGAAAGAGAGAACTCTTCCTTCACAGGGAGGGATGGACCAGAAGACCCTTACAGAGCCCACCCTGGCCCAGGATAGTAGTAGTGGTCAGTGAGAGATTTTGAATGTGAAAAATCAGGCTACTGCTTGTTACTGTCTTTTCACCGATTCTTCATGTGAGCCTTTCTGTCTTCCTACTGGCTGCTGAGGGTATAGCATCTGTATTTCTTGTTATAACCTGGTGTATCATTCTTCTTATTCAGCTTCTTGAGGATTATGTGATACATAATAAGTAATGGCTGCACAGATTATAAATAATATGTAACTCCTTAATTTTGCCAGTCAGTGAGCTTGACAATCAACAATCAAACCCTGTATTAAGGTACAGATTTTTACACCAACTCTGTTCAGTTAAGCTATTTTGTGATTGACTCTATTCATGTTACCACCTTTCCTTCACCCCTGTCAATTGCCTGTTCTTCACATATTTTGAAAACTTGTTTTCTTGTCTCTTCTATGATACTAATCCAGAGAAATACAGTGTAAGTTCTGACGGTGAATATAAATGGCTGTTATGGTTCATTACATTGGGGGATCCAGTAAGCTCCTCTGGTATTTATACTACTGTGTGCCCTTTGAGTGTGAGTTGAATCTGAGACTCTAACTGGCAGAATCAGTTAGAAGCGACACTGTTCTAGGCTTAAACCTTGACAAATTCTGGTAATTACTTTTACGAAGTCCAGATCACATGGATGTAGAAAGGCCCTGGGGCCTCTCCATGGGAGGGAAGGGGGGAGAGAGATAAAGATGCCAGCCCCTCCAGTGCCCTAGCTGGTCCCTGTCCCAGTATAGCCTCATGTGACTGGGAAGATGTGCCAAAGAGGAGATCTGCTCAGCTCAGTCTGGCCTCCATTGCAGGGTCATGGGCAAATAAAGTATTTGTTTTCTTAAGCCACTAAGTTTGGGGTGATTACTTACACAGCACCAGAAACATGAAAACAAGCCCGACCCTACATTGTTTATTGCTAAATGCATTTAGCTATCTACTTAGCAATAATTTGTACTGATGTGCTCGAAAGGTAAAATATAAATTATTGAGAATCAGCTTTTAAAATTTATCAGCATGTTATGTGCTATTTACGATTAGTTACATCAAGAGGGAAAGAAATGATTTCAGCCACTGAAGAGATTTGAATGTCACTCATGCTGTTATTAAACAAGAGGTTTTTCCATTGACTTTTCATAAAGTAATGATGACTTTGAAAATTTTGGCAATAATGCAGAGCACCAAATTGAATGAGAAGTGGTATATAAAAAGAAGGCAGGGCCTCCCTGGTGGCACAGTGGTTAAGCGCTTCGCTGCGAGTTCGATGCCCAGCCAGGGAGATTCCCACATGGCACGACAGACCTCGCCTGCCTTGCCTGCTGCTGCCCTCAGCAGTGTATTTCCGTCGATCTGCCTGTTCTGCTCCCCACTCTGTCTCTGATGAACCCTCTCGCCGACCCCTGCCTCTGGCCTGTACCCTAGCTTGTATGCATAAATAAATAAATCTTTAAAAAAAAAAGAAAAAGAAAATGACAGATACTACTTTTTGATGCAATGAGCTTTTTTTTCTTTTTTAGTTCTTTTCCTTCCTAGAATTTCTCTTCTTTTTCAACTAGCTGTTGAAACTGTAGTTTCAAGCTACATGCCTCTCTGTAGGTTGACTGATTACAAATGTTTTCACTCAAGCACACTAGCGTCTAAATCTGTCTGTAAGCTGTTTTCTCAAAAAAGTGAATAAGCTTGGGAAATAATTATTCCTCAAAGTACACAAAACTCCCGAGCAATTTTTTGTTCTGTGAACAGACCTGATTCATCAAGAAACATCAAGATAATTGTCACGATTTAAATTTTTAAAAGAAACCCAAGAGCATTTGGCTCTGGCATAAAACTTTCTGTTGCTTTTTGGCATAATGCCTTGAGTTAAATATTTTGTGCTGTACATTGCTCCATTTTTTGTTTTGTTTTGTATTTTTGCCCCTGGGACAGGAAACTACAGAACAAAATATATTCACTTTGGTAACCAGTGCTGGTCCTTGGGTGACTCACTATTCTTCAGTGATTAGTGCTGAAAGGAGAGGCTGACACTTGAATACTGCTCCCTGGTGGATACAAATGATGAGCCAAGATTTTATTGTTTCATCACAGATATTTTGTAAAACTGGCAAGTCACTGTTTTGACACAAGAACAACATTCACATTTAAGCATTCTCCCCTTTCATAAAGTATTTCTTTCAAGTTCTGTATTAATTAAATTCTTAATGGGCTCAGACAGTGTACATTTGAATATACCAGCGTTCCCTCCCTTTTGGGATGAATCTGTGTAAGTGATTTTTAAAGAGAAAGCTTTTCTTACAAGAGTGTGAGAATCACCTCTTACTTGGTCCAGACTATAAAACCTGTTAAATGGGCAGATCCTAATATTTAAAGTCTACATTCAAGTTATTTTTTTAATTAACAAATTAAGCTTTTTCTTATAATATTCAGTAAGAAGGAATTCCTTCCAAGGTATTTCTTTTTAACTTTTTAGCCAACATTTCCCCCAGAAGTTGCTCGATAGAACTCCAGCAATTCCATGTTAGCAGAGTATGTTGAAGGAGTCCTGTCTTCCCACTTTTCCCTCAATGGATAATCACCATTTTTTTTCTAACCCAATTCCATAAAATATATAATATTTTATAATTCAAGTTTCTTTGATATGCTGAATCTTATCAATATATTATTTCTACTATTTAGACCAGATCATTTGGAGCTAGGAGTTGGGAGTTATTGATGTAGTTGATTTTCTTGTAATTCCCTAAAGAAAACCTGTGTAACAAGGGATTTATGTGGAATGTTAATAATGTTTAGATATTGCCCGAATTATTGAGTTGGAAGATGCTTGAGTAAGAAAAACATGTCAGGAAGGCTTTTATATTCCTTTAATTATATGATGAGAAAAATTTTAACTAAATTTAGGTTCTGTGTTTGTATCAGCGGGGGGCGGGGGGTGGAGGTGGGGGGAGGCAGAGGGAGGGAAGGAAAAGCGCACAAAATGGAATAGAAAAGAACACAAGGACCATGGAGATGGATCACGGGTGAATTGGTGGTGGGCTACCCAAGGGGAATACAAAATGTAAAAGACATAAATAACAATAAAAATATATATTAAAAAAAAAAGAAAGGAGAAAGAAATTTTGGTTCTAGGCTTATATTTTTGCTCAGATTATTTCGTATTCTATTTCATTCATTTAAAAAAATGACTAATATTTATTGAGCAATTTTATGCCAGATATGTGTTTAAAATTCTTTATAATTCTTAAAATTCTCAGGGAACAAAAATACCAAAAAAAATCTGCTCTGGTGAAGTTTGCATTCCAGCATAGGAACAGACAGTAAAACAACAGCAAAAGTAGATGTTATAGAGGATGTAAAGTGATCAGCCTTGTAGAAAGAATAAAGCAGGGTAATGGACGCCAGCGAGAGGGAGTGGGCTATCATTTTGGAAGGCTCAGTAGACCTCCTTAAGAAGGTGACTTTTAAGCAAAGCAGGAGGAAGTAAGGGAGTGAGTCTGGAAGTTTGTGGGCCACTAGCCACCCCAGCAGAAGGGCAAGGAAGGGCCAAAGCCCCAGGGCCTGGCGGCCTGCTGCCTCTGAGGAATGCTTTGGTGGCTAAACCTGCTGCTAGATCCTGCTAGCATTCATGAACCTTTTTGGAAATGATCCTTATATATCACTATATTAACCTGTCATCAAATCATAAAATAACACTAAAGAAGAGAAATTGCTGGGCTAGAACCACATAAGAAGATGTGACCTTGCAACATTTCTTTTGTCCTTTATGGTTTTGAGGATCTATATAAATCATACAATGCCTCAGTGACATATAACTGTTACTTTAGAATTCCTGATTAGGCCCCAGGGGCCTTTTAGATGTTTAGGGTTCAAACTGATTGACTTTGTATTCAAGGTCAGAAACCACATATATCAGCTAATTGGAATGAAAGGGGTTGGAGGATGTAAAATTCCTTAAATCTCTGCTGGTACATAGTAAGTACTTGACAAATAGGAATTAAATTTCAAACCAGGTAGTTAAGCTAGAAGATAAATTTTATTTATATGCCTATATTGAAACATGTCAGTTTTAAGTTTTTTTTAACTATTATTTTTTATCTTATCTGTTTGATGTCTTATCACCTTATTTCCTTATCTCATAATCCCTGCTCCTTAAAAAATCAAAATCACATTTTAAAATAATAGCAGTAATAATAACACAGTAGTCAGTACCTTTGTCTTCCTTTTGAAAACATTGTTTTTTGTGTCACATATTTTATAGCTTTTCAACACAGACAGGTTAAATCGATTACCTGGCACTGTGTAGTAATTCCTTCTTATTTTATTATTTTTTTATAGATTTATTTATGCATGCAAGCTGGGGTGCAGGCCAGAGGCGTGAGGCGGCTAGAGGGTTCACCAGAAGCAGAGTGGGGAGCAGAATAGGCAGATCAACAGAAATACACTGCTGAGGGGAGCAGAGGGAGGCAGGAGAGGTCTGCTGCGCCATGTGGGAATCTCCCCAGCTGGGTGTCCAACTCGTGTTGCCACTGCCGACAGCTCCACAGCGCAGTGCTTAACGGCTGCGCCACCAGGGAGGCCCAATTCCTTCTTATTGAATATTATGATATGAAAAGAAGTGATGTTGAAGAAATTTTTGCTGTGTTCTTAGTATGTAATTTCTTTTTTTAAGTGACTGATCCATAAATTGGAAAATGTTTTTATCTCTTACTGAAGTGTGCATTTTGTTAAACTGGTAACCAAATTATGCTATATTTTTGATGACTGAGATATAATCTATTTATTTTTTAAAGATCTATTTAATTATTTATGCATACAAGAACTGGGGTACAGGCCAGAGACAGAGTGGGGAGCAGAATAAGCAGATCTACTGAAATACCTACAGAATGGAGCTGCACATGAGACAGGAGAGGTCTGCTGTGCCATTTGGGAAGCTTCCTGGCCAGAGATCAAACTCATGCTGCAGTGGCTACTGATAACTTCTTAGTGCTGAGACTTAACCCCTGCCCCATTAGGGAGGCCCAAGATATATTTATTTTAGATGTATATTGTGCTAGGATTTGTCAATGAGCTAATATAGGTGTATCTCTAGCATATGCAATATGGTAGTTATTAAACATGTAAATGAGAGTATTGAGTTGAGTATTGACCACATCAGATTTGAAGATGTACCCTATTCAGTTCAATTACTTAATTCTATGAGACTCAGTTTCTCCGTTTATAAGAATGAGACTAATGAAACCATCTTCTGCAAAACTGTGAGGTGTAAAGATAACGTGGGCAGAATGTGTGACCTCAAGCTTTGCACATGGTCGGCCTGGAGTGGATAGTAGCTGCTGCTAATAAAAAAATCTCTCTTCTCACTTAGGACTTTTGCTTTGAATGGATTTGTTTTCATCTTTGAGATGTCTTCTACCTAGCATTTTATGCTTCCCTACTCCTACCTTGTTTTTCAGCCTTTTGAAAATAACCCCTTAAGTATCTGATGAAAATAACCCCTTAAGTACGTTTATGAAGCAGATCCAATGTTTAAAGGAATCTTAGAGTAAATACTGAGGGTGATCACCCTTTAATTATATTGCCTCTCTTTGAACTCTTGAGTTTCCCTTTTATCATCTTTTCCCTTCCCAACCCACAGCCCTTATCTTCTTGTGTTGAACCTTCTTTTGGATCTCCTGGCTAATTACTACCTCCCTCCCCACTTCTATTTTACACTCTCTGTTACTGTTAGACTAAGTTTTCCAAAACACCACCAGACCCCTTTTATTTTCTTAAAAAATTTATGTTGACTCTGTTACCAAATCTCTAGTCTTTGCCTAGACTTTATGGTTCTCTGCAATCTGGGACCATCTTCTTTATTCAGTTCAATTTTCGATGATTCCCAAACTGTTCAGTGGAGGTTTCGCAGATCCCTGTATATTAAATATGTTTTCCTTACTTGAGGTTTACTTGTGTGTTCTGCTCCAGTGATTAAACAATTTTTTATGTAGAGAGTTCAGTCTAATAAGATATCAGCCATGTGCATGAATGGGCTCAGGAATGAAGGTGAGAAGAGAAATGATTTAAGGCTTTATCAATCAGTAAATATATTTGAACTTTGCCTACTAGAATCTAGACATTTTGATAGCTGTTGTGAAAATACTAAGAAATTACAGAATTTGTTTTGGGTTGTCTTAGCCTACAAGTCAGAGTATTAGGTTCCTTCATTTATTAGCAATACTACTGTAAGGGAATTTTAGGGTCTCAGAATTTCTTTATCAGTGTGGACTAGAGGAGCACTAAGTATAAGATAGAAAACAAAACAATACAAAACAATCTTCCACTCCCACTCAACTAATACATACTTGCTGTTGACAATATGCCTATTAAGGCAATAACAAGGCAATGTTTGAGATAAACAATAATAAAATTTGTATTGCAGACAGTAAGAAGGGAAAAATGCTACAAAAGCGCATGCCTTACCAGTTGACGTGGTAACATAAGTTTTTCAAAGCTAGTGTTGTTTGTGGTTCTCCATGAGATTGTGAAATGCAATGAGTCTTACAGGTGAGAACTCTGAAATGCTGTTAAAACTCTATAAAATATATATGATGAGAGAGCATTCTAGATCAAAAGCTTAGTGTCTTTAAAAAAGTAGTTAACATTAAAAATTTAGTTTGTATATGAGGAGAAGAAAGCTGTACAGGCCAGTGTTTTAAGTAGTTAATGAGTCAAATTACTTATTTTGGGAGAGTGAAATGTACTTTTGCCAAAATCTCAAGTTTTTAGATAATGCTTTTTATCTTCAAGATATTTCCTGGGAGTATTCTTAATTGCTCCCAGGAGTAGATGGGGAAAAATAATTTGACAGAGTTTCCAGATGGTCATTAAAAAATAATAAATCTTCCCCAAATTCCTGATTACCAGCATCATGAATTTTGTTGTATCTCCTCTGCAGACAAACCAAGTAATTCTGATGTGAGTATGAATCTGCTGTCACCAGATTTAACTTTATTAAAACAGATGGTACAAAAGAACAAGAAAGGTCTTTTACCATCCCCTATGGGCAAAGCTCAAACTTATTTATCCTCATCCAAAAGCAGTTTCTCTCTGTTTTGGCCTGACTTCTGGGAGCCCAGAACTCTTAAAAGATGTTTTCTTGAAAATAGTGAGCTCTTTTCTTGTCTGTCCCAGTATTCTTGGCCCAGCTTCCTAGATTCCGGGTGCTTTTACTCATTAATATTCAGCTTGATCCATAGTGGCTGAGAAGGCAGCAAAGGGCTGGAAGTTAGTGCTATAAAAGGTCCCATGTGAGCTTTCTGAGGAAGGATGCAAATGTCCCCAGGAAAAGTGTAACCTAGTCTCGTTTTTTTTTTTGTTTTGTTTTTTTTTCCAAGTCAGTTGAATGCTTAAGGCTTGCAACTGATTTAAATAGAAAGTCTTTTTTCTTTTCCTTTTGATGTATATTCAATTAGGACTTAACTTTTCTGCCTCTTTTACAATATGTTTTTTTTTATTGTTGAAAAGAATATAATGAGTCAGATTAAGATGCATAACACACTTCGTAGCTCAAGCATATTTACACAGATTGACAAATACTAACTTGTTTAAAAATTGCTTTAGCAGTATGATGGAGATGAAAGTGTCAAAATGGTAACTTGAACTTCAGAATCAGTTGTTTCTTCTTAAGCATGCTGAAAAAAACACATTTAGCTATTTAACATATATCACAAGTTTTTACCGTATGGAATCTTTTAATAGAAATTTTGGTTTATTTTCAGGAGAAAGTGATTGTTCTGGTGAAGAAAATCTGAAGAAGAACGTAATTAAAAGAGTACAGTCATTTCTCTAGATTATATTACTTTATGAAGCTTGCTTTTATAGACATCAACTTCTGTTGGCTCACTAAGGTTTAAGGCTTCATATAAGGTTAGAAGGAAATCCTATAATCACAAATGCTTTTGTAATGGTTGCTTCCACAACTAAATCTGTGCATCAAAAAAATCTGGCAGTTGCTTCAATTTAATGTCATAATAGGGTGACAGATATTTGGTCTTTACAAGTCATAATGGGGATTTGAAATAATTCATTGAAATAATTAGGGATGAAAAGTCCTTGTGACCTCATTTACAGTTCTTTTGTCCAAAACAGCAGTAACTTTTAGGCAAGGCTGATGGGTTGGAAGTAGAAACCATAATCTCTGTCAGGGAAGCTAACTTTATTCCATCACATTATGAAGAGAATGGTTGATAGAACTTTGGAATCACTGAACACTTTCTTGGGAGTTGCTGGCATGTAAGACAACTGTGTTTTATCATCAGAATTCTGTCAGTGCCTCTCAGAGGCTGTTGTTGGAGGATCAGAAGTGATTGAACTCCGTAATCACATGTCTAATGTTTTCTTCTCAGACCTGTCAGTGTTTGGATAAAAATGTTGAGTTTGTTCAGCATTCATTCATCCCATAAGTATTTACTCAGCACCCAATTATGTGCCAGGGATAAAATTTTTTTGGAGTTGCTCACTTTTTGCAATGACAATTTTCAGCTAACCAGTGTTACTTTGAATGACTTCTAGACTTGGTCAATGACTGTTGTGATAAAAGAATGAGAACATTTCTCCAAATGCACAAAAATAAGTCAAGTTCAGTTAATTTCTAGTTACAGCTCAAGTAATTCTGTGTGTGTGTGTGTGTGTGTGTGTGTGTGTGTATGTGTGTTTGTGTTTGAGTAATTCTTTTCAGGGGTACTTAGGGTGATTAAAATATTGAAATGGGGAATTAGCCTAAATGGGGTAGTATGTAGCAGTATAAAGTGCAAAGATAAAAACTGTCAATCATCGTCTACTCCATATAGGAACCCATAATTGCCTTGCTGTCAGTAATGCCAAGCATTAAAGTGTACCCCAAGATATCTATGTACAGAAAATTAAGATATTGATATATTGCCATAATGGGTATATAGAAACATTTTTATGTATGTGTGTGTATATTGAAAAACTTAAAGTAACTTTAAACCTATCCAGATAAATATGTTGAAAAAAATGATTTTAGATATTTGCAGAATTCATGTAAATGAATTTCTTATATCTAGTATACTACTCATATATTCGAAGAAATATTATGATAATTAAGATTTTTTTTCTTCTGATGAACTCATTCAGTTTATATTATGTGTCATCTGTGTATGAAATATTTTGCCCTAATATAATCATTGTATTAACAGTCAAACTACTACCATACAATAATTTAAGGTGACTGGGGGCTATGTTGATATACCTTATTGTTGTTATCATTCTAAATTTTTATATCTCTTGTATAGGAACCTAATACTTAAGGAAGTATTTGAGCTACTATTTTTTTTAATGCAACTTATTCTTTTATTTATTTATACATAGAAGAACTGGGGTGTACGCCAGAGATGCTTGGGTGGTAAGAGGATTCACCAGAGACAGTGGGGAGCAGAACAGGCAAGTTGACTGAAATACACTGCTGAGGGGAGCAGCTGGCAAGACAGGATAGGTCTGCTGTGCCATGTGGTTTAGCTTCCTGGCCAGAGATTGAACTCATGTTGCAGTGGCTGCTGATGGCTTCATAGCGCTGAGACTTAACCCCTTGCACCACCAGGCTCCTGAGCTACTATTTTAGACTGGATTTTCATGTGCAAGGAAAAAGGAGAATAGATTCAGAGATATCCTATGTAGTAATATTGTTGGTACACATCAACCAAACTTTTTGTACATTGATTATTTATCCCTAAAATGTAGGCTAAAAGAAAGATAATTTTCTTTATTATGTTGACCTACAGAAAATTACAATCTGAATAGGGAGTAGTTTGGCCTTGTCTTGAGAATAGGTATTACATTAACGTAGTATTTTTGTAGTGAGGAATGTTAAATAGAGAAGACTATCTCAGCAACAGATCATTAAATCTAACATTGCACTTCGAGGGAAGAAAATTGCAAGTATTCCAGATTTCTCTGTGAGAAATATACAAAGTAGATGTTACATTGTTTCAGGTTTTCATCTGCATCAGAAACTCAGATTTTTCAGAAGTATGTGCTAGAGAAGTACTGATAGAGTAAGAGTGTGTACATGTTATATAGTAATGTTTTTATTTAGTTTTGATTAATAGTCACATTTAAAAAATTTGTTTATTAATATAAACAATATTTGTTAATACTGAAAAATTGTAAAATATGTAACCTACCACATTGAGTTGTTTATTATGTTATCTTTTGCCTTTTTCTTAATATTAGTTTAGATTTTAAGGGGTTGAGATTTATATGAACAACTGTAATTTGGTATTCTGGGCTTTTTCCCCATTTACCATTTTTCTCACATATATTTCCCCCCTATATTTTTATTGTAAATATTAAAGGAAACAAATTATCCCATTGTATATATGTACAATAATTCAACCATTTCCATGTTGTTGAACATTTAGGGTTTCTTTAATATTTTACTGTTATTAATTTACTGTGGTCTATCATAAACCTTAGGAGGCACTGTTGCTTGATATTTTTGATAGGACTTTTTTTTTTAATGTGTCTACTGTGACAAAGGTTACATGTATACTATATGAATTTTACCAATAAAAACTTTCTTTTCTCATTGAAATTTTAATGTAGCTGTATATATATGCAGTTACCTTACTTTTTTGGGAAATTGTGACATTCAGAAAAAGTGCTACTTTTTTTTACTTTTAACTGCCTAACTCGTCACCTAATTTGCAAAAAAAATACTACTTTGAGTAGAGTGAAGATTGACTAGATATCATTTTGCGTAGTTTCATTTACTGTCTTTTTTGTGTGTAGCCTTAGATGTGATCATAGGCGTCTTTTTTTATAAAATAAAAGAAAGTTATAAAAATGTCTACAGTTCTGGAAAGTAAGGAGTATCTATCTAAGGAGATCATTCAGAATGTAAGTCTTATGGCAAGAACATAGGAATGGGAAATAACACTTGGTTAGCCCGGGAAATGGGGGAAGGTGAGTTTTCAGTGTTCTATTCATGTTTAGAAATTTTTTAACTTAGTGGAGGCAAACATTTGAATTGAATAATGAAAGCCTGTGTGCCAGTTAATCAAACGATAACATGGGGGTCTTTGATGCCACATTCAACTCCTATACTGAAGAATCAGCTATGTTTTGCAGGGGGAAGCTATCTCTTTACTCTTGTCTTTATTTTCCCATTATACAGTATATGCTTTTTTCTGTAAACATCTCTCGCATTTGAAACTTTTAAAAATTGTGGGACATGATTACTGTGGTAATTTCAAAGTCATTTTTCTCCTTGGCTGGATTGTCAGTGTATACAATATCATTAGTATATAAGACTGTATTTGGTCTTTGTGGATTTTTTTTCTCTCAGGTAACATTGCTGCCTATTTGTCATTTTAGGGTCAAGAAGGCACACATCTAGAGAGGTTTGGGGTGATGGGCTAAGAAGGGCTAGGAAAACCCAAATAACTCCATAGAGGCAGAAAAGGGTTGTTTATAGTATAAATTCAAATTACTAAGACTGGAGAGCAGGGGATCAAGCCCAGAGCTCTGCTGATTTCTGTCTCTTCAGTGGTGTTAGCGTATGCACGTGCATACTCTGTGATGGAGAGAGCGAGGTGGAGATTGGGAGGAGCAAGCCCGACACTGCATGCTGTCCTACCAGAGTGTCGAGTGCAGTCGGGTAGAGAGTGTTTCACTCAAGATGTTCCTTCCCTCCCAGGAAAACAAAGAAGAGAAGCTGATGCTGAAACCCCAGAGGACAGCTTCCTGCAAAAAGGACCTAGATTGGTGGTTTTATGTGTCCTCATTTCCAGGGGTCCAGAAAAGGTGTTTTTAATTTTTAACAGTCAGAGTCTTCTCTTTATAGGTATATGTGGTGATTTAGCAAAATTTATGGACTGTGGAATCAATTCATCTACTGATACCAATTATAAGGACGTGACAGTTGTCTGGGGATTCTGCCTCAGGAGGGAAGAAGTTCTGCATTAACATCCTACATAAAACAGTTGGTTCCAAAAGTTGAGTAAAAATCTTTAGATTAAATTAAGTGGACCATTTAGGCAGGGCTGAATGGTTGTTTCCAGATGTTTCTTTTCCAGATAAACATTGATTTGCTGGCTAAGAAATCAAGTGGATTAATTTGGACGCCTTAGTGCTGGGGATCGTTTGATCAATTAAAACCAAACTGTCTGGAGATAACCTTCTGCCTGCTCTTGATTCTAACAATGGGTCACAACAACCCATTGTGCCACTGACTCCTCTGTAGGACCACAAACGTGGGCTGATGATGAAAGCAGCAGAAAACCAGCTCTCAGCAGAGAAAAGCTAAGATAAGGAAACAACCTTCATTCAAAAATACCCTTGAGCTCTTTGATATGTTATGGCGCTGTTCTAGTGTTCAAAAGCAGAAGGGAGAAAGAAAAGAAATCCCACTCTTGAGGAGTTGACTCTCTAGAAGAATACAGAGCAGTTACTTTGTTAGAGGTGATGAGTTCGAGACTTGAACCCTGGAAAAGAAGTGTTCACCTTAATAACAGGAGATGTAATTCCATAAAATTTTATCTAGAGAATTCATAGTTCATTTTTCTGGTCATTTTCCATATTTACCTGATAGAACTTTAGGAAAACCTGGAGGCCAAAGTTCAGCTATCCCCCTTTAACTGTGGTTTTGCTCTCTGAGTCTCAACCTCAGTTATCTGTGATCAGCTGAGATCTGAAGATATTCCAAACGACAAGATGTTGAGAGAGAGAGAGAGAGAGAGAGAGAGAGAGAGAGAGAGAGAGGCAGGGGTGGGGGAGGGGAAGGAGAGAGATGCTTCCATCCATGTTACTGCAAATTGCATGTGTCTTTTATGAATGCTGAATAGTATTCCATTGTGTATATGTACCACATCTTCTTGATCCAGTCATCTATTTTTGGGCATCTGGGTTGTTTCCATACCTTAGCTATTGTTAACAGTGCTGCAATAAACATGCAGGTGCATGTATCCTTTTGGATTAGTGTTTTTGTGTCCTTTGGGTAGATTCCCAGAAGTGGTATTGCCGGGTCACATGGAAGCTTCATTTCTAGCAGTTTGAGGAAACGCCACACAGCTTTCCATAGTGGCTGGACCAATTTGCATTCCCACCAGCAGTGTAGGAGGAACTCTCTTTCTTTATCCCCACTAAGGCTTCTTGATCTCCTGCCTGTTCTGGGTCCCCCTGCGGAGGGATGCTTCTGTGAGACTGTGCCTCTCCCACTTGGGATTGTGACTCCCTCTGGAGCAGAGAGAGTATTTTTTTATATCTGTGCTATCTCCTGGATCTCTCTTCATGTACTGTTTGATAATTGTAGTATTTGACAGATGTTGGTCAACCTGAATTGGTTACGCTGACCAAGACATTTCATTTGTTTTCCTGGAATTATTAAAATCTTTATATTTTAATCTTTATAATAATTATAAAATTTTATAATTATTAAAATCTTTGTATTTTCCCTCTGGGACTCAGGTGTGCATAAATTGTCTCAATCATAGTTCTTGGTTTAGGACAGATTCCTACCATTCATTCATATTGTCCAACTTTTGCTTTATGTATTTAATGGTAAACGAATACACATGTGAAACCCCACTCCCGCACCCGACCCCAATATGAGAACCAGTAAGTTATTGTTTATCTTTACCTGCTTCTGCACCCTTCCTTTGTATCGTTTTCTGGTACCCTGTTTTATCAACATTTTATAATAATTTACCTGATACAGGTAGAGTGCTTATATTGAGTTAAATGTAGAACATGATCTGATCAAATATGCTAGTATACTGAGATGAAATGTTTAAAATAAACCAAACAGTTTGTGTGGTCACCTTAATTATAGATATTACTTTGTTTGAAAGACTGTTGGAGCTTTTTCAGTTAATTCACTTGAGTCTTCTTGGGGGATGGGATTTGGTTAAATTTTGAAATTTCTTTTTAATGTATATTTTCTTTCCAGCTACCAAATTTATTAATGTATTTCCAGTTCAGATGGTTATAGTTTTGTTCCCTTTCTTCTTTTTAAATTTATTAACATGTCAGTTTATCTTAGTCAAAAAAAAAAAAATCTGTTAACCCCATGCATTCACTGTTCATTTTCTTTCTTTTTTTTTTTTTAAAGATTTATTTTTTATTTATACATACAAGCTGGGGTACAGGCCAGAGGCGTGGGGCGGTGAGAGGGTTCACCAGAGACAGAGCGAGTAGCAGAACAGGCAGATCAGAAAAACACTGCTAAGGGGAGCAGCGGGCAAGGCAGGAGAGGTCTGCCGTGCCATGTGGGATTCTCCCTGGCCGAGCGTCAAACTCGCTTCGCCGCTGCCTACAGCTCCACAGCGCAGCCCTTAACCGCTGCGCCACCGGGGAGGCCCTTTCATTCACTGTTCATTTTCAAAAGAATTATCTGATACATTTGGTTTTCAATTTTACTGCATTTTCTTTCTCTACCAGTTTTTTTTTAATTGAATGTGCTTCTACTAGTTTGATTTTGTTTTGTTACTGTGTTCTTTTTCAGAGTTCTTCAAGAGTAGTGATTTATTATGCTTTTCTTTTTTCTTTTAATTTTGTTGCCAGTGTAATTACTTGGTCTTAATACAATAAACTCCCCTTCATACTGCTTAGCAGCTCAAAATGCATTTTGCTATATTGTCTATTAAAAAGTATATTATATTCTGAATTTCTTACCATTTTTCTCTCTTTAAGCTATTTTGTTTTTAGTTATCCTGTATTTGGGCATTTTTTCAAGATTAATTTTTTTCTAAGTTTATTATTTATAATCACTGCTAATGAGTGTCAGAATTTTAACTTCGTACATGATCAGGTTTTTTTTTTTTTTAATCAGTGATTTAGTTCGAATGAAAAATAGATTTCTCCCTCCTCTTTCTCATTTATCCCTTTCTGGTAGTTAGGTCGTTCAAGGTGACTTTCATTGTCTTCTTAGCTGCCATGTTCTGACAGGAAACTTTCATGGCTTAAGTTACTCTTGTAGTTTGCTCTCCCCACTCCATCCCAGTTCTCCCCCTATTATTTACCTTGCTACTAGCTTTTTGTTATTATATTTACTTATTTACTTCCTTGCTGGCTGCACCAGACCATTTTAAAATAGGTTTGCCTTTAAATCACGCGGAGATTCTTTGATCCCCTAATAGCTAGCTTTTTTTTTTTTTTGAGTAGGAGTCTCTTTTGCATACGTTATCACATTTGATCTTCACAGGATCCCTGCCAGTCAGGGGGTGTTATTCTCATTTGATGGAGGAAGAAGCTGAGGCATGTGGAGACTGGACACTTTTCCTTCAAGGCACGTGGCCCTTAGGAGCTAGACCTGGCGGACTGAGGGCTGTCTCCACCCTGGGGCTAGCTCCGGGCCTGGCCTTGCTGTGATGATCATATGACGTCACTCTTCCCCTGTGGCTTTTGCACACACTGGGTACATCTAGAACTATGCGCCAATTTTAGTCTACCTGCATGTTTTGGTTGATAATCAATTATATTCAAAAAGTCAGTGATAAAAATTTGAAAGGTAAAAGGAAACATAAATAGAACTAATTTCTTATTTAAAAAATAAGTTCTATTAGTTCTATTTATCTTTTCTTTTACCTTTCAAATAATCACGATATAAACTAGCAGGCGTAATTGAGACATTGGTGTTATTATCCATTATCCTTATCCTTTTTACGTTTTTCTCCCTTTGATTTTCTATGGACTTAAATGGGGAGATGATGACAGGTGCTTATCATTTATAGGCAGCTCAGAACTTTCCATATGTCTGACTTGCATGCCACTTGTAATTAGCCTGTCTCAGCAATCTCTGTTCAGGAGTCAGTCTTCATATTTCTTAGTACTGATGTTACTCTGTCAGAAATGACTCTAAGGGGAAGAGACAGAGGTGAGGCCTTCAGCTATCCCTCATGTATCAGCCAGGTGGAATTGTCCTTGTTTCTTCTCTGCTCCCTCTTACTCTAGGTGCTGCACACATGGGGTGATATTTGGAGATTGGAGACTGGCTCATAAAGTCTTGGAGTCAGGGTAGGGGTCACTTGAGAGTTTCACCTATTTATCTCAGGCTGTCTCCCACACTGAGACGCGAGTCAACATTGCCGCACACTGCTGACTGGTGCTGAGGAATTACATGTTTGCTTTTTCTTTTTTTAATTCTTGAATCTTCTCTCACAGTTCAAAAGTCTATTTGTTGTAATGTTAGATGTTTGTGTTTCAGTGTGCCTGTAGAATAGCATTATTCTAAAGTAAATTAGCATTATTCTAAAAACAGAAAGTAAATTCTTGTGTTTCCATTAACGTTGTAGAAAAATTATTGAAATTGACGCTTGTTTTATATTAGCAACCACCATTTGCCCTTTTTTCTAGAACTGATATGGTTTAGTTATTAGAATTAGTTCTATACCATCATTGCAATAATGGAATCCTTCATGTAGTTCTGTTAAACCCATTCTCCTCAAAGTAATTAACTAATATTTTAAGCAGTTGTTACATTTTGCCATATTGAATTCTTTGGTGGTGGGGTGGGGAGGTGAGGCGATGGGCATGAGTCTCATAAACTTTTTTTTTCTTTAAGATTTATTTTATTTATGCATACAAGACCTAGGGTGCAGGCCAGAGGTGCGGGGGGTGGGGGGGTGAGTGGATTCACCAGAGACAGAGTGGGGAGCAGAACAGGCAGATCTACTGAAATACACTGCTAAGGGGAGCAGCAGGCAAAAAAAGAGAGGTCTGTTGTGCCATGTGGGTTAGCTCCCTGGCCGGAGATTGAACTATGCTGCAGTGGCTGGCGATAGCTTGATGGTGCTGAGACTTAACCCCGAGGCCTCTAGGGAGGCCCTCATAAACTCTTTCTACCCTGTCCCTTTTGTTGTGACCCCTGCGGATGTTGGTTTTGTTGAGAAATTGTTTTCACATCGTTTAGGTCATGAAAGAATTTCTTCTGGCTTCAAAAAATCTGGGTTTTGTCTCAGTTCTAGGTCTGGGCTAGTAATTTCTTTTGTGCAGATTTTCTTTCAAGCTCTTCTTTTGCTTCATCTAAATCTAAAGAATTCTTTTCTTGGCACCTTAAATGCTATTTCCTCTTCTCTTTTGGCAGAAACTGAGGAGTATTTCACTTGTAAAAGAAATATGGTTTAAAAGCTTAGCCAGTAGTTTATGGTTGTTTTTGTTTGGGTGGGTGGCTTTTATGTGGAGATTGCTTCTTAGCAATTTGTGTGTCCTTCGCTGTCAATTCTTAGCAATTTAAGAATTTTTCTGTGATATTTACTCTGTGATTGTTCAGTTTCTCAAGTCTTTTCTATCTATGGTTTTCTTGGTCCAGAAATTTATCTTAGATTGTTATTGTTCATTTGTGCCCATTATATTAGTATTCTCTTTTGGAACTGAAACAGTTTTGATCTTCTCAGATCATTTATACCATTACTTTTTTTTCTAGAAGAGTTGTACGTAAACTTTTTGGAATAGTGGACTCCTTTGTGGCCTTGAACACAACTATTGATGTGTCCTACGGATAATCTATGGGCCCTTTTCCCAGAGAAAGGGGAATACATAACTTCAGAGATTCATGGATCCCAAGTTTCTAGATGATTCTCTCTTATTAAGAACTCCCCGGAGAACATTTTATATGAACACTGTTTGAATTTGCTTTTTCATCTAAACCAGTATTTGTGGATGACTTCGGCAGGTCCTTTAGTTAGATGGGAATGAATGGTGAGCATGAAAAATAGCTGCTGATCAAGCTCTCCCATAACTGCTACCGTTAATGAGTTTTTTTTCTAATTAAACAAGTTTATAATAATCACGTTAAGTGTTATGTTCTTCCTCTATAAAATGCCAGTTACTTTGGAGAAATTTGGATGGGCCATTTTGCACTTACGCATTTTTTATTATTTAAGTAACCTCTGTCCTCTTTCTCACACTCATACAAGTGGGCAATACAGACGCAGGACAGGGGCACCCAGGCCAGGGCCTACAGCAAATGACTCTGGAGATGAGAGGATCATGATGTGTGGACACGAACTTCTTAGGTGATGATGATTTATATGTATTATTCTCATTTACTTAAAAATTTTTCCCCTGCTTATAGTGAGATACCAATGACACGTGATAATGATTTTTAATACCAAGCATCGCAAATGGCATTTAGCAAATGACTGTTGCTCAGCTCTCTGCTGCTTACTGGGTCGTCCTGTCCATGTCACATGCAGTGGTGCCTCCTGTCACATCACTCTGTGTGGGCCATTACTCTTAGAAAAGTGTTTTTTTGAAGACCTTGAATTTCTGTAAAGGCAGAAGAAGGAAAAACATTCTCCCCTACCATAATGTTGTTCTGCAGGAACCCTTTGTACCTTCCTCTTCTGAATATTATAGTTAATTTTTTAAAAATTATTTTCCTATTTGTCAAGATATGCTAGAATCTCTGATCATATTAAGCAGGTGAGAGTTATTGTTATTCTTGTTTTGCAATGATCTAAAATATCTGGTCAAAAATGATATTTTCAATGAACAATTTGCTCTCAGCGTGGTTTACTTCTTATTTGAAAAGTGCTGCTACTTTTGAATTACTTAAGACTCGAACCCCACTACTGATAAACACCCTAAAGATTGTCCAAAGAGTTCAGTTATTCAAGACTATGGTTTTAAACCAGGTTTTCACTGTGTGTTGGGACCCGTTGGAAGAACTTTTTCAAAAGATACATGCCCGAGCAACACTCTTGTAATCACCGAATAGAATGAGGGGTTGGAGACGAGTGTGTAGCTCTTGGCAAATTCTCCTTGGGTGGCTCATCTATGGCCTTGATTGCGAAGTACTGAACTAACAGGTGTTCTTCTAGCATCATCAGGAATGTTTGGCATAACCTTTCCCCACAGAAAAAGTTTCCATTATGCATTTCTATAAATTAACACTTATTAAATAGTGGCATGTGAGATCATATACATATTGAAAGTATCCACATACCCAATTGATGGATTTGTTAATGGGTGTTTTCTTTCTTGAAACATCTCCTCTGTGTATCTATAGTCAAAACCCAAGGGTGGACACAAGCCATTGCTTCCTTACAAGTGTTCAGTGGACAGAGTCAAGACGTGGGCAGCGATGACGGCCGTAGATGTGAAGGCGAAGCTGCTGTCAGCTAGCAGCTCGCTGCTCTCCCAGGGCACCGGGCAGTTAGAAGAGATCCAGTTGTGGTGGAATCTCATGGCCTGTCCTTCAGGAACACCATGAAAATGTCCCTGCTGTTTTGAAGTCTCCTATGTACTTAGAAGTGCCGTCAAGCTTGGCCAATATCTGTCAGATATCTTAATTTTTTTGTTCTGTTTTTCATTCTCTTTTCTTTCATGAGCATGTCTTGCTTCTCTTAACTGTTTTCAACACGGCAAACTCATCTTAGCTGTTTTCTCTATAAACACAGTGGATGGAGGGGGGAGTGGGTAGATTAATAGGTAGATGGAAGGTGTCCTTCATGTCTTTTAAAAAAAATATTTATTTTAGGACACCCTGGTGGCACAACGGTTTAAGTCTCAGCACTATGAAGCTATCTAGAGCCACTGTAGCACAAGTTCAATCCCCGGCCAGGGAGCTTCTTCCCACATGGCACAGCACACCTCTCCTGTCTTGGCCGCTGCTCCCCTCAGCAGCGTGTTTCAGTCAGTCTGCCTATTCTGCTCCCCACTGTCTCTGGTGAACCCTCTCACCCCCCATACCTCTGGCCTACACCCAGCTTGTATGCATAAATAAATAAATCTTTAAAAAATATATTTATTTTTATTTATTTATGCATGCAAGAACCGGGGTGTAGGCCAGAGGTGTGCGTGTGTGTGGGGGGGGTGCTGGTGAGAGGATTCACCAGAGACAGAGTGGGGAGCAGAACAGGCGGATCTACTGAAATACTCTGCTGAGGGGAGCAGCAGGTGACACAGGAGAGGTCTGCTGTGCCATATGTGTGTTAGCTCCCTGGCCGGGTATCGGAACTCATGCCACAGTGGCTGGGGATAAATTGATAGTGCTGAGACTTTAACCCCTGCTCCACCAAGGAAGCCCTCCTCCTTGATGTCTTTGAATGGAGAGGGTGGCCTGTGGACACTGAGGACTGGGGGAAAAGGAGAGGAGAGGCAATGGACTGATTGACCTTTTCCGTGAGACTGGGAGGTAGAAGTGGGTTTCATTAGGTGGGGATTTGCCATTGATCTTGTTTCCTGTGAGATTTCTCTTGTAACAAGTCAGAGCACTGACTTAAATTCATATACATGTTCCCTTTGTCCTTTCCACTGTGAAAGGATCTCTTTTTCCTCTCTGACTCATCAGTATTTTCCATTGTGGATAAGTCTTACTCCCTCTTAGGGTGTCTTCCCCTTCTTCCCTCAGTTAATATGGTATCTGAGCTACCCACTTTTACATTTAACTATAGCTGTTCTTGATTTGCTTCTTGCTTTATGTGAGTGAGGTAATTTATATTCCCAAGCAGACAGTGACCTCATGAAGAGTAGCAGTGCATTTGAGATTACTCCTGGTCCCTGTTGTACCTAGGGGAGCAGTGCCAATGGGTACAGGACCTCTTCTTTGAGACGTGTGACTTGACGGATGGTGAACATTCACCTCTGCTCCCCCGACTGGATCAACCTGAAGAACAGTGACTTATATGACTGAAGTTCATTGTGTTTCTTTGACCCAGTTCTAGCTGACTAGGCTGTTTTCCTAGAGAGTTTACTCCCACTTGGTAGGAGGGCACACACAGACTGCCTTCAAAAATTCCAGCGATCTAGCAAGACCTGTTCTGGGCCTCTCCCCTCTGGTCCAGGTTGTTGTCAAGTGGACCGTATGGTCTGGTTTATCCAGACTGGTAGGAGCGCTCTGCACTTGCCACACACTGACCCACATACTTGGGGCGGGAAGGTCCACTGAACCAACTTCCCTCCCCGCTTTCTTCTTTCTTTGTCTCCCCTTCCCTTATTTACTCTCTCTTTTCCTTCCTCCCACCTTCAATTTCTCTGTATAGAAAACTGTAATATCAAGACTTGATATGTACTGCCACTTTTGTAAGGTTTGCTGCTCAACAGTGCGAGTATTCTTCTTGAGAGAGTATTAACTATTGTTCATTGACTGGTATTTGGTGTTCAAGAAAGGCGACGACATAGACTAAGTAGCTCATCTGTATGAACTCACACTTGCAATATCTAACTCGTAGGTAGCAGCTGCACAGCAGTAATACAGCTGGGCTACAGTGTGTGCAACTGCATGTGCTCTCTTGAACATGGATTTCAGAAACAACACTGCTCAATTACATTTGAGTGTGGATTTGTTTATCATTGGCTTTGCTTCCAAAGAATAGCAACCAGACATCACATTTATTTATTATTTCTGGGGGCCTGGTAAATTGGGTTAGCGCAGCTGAAGTGGGGTACTGCCTCTCCTTCACGTCAGTGGAGCCACATCTAGGAATCTGTGGTGTTGGCTTAAACTTGGGCAGTGCAAGGCAAGTCCGGTGACATAGTTAGAATTTGCATATTCCTCTATCACCTTCTCCTACTCTTACTGTTGTTGTTGTTGTTATTATAATCTGACTTGCTTGCTTGTGTTATTTCCATATCAAAGAGTGATTTCTGGCCACCTGCATTCATATACAATTTGTATGTGTTTTTGTAGCTAAAATAAGGGCTATGTGAATAGAATCACCATTTCATCAACAAAATGGCTGCACCGACATGGGACGGAGCAGAAGGCAACATTTTACATAGCAAGAGGACCATGAATCATGCAACAATACACATTTTCTCACGTTGCTGTCTGGAAGCCAAGGGCTGGAGGGCTCTCTTCCAGAGCAGGCATGGGTGGACAGACTGACCTTGCTCTCACTCTGTCAGAGTCTGTGGATTCAAGGTTCCCATAGCCTTGGGCCGGAGACTGGGGAACACTGGGCTTTCCCCTCTTTCCCAGTACCCTGTGGCTAGACTGTCTGAACTCAAATTCCAGTTTTATCATTTTTCAGCCTTGTGACCTAGGGTATGTTATATCATTTGCCGTGTTCTATTTTTTTGGCTGACAGTGGAGATAGGCAGATAGTAGTTACTTTGTAGTGCTATTGAGAGAAATTAGTAAGTAACTTACTTCAGAACAAGGCCTTTCATATATCAAGCAATTTTTCATTTAGTCGTCATTTTGCTGTGAGTGGTCATTAATGGTGATTAATGGTGCATTAGCTGGTGTGGTTAACACATGTATGTGTGGATTTTTCCCTGTCTTGAGAAGCTCAGACATAGGCAGCCCAGGGATGATAAGATGGCTTTATGATGCCCTTATTAGATTCTAGTATTTTCACTGTTATCCCAAGTGTTATATCATTGTCACCTCTTAGTCACAAGATAGTTACCTCATCTCCAGCATCAGCCTCAGGTTCCAGACAGGAAGAAAAGGAAGGGCAGAAGGCAAAGGGTGAGTGCCAACTGAATTACCCCATCATATGAAGAGATTTCCCAAAGTCCCTGCCCATCTCTTTCCACTGACATCCTGTTGACCAAAATTATAACACTTGCCTTATCTCTAAAGAGAGAGGAAGAGAAGTGTAGTTTTTAGTTGGGCGCATTGTCACCCCCCGCAGTGTGTAGGTTATTACTGGTCATGAGGAAGAATCAGGAAATGGATACTGGGTAGGCAAACCAGTGGTATCTGTTCCAGTACTCAATCTTACCACAGAAGTACCTTTGAATGTGGTTTTCCCTAGATTTAGATGCCTTGGAGGAAGGAGGTTTCTGGATCCTGACTGGGAATTACGGAAGTTGTGGGCCTTCTAGAGACTGTTTCCTAGAGTAAAAATTGGCAGCATTCATTTCCAGGCCATCCCAGATGTGAACCCAGCTTTGGCCTAGTCTGCGTCTTTGTCCTGTATTCTCAGCTTTGCCCAGCTCCTCTCCCCTGCTATTTCCTCAGGGACTTACATATCCTCAGGTATTTCCCCTCTATTCTGTTGCTCCCATGCAGTGCTTTGGGGGAGCACCAGGGGTCAGCGGGCATTCTGATGCCCCACCAGTACTGCTGAAGACTGGATGCAGGGCAGCCCAGCCCACTGGGGCAGGGGGCGGGCAGGTAGCACGCCTTTGGAGATTTCCCAGTGCCTTGCTGTCGGATCCTGCTGTACTTTTTTCTCCTCTAATCGAATCCTTTGGCCTATGAACTGCCTCTGTTTTATTGGCATTCCATTCCCATGCTGAGAGCTGATGAAATGGAAAGAGTCTTTGCCTGAATTTGTCAGCAGGGGAAGGCCTGGCTCATGCTCTTGGACCCAGCTATGGTGTGTCCCATCTGCGGTGGCCATCACTGGAGGGACCTGCTGGCAGCTCATATCAGCCTGTGGTTCTGAATTCAGGGAAGGGCAAGAGATCAAGTATCATCATCTGAACCCTCACCTCAGCCAGAAGGAATGAAAGATTTCTCCACGGGCAACGGCTACTTCAGACTTCCACTTGGGCTTTGTTATGGGCTGTTTTATTAATAGCCAATATTTCAGGCTGCATTTCATTAAAAGCACAATATGGGCCAGCATTTAATCTGCTTTCCATACCTGTCTGCAGCAGTCTTAATTCCCTCCAGAATTAGTAAACTTTGAATTAAAAAATAAAGAACCTGATGTGGTTTTTTATTTGGGAATTTAAATCTACTTTAATTCCATTAGCTCTCAATAGAGAACTGGTGCAAATACAATTAAGGGCAGCTTGTGGTGAAGGAGTAAGGACTTTGTGGTCTGAAACCAAAAGTGATATTTTCAGTGCCTTCTCCTTTGACCAGGAGACTTGTTTTTCCCAGTCAAGTGGCTTGTAAGTGCAGGATTACTCTCAGCTGCAAGTAATAGAAATTTAATTTCAGTGACTCAAATACAGATTTTATTTTCTCATTTCTCTTGGCTCAGCTTCTCAGTGATGTCATCACTGTTCAGGTTTATCTACGTTTCCTATGCTGACTTTTGCCCCTTGGAACTCCCTGGTCATGAATGACTGTATGAGCTTGTAGGAGAAAGACCTCTCTCTGGGCAGAAAGCAAAGAGTTCTCTGTGAAGTGGCTCTTACATCTCATTGCCAGTACTAGCTCTCATGGCTTTCTGGGGAGTCAGACAGATACCAGGCACAGGAAAGCAATGTTCATGGCTTGCTCATGAGACTAGTCATTCACATCTGTCACAGAGAAGTTATCTTTCTGCTTGAGCCATTTTGGGTTGGGTTTTTGCCACTTGTAGCCAAAACAGTTCTAACAGATATAATTAAACAGGGATGATAATGCTGAGAATACGGTCTTCCTATTTTCATCTTATGTTAATACCACTTTTTTCATTTCGGAAGACCACCTGTCCTGTTTTGGGCCATGTGGCTAACTGAGTAAGAGGGGGCACTTAGCCCACACTTGGACACAGTTATCTCTGAACCAGTGAGATTCAGCCACGGGCACTTTGACGGGCACTTTGACGTGAGGTCCGGGCGGAGCCCTGTGAGCTGAGCAGCCAACTCTCTGCTGTCCACTTGGGAGCAGGTGGGGTGCCAAGGGGAAGAACCTTTGGGAGTGGCCCGGTGAATGCTCAGAGCTGGGGAGGAGTGTGATGGGGCGTCGGTGTCTCAGACACGCTGTGCAGCTGAGCACATCTCTCCCTTAAAATGGACATTCCTGGCGGGGGTGGGGTAGCAGTATAGCAATAATAGTGCAGTAATAGCGTCAGTAATGAGCACTGCTGTGTGTCAGCACTTGGGATCTCATTTAATCTGCAGAGCAGCATTTGAGGTAGGTGATACCACTGTCACCATTTTATAGAAGAAAATGAAATCAAGTTAAACTTGCTCAAGGTCACCCAGTTAGTGGCAGTGGTGGGACTTGAGCCCGGGTGCCTGATCCTTGACTATAGAACTCTTGCCAGAGTGGCCTCCGATGTGCCCTAATCCTTCCTGGCATTTATGCACCATCATAATTTTGGTCCCCAGCTCATCCTCCCTCTTCTCATGCCCTCTTCCGGTTGGCTTTAGTCTGTGAAACGCTGCCCCCTTTCAGACCATTGGAAAATCTCCCTGCTCGTTGCCTTTCTTGGTCACTTTATTTGGCAGTGATGTCTTTCTTGGGGGTTGTCTGTATCAGCAATTCTTTTTTTTTAAAAAAAGATTTATTTATTTATGCATACAAGCTGGGGTGTAGGCCAGAGGCAAGAGGTGGTGAGAGGATTCACCAGAGACAGAGTGGGAAGCAGAACAGGCAATTCGACTGAAGTACACTGCTGAGGGGAGCAGCGGGCAAGACAGGAGAGGTCTGCTGCGCCATGTGGGAATCACCCTGGCCAGGATCGAACTCATGCTGCAGTGGCTCTGGATAGCTGCATAGTGCTGTGCTTAACCCATTGCGCCACCAAGGAGGCCCTGTTTCAGCAATTCTTAATCCTTTCAGGTTTGTGGGCTCCTTTGTTAAGCTTTACTCTGCCTGCAGAAAAAAATACACGTTTATAAATTTGGATATAATTTCATTGGCTCATAAATATGCTAAAAAACACTGTTTCTCAATCCAAAGCATCTAAGAATCACTAACAGAGTAGATATGAAATAAGGTGGGAATGAGAGAAATTTTGCTGTCACACAAATTTTTCCTGTAATTAAAACTTCTTCCTAATCCCCTGGGAGAAAGGGACAGTCTCAACCTTATGCAAAAATTATATGTATCTTGTTTTTTTTTTCAAGATTTATTTATTTATGCATACAAACTGGGATATAGGCCTGAGGTGTAGGGTGGTGGGAGGATTCACCAGAGACAGAGTGGGGATCAGAACAGGCAGATCAGAAATATACTGCTGAGGGGAGCAGCAGGCCAGGCAGGAGAGATCTGCTGCCCCAAGTGGGAATCTCCCTGGCCAGGTATCAAACTAGTGCTGCAGTGGCTCTGGATAGCTTCCTAGTGCTGCGCTTAACTTATTGTGCCACCAGAGGCCCAATTATCTGTATCTTGTGATGTCACTAGTTGTTTGTCTAATAAACCATAGCTTTATATATAGTGGCAGTTGAAGGAGACCCCTCTGCTTTGTTTTTTGCCAAATCGTCCTTGTTTCAAGTAGTAACCACAGTTTGTAGTCCACAGTCAGGGGTCAGGAATTTTCTTTATGGAAAGTTAACTGGAATAAAATGGAAAGTTAGTAGAAATAAAACTTTCAGTATGGGAAACAAGCTTTATCAAACCTAATAAACAGGCTCAATTAAAGATTTTGTACTACAGCTATCACATATTTATGCCCATTTTATAGAGAAAGTGGGAATTGTTGAATGCACATTGCATTGAAATGTGTTTAAAATTTTCAGCTCTCCTCTTACCAGTTGAAGTTGACCTGCACATATGGAAGCTGAAAACGAGCCATTTTTTTTTTTAAAGCCCAACGGTTTAAAAATGCACATATGAATTATAGCTTTTGCATTTGGGTTGTTGGTGCTAAGATTTCAAATCTTGAGACTGTTTTATTGTTGAAAACTGACCTTTCTCTTAGAAATTACTCAGGATGGAAACCTTGTCTTCAGTGTAACATTCATGATTTTCTGACCTGTTAGTGCCTTTCAAGCACTTTAAAGTCTTCATTTGTACCCCTTCTGCTCTGCTGGACTAAAACATAGGGTCAGACGAAGCCGTGTTTTGGTCTGGGGCCCTTTTGTGGGGGCTCCCTGTGGTAGAAGAACGCCTCTGTGCCCTGCGGCTGGACTGGGCTGCAGGTCAGCATCAGAGGAGCTGGGAGGCAGCAGCTCCCCTGTCAGGAAGCTGGGGCAGAGCCACAACATCTCCTGAGGGCCAGAAGCATCCAGGTTTCCCCTGTCCGAACGTAGAATGTTTCTATTTGCTATGATCGGGTAGGTTGTTTTTGGGGTCTGGGAATTCCATTACTAATTTATGTGGAAAGAATGTTGAGCATCCCCAGACCTCCAAAATAACACCCAGCCATACCAACTGCTAGTCAACTGCATTTGACTAGCAAGGGGAGACTGTATTGCCTTCTCATGCCTTCTCATGCTGAGCCTGTGTATCTTGGGACTTTCAGTCTAGTTCATTGCAGGTATAAATTTAAAGACATCACAAGGCATCCATTTGGTCTCCTGCAAGTGTCTGTTTTGAGTAGTTGTCCTTCTGAAACAGACTTTGGCTTTTAACTTTCAAGTCCTATGGGATAGGAGGAAGCTGATGAGGAAATCTGTTTGTGTAACTACTGACAGTCCTCATACTAATGGGGCATTTGTCACTTTTGTCCTGTGCAAAACTTTGCTTTGAGTTCCCCAAGCTTTTGTGCACCAAAGAAAAGAGTCAGAGTATCAAAAATTTAATACTAATTATATTCCATCTCACTTCCAACTCAAGAGCAAAGAAACTTGCACAACTTTAAGGTGTAATATGTGAATTTGAAATCGTATTGCTACAAGGTTCTTAGTTTACTTTTGGGCTTATGGGTGAGGTGAGGTGTTTTAACTTCATCTCTATCAGGGTTAATCTGTGGGCTCACTTTTTCTTTCGTTTTCATTGTATCAAATGACAGTTTGTTTAGGAATACTGTTTGCTGCACTGATGTCAGACTTGTAAGAAGGAGATTGGATTGGTTGATTCATTTCTTTGTTGACCATGTTAACACTGGCTTGCTATCAGTGAATATAGGAATTTATTGCTTGAGCATTAATGCCAGGCATAGTGCTAATTTCTGGAGATACGTAGTTGAATAACATATTGATGTTTTGAATCAGATGGAAGAGATAAAGAAGAGGAAATAATTCCCTAAGCAATGTGAAGCATTATAGGCATGTGCGCTGAGGTGTGTTTTATCCAGCTCTGGGGCACCTCTTCTTTGAGGAGGCCCTCATAGATAAGTCAAGTCAAGGTCGGCAGGGACATTGTGAGTCATCACACAGAGGGACAATAAACAGGGTGACGTGCTGAGGAATGTAGGCATTGGGGCACCATGTTAGGTGACTGGTGGGGAGATCAATGGATTGGTGGGCTCTTGTCATGAGGGCCTTGTGTGGCAGGTGAGGCTATGGAATTGACCTGGGGGGACATGGTTGATAGCAGAGTAAGTAGGTGACTCTTGTTAAATGAGTACACATTTGAGACATCCTTCAGAATGTCATGGCATGATGGAACTTAATATTGCCTTATTGTTTTGATGATGGTTGATAAATGACCTGGTCATCACCTGAAGCAGATGGGAGTGTGGCAGTGATAACAGTTCCCTCTCTGGGGCAATGAAGAAGTTTGGTTACAAGTAGAGAGGAACAGTAGGAAGGGGAGGCAGAGGGCTCTGGGAATACACTAAGGCCTTGCATCCATGGCGTTGGTCTCTGCTTCGGGAAGCCCCTTTACCTGTTTTAGTGATTCTCAGACCTCAAGCCCCCTATTTAAGAAGCAGAGCAATAATTCTGTTCAAGGGGCCTCCCCGGTGGCGCAAGGGGTTAAGTCTAAGCACTATGAAGCTATCAGCTGTCTCTGGTGAATCCTCTCACCACCCCCACCCCCACACCTCTGGCCTACACCCCAGCTCTTACATGCATAAATAAATAAATCTTTAAAAGAAATAATTCTCTTCAAGTTACAGCTGAAGTTCAGAGAAGTTAGGAAAGATGTTCAAGATTATGCAATTAGGAATTCAAAGTGTACCATAAGCCTCATGGTTTATGACCCCAGAATTCATGAGCTACTGCACATTGGCCTGCTCTGTGGCAGCTCCAGAGTCCTGGCCGGTTTTCTCCCAGCATTCCAGGCAGCCCCCTTTAACACTTTGTGTGCTGGTGCCCTTTAAATTTACCAGCCCTTGGGGCCGGCCATTTTCTGTGCCACCGCATGAATGGTATAAGTATTCAATAAAACACACACAACTCCTGAACTACTGGATATTACAAAAACTGTAATATCTCTCATAAAACACCTTACACTTTCACCAAAACAATGTGACTGAGTACGATCAAAGAAATAGCTCCTAATAGTTCCAAATAAATCCACCGTGTCATGAAAAACCGGAGACTAGATGAACACGTATTAATACGTGAGCAGCCACCTGATACTGGTGACAAAAACACGTACTAATACGTGAGTGGGTCACAAAGTGTTAAGCAGCGAGACCACTGCATGGACGGAAACTTAACAGCACAGAAATGCACCTCAGTACAATGACTGGCGATGGCCTACTTTCTGGAAGCAAAATCATTTTTGGTTCTGTCCTATCTCACTTTGCCTTTATGGTTGTGCCTAATGTCCAAGAATTACCCTTCAACTTTAGCTGTTGAGAGGGGGAGGGGAAGCTAACACCTTTATTTTTTTCTCTCAATTTCTTGCCACATACTTAGAGCTGGTAAGACTCTATTCCATTTTTGACTGCTGTGATACTTTAATTTTGGAAACTCTTTTTAGAGGTGAGAATTCAGGCATTTATATTTTTATTTGTTTACACAAAAAGGCAATTAGATGAGGATTTGCAAATATGATGAAATCCAAGTTAGGTGTGTGATCTTATTAATTGTGCCACCCCAACAGTTCCTGCTTTAGTTACAGAAGATTCCACTGTTGGGGGTAGGGGGTGCTGGGTGGTGGGTATGATGATCTCTGTACTATTTTTATGATTTCTTGTGAGTCTATAGCTATTTAAAATGAAAAGAAAAAAAAAACACACAAAAAACCAAAAAAAAAAAAACCCCAAGAGAATGTGTCATTAAAATCAATGTTACAGGAAATAGGTATTTTCCTTGGACTTGAAATAGTGTCTTCCTTAGACTAAATCACAGCACAATTCCTAATGCATCGATTCACCAGATAGTCATTGAATTCTTTATGTCAGGCATATCCTTGGTGCAGACTAATGGCGATGTGCTCTTCTGCAAGGGGAAGCCAGAAAGACCCTCGCTCCCTTGGTCTCCACACCTGAACTACACAGATTTCAGGGGTAACATTCATGTGTAGGTGCCTTACGGAAAAAAAAATGCCCTTAATGTTTATCAGATTTTCAAAGGTTAATTAGACTGTTGCTTCAAATGATTATTTGTCATGAATTTAAAAAATAATTGTCACTATATAGGAAAAACCTAAATACTCTTAGCCTTCTAGTTGGTCATCTTTGGGAAACTTCAGCTATCCAAGGTTTCCACATAGCTGTTCATGTTTCTCTTGATGGGTAGGACAGGTATCAGATTCTTAGAACAAATTTGACTTTCTGAACTAATAGAGTTTTTAAATTGCTCAACATAACTGTGATTTTTTTGGTTGCTCAAATTGTCTAGCAAAGCTTACACTAATAAAGAACTTCTAGATTGTTTCTGGAGACGCTTTTGTGTGACATCTAATACTGAACTTTATACTCTGTATTGGCACCAAGCATCCTGTCATTGCCCTCTTCATTCCAACATGCCAACTTGCTTATACTTCTCAGCTATTCAGAATCAATGTGATCTTTTAAATTAGTTCCAGGTAAAGCTTAGCATTCATCATGTGTTTTACATCTTCTTTCTTCAATATGTGGTTGGTACAGGTGTTTGATTTTTTTCTCTCAAAGAAAAATTAAAATCAATCTGGAATGTATGTTGAAGTTGACTGCTCTCCTTGGTAGCACTTGTGTGTATGACTTGTTTTCTTTCTAAAGGGCTGAGATGTTCTTGGAATATGAGATTCAGAGTAAAAGCAGGGGATTTGGGACTAAAATAGGACTGGTTAAACCTGTAAGGGTTTATACTGGGAACTTTCTGTCTGCCTTCTTTGGGCCACTTAAGGGCAGGGGCTAAGTTCCTATGTATTTGTTCCTCAGCGCTTAAAACCATAATGAGATATACTACATACCTCTCGCTCAGCATGGTTTAAAAAAAGTAGTAACACCTGGGGCCTCCCTGGTGGCCTGGGGTCAAGTCTCAGCACTATCACCACTGCAGCCTGAGTTCGATCCCCAGCTAGGGAGCTAACCCACACATGCAGCAGACCTCTCCCTATCTCGCCCACTGCTCTCCTTAGTAGTATATTTCAGTAGATCTGCCTGTTCTGCTCCCCACTCTGTCTCTGTTGAATCCTCTCATCCCCTGCACCTCTGGCCTATACCCCAATTCTTCCACACAAAAATAAATAAGCATATATCCCAGAGAGACAAAAACTTGCATGTGAATGTTAATCTCAGCTTTATTTGTGATAATCCCAAACTAAAAAGAACCCGGATATCCTTCAGAGGTTGAATATACTCTGGTACATTATACCATGGAAAAATAGTAATAAAAAATCAGTAATAAAAAGGAATTTGAAATACAAAGCTAAAAAGTTGGATGAACCTCAAGGAAATTATTCTGAGAAAAAAAGGCCAATGTCAAAAAGAAATATGCTACGTGGTTCCCCTTACCTATCTTTCATAAGGTAACATAATTGTAGAGATGGCGAACAGATCAGTGTTTGTCATGACTGAGGGGAGGTGGGTTGTATATAAAGGGGTAGTATGAGGGAGCTTTATGGTGACGTTATATTGAGAGCGGTTCTACAAAGTGACATGTACCTGTATATTTATATATAACTGATAAAATCTGAGCATCTTGTATACCACCTTTGTTAATTTCCCAGGATATTGCATTATAGTTATATAACATGTTACTATTGGGAGAGGCTGGGTAAAGGGCAGACGGCAGGCACTTCTCTGTACTTTCCTTTGTACCTTCTTATAGATTGTAATGATTTCAAAATAGCAAGTTTCAAAACATAAACTTGAACCTTCATCTTTACATCTTAAAAACAAGTCCAGCTTAATTCTTAGCATTTTTTACCATGCATTTTATGTGCATGGTATTGCAGTCATAAGGAATTGTCTATTGCAGTCCTAAGAAACACTCATCCAGTTGTTGTGCCTTAGGGTTTGTAATCTGATAGAATTTTTTATGAAAAACTTTTTATGAAAGCAATTCCACCCCCATCTTCTTTGACCTCAATTTTTGGTTTCATTGTTGAATGAGTTCCAGAGTTTTTGTGGTGCTATTGCCTAATTTAAGAAAACTTCCTATGGATGGTGGTAGTTATGATTGTAGGTTTACCAGAAAATACTTTTTTCAAAGCAGTATTTCTCTCGCATGTGTTTTTCTGCATGACAGGTATGGTTGAGCAATAGCAACCCCTATCCAGGGATGGAACTGAATGTGTAACAGAAGGTTAAGGGATTTTCCAGCAGACTGCCAAAATGTTTTGCATTTCCCTAATGACATAGGTGTTGATTTAGCTTGAAGTTGGGTATACACAAAGCTCTAGAACATAACTGCAAATTTAAAAAATAACTGTGGATCCACAGTTGCTGTCTTAGAATGAAAAAGTTAAAATCAGGCTAAGAGGTCCAGCAATCCTGGTGAGGTTTACCTTAGGTCATTGTACCAGGATAAACTAGATTTATAATGAAAGTACATTTATACTTACTTGTTTTTAGTTCGTCAAAATTTTATCATGTACATTTAATCTCTTAAAAGGTATATGATGGGCTGATAATATTGGAAGAGAATTCTTTGTCTTTAATGGAAGATAGTGCTTTTGTAATCATAATCATCAAAATATTTTCCTAGAGTTAAAAAATGATTTCAAAATGGAAGCTGGCCTTCCCATTTTGGGAAGACCAGACATGCAGTGATATATACACAGTCATGTCATGGAATGAAGTGACTGTTTTGTGGGATGGCTTTTCTAAAGAACATTTTAAAACATTGGCAAAAAGGTTTATTGTAAAACCATTTTCTGTCTCACAAATGTAAGCTTTTGAATCCGATAATTACCAAAGGTATAAATTCTAATGAGGATGTTAAGATCGAAGTATCTGATTTTCCTATTTACTAAAAATATTAAGGTAAAAAAATTAAGTAAAATTTTTTAGAGTACCAGACCTCCCTGGTGGCGCAAGGGGTTAATTCCCAGCCTATGAAGCTATCTGCAGCCACTGCAGCACGAGTTCGATACCCGGCCAGGGATCTTCCCACTTGGCGCAGCAGACCTCCTCTGTCTCGCCCACTGCTCCCCTCAGCAGTGTACTTGAGTAGATCTGCCTGTTCTGCTCCCCACTCTGTCTCTGGCGAATCCTCTCACCCCCTCACCTCTGGCCTACACCCCAGTTCTTGTATGCATAAATAAATAAATCTTTAAAAAAATTTTTTTTGAAGTACCAGAATTATTTTTCCATTTAGATTTACTGTAGTTTATAAGAAATAGTTTGAACCCAAGAAAGTGTGGCCTGCAATTGATTTTGCTTAGCGATGTTCTCTTTTGATTAAAAAGTAAAAGCTGAAGTAAATGTTTAAAAACATTTGGAAAGTTCACATGTTTTTGTCACTCAGCAACCTCAAGTTTAATGACCCTTTTTAGTGCTGATAAACACTGTTAATTTTTGCAGTAGACATTGCTAAGCTGAAAGAAAGCTGTGAGAGAACCTTAAAACACCTCTGCCTTGCTTCATTAAAATGTGTTACATTTTTTCATCTGGGTTCCTGGAGAATTATATCCTGAATTCCTTCAGTACCATCAACAGGAAAGACATATAGGTGATACTGGAAAGTTACTTCCTGGTCCTTCTGCAGGTACTAGCTTAACCCAATTTGAGACCTTGCCTTGCGATCAGATGGGATGAAACTGAACATCTGTCATTTGATAATCTCCAGCTATCCCAGGCACTCACTGAGAAACTGGAGGTTTCTTGGGTATCCAGGTTACACACTCGGTTAGATAAGCCATTTCTAATTTCATTAGCGACATTTTTTCCCCTGCATATGTTATATAAGGAAAATAAGACTTTAAAGAGCTGCACATCACTTTCATATAGTAAAGGTAAACAAAGTACCCTAATGTATAGAATTTCTTTTGAAAATAACATGTAACAAAATTCAGGTAGGTCTGGATGTTTTATTAGGTTAGGAAGTGTTCCATGTTGAGAGGTAAACAAATCTTACCCTAACTGTACAGCTGGATACAAACCAGAGCTGGTGATTTGTTGATGATCAAGCAGGGAACTGGGGGGCAAACTGTGCTGTGAGCTTGCAGCCTTGACTTCTGGACTTTTCGAAAGCTAATTCTTGAAAACATGAAAGTGACCTGAATTAAAAAGGAATGTGTTGAAGGTCCTTTACTGTAATTTCATCTTGATTATAGTGCTGAGGTATGAGAGTGTCCTCCTCTTAGCAGGAACAGAGGCAGGATTTGGCACTAGGTGGGGATGTGTAGATAGTTTCTCCTGCCGTACTGCAAGGAGCTATCATTCTTTTACTCTGCTTGGACAAATCCACAGCTGTGAGCCTTATGGAGATGGGGTGTTTATAGTAGTACTTAGCAGGGGACGTGGTCTCTAGGAAGAGGGCCTGGTCCCCCTGTGCTGTTATGACTCATCAGCAGGTGGAAAGGCTGGGGCGAGCAGGCAGCTACCCTGCCTTCCTTGCAAGCAAGCATTCTCTTCCCTTCTTGAAGTCCTGAAGGAACAATCTGTGTGGATACCTGTCTTTTTTTTTTTTTTTTTAAAGATTTATTTATTTATGCATACAAGCTGGGGTACAGTCCAGAGGCATGGGGCGGCGAGAGGGTTCACCAGAGACAGAGTGGGGAGCAGAACAGGCAGATAGACGGAAATACACTGCTTGAGGGGAGCAGAGGGCAAGGCAGGAGAGGTCTGCCGCGCCATGTGGGAATCTCCCCGGCCGGGCGTCGAACTCGCATCACCGCTGCCGACAGCTCCACAGCGCAGCGTTTAACCGCTGCGCCACCAGGGAGGCCCGGATACCTGTCTTTTAATGCACATTTCTTTCCTCAACACACAGCAACACAACTTAACAACTTTTGTCCCCATTATGCTAATCTCTATAATAAAATGAATTCAAAATATCGGCTAAATATATGAAAATACAGAGAAGCAGGGGGCCTCCCTGGTGGCGCAACAGGTTAAGTGCAGCGTTGTGGAGCTGGCGGCGGCTGCAGCATGAGTTCGATGCCCAGCCGGGGAGAATCCCACATGGTGCAGCAGACCTTTCTTGCCTCGCCCGCTGCTCCCCTCAGCAGTGTATTTTGGTCATTCCACCTGTTCTCTGCTCCCCACTCTGTCTCTGGTGAACCCTCTCACCGTGCCCCTCTGGCCTGCACCCCAGCTTGTATGCAAAAATAAATAAATCTTTAAAAAAGAGAGAAATGAAAATATAGAGAAGCAATCCAGGCCATGTCCTAGAATTTTTAAGATAGGATTTGGTAAGCACACTATGTTATTGAATTAAGGGAACAATAACAGGTCAAAAATAACTTTCCGTTGATAGATGGGGGGGAAAAGGCACAGGAGTTTTGTTTCATTTGAAAAGAAATTGATCTGGGATTAAATGTATAAGTGGAAAAACAGGACTAGAAATTATAGATTCATTTAGATGGCAGTCAGGGAAATAAAATCTGGTGGGAAAACTAGTCGAACATTTTCAGTAACGCAAGGCCACTACTAGGAAAACAATTAACCATCCTAGATAGGAGTGTCAGAAAGCAAGGAAGGCATGAACTGGAAACTACAGTAGATGAGAAAGTCAGAGGTTAATACAGGGAAATGAAATAGAAACTGTGGAGCCTCTAGAGCGAAAGAGACAACCCTCCCCCAAGAGTCAGAATGTATACCGATAGGGATGAAGGAGAAAAAAATTATAAGCTAAAATGCTTCTCCATTGGATAAGTCAAAATGGAGGTTTAATTTTAATAGATGTCACTCTTCTTGTATGTATAAGCGGCATGTGATCTAGGTCTCTCTTTTACTTGCACACATCCCATAGCATGTGTCCTTGCAGAGATGGTGCAGCCGGAAACCTTTGGCCAGTCCACTTGGACTTGTAGCCACGAGGCCCCAGTCTGCCCAGCTGGTTGACCTCCTAAGCCTTCAGGCTGGGTCAGAGTCTGGGTTCGGCTGGTGGTTAATCTCGATGCAGGGTAAACAAAAGAGTCATCAGGTTTTTCTGCCCTCCCATCAATGATAGAGACCCCTGCGGGCCTACACGCGTGCCTGATGGCGGGCACCTGAGGTAAAGTGTGAGCGTGTGTGAGTGGGCACACCTGGGCCAGAGACTGGGCTTCTAAGGAGCAGCAGCAAAGACCAGAGCGTGAAGCAGAGGACCACTGGGGTGCAGCACAAGAGGCCACCAAAGAGCCCAGAGAAAGTGAAGATTCGCCTGGGGCTGGGAGGCCTGCCAGCCTCCTCCCCCTCCTCCCCCAGCCCTGTACCTGGTTGCCTCACTACAAAAGATCATTAAAAGCCTAAAAAGCCACACTCGGACTTGGAGATACAAGGCCCAATGCCTGAGTCTGAAACCCTTATTATATTGAAGTTGGTTCTTTAGATTTTCTTTGGAAACTTACCTTCAATTTTAACTCCCTCCGTCTCATGTCTGCTTCCTTCTCTGACATACTCTCCTTAGACACTATCTGGACAAGATAATCCACGTCAATGTAATTGAAGAAGAAAATTGATTTTCCAAAATCCCTTTCCCGTTCGTGTAGGTGACTGATGTAACCTGGAGATGCCCTGAGAGGCCCGCTCCCTCTGCGGGCATCAGATGGCAGCCTCAGTGTAGGGTAAATGGAAGTTGTCAGGTTTTCTCTGTCCTCCTGCATCAGCGATCGACACCTGTGGTCTTATCCACATGCCTAGTGGCGGGCACCTGGAGTGGGGTGTGGGCGTGCGTAAGTGGGCACACCTGAGCCAAGAGACAAGGCATATAAGGGCAGCAGCAGAGGTCAGAGGTGGCGGAGGGCCATGCTGCAGAGCTCAGTAGAGGCCAGCAGAGAGACCACAGGAGGGCGCCAGAGAGCTCAGAGAGAGTAGAGATTCGCCTGGGCTGGGAGGCCTCCAGCCTCTTGGTCCCGGGGCTTCCTGCCTGCTCTGCACCTGGCTGCCTCACTAGAAATGTTGTAGAAAGATCATCAAAAGCCTGAGACGGTCACTGAGGGGTCCAGGACTCACCTTTACCCATTTGCCCGGATTTATAGAAAACCTGCTCTGTGCCTTGCTGGCACCACACTCAGCTTTAGCACAGGGAATGCTCCTGGCTTTGACTTTCTCAGGTGATCGCCAAGGGTTCAAGACATATAATGAAACGGAGTCCAAAATTAGGGCTGTGCTGGGTATGCTGAACAGGGGATGGGGTCGGGTGGGGACATGGGTGATGGCAGCTTAGTTCATGTGTGAACCAGCGGTCACCCAGCCACAGTCATCCGCCCCCAGCAAGCTCTGAAGCACTTCTTGTCCTAAGCGTTGTATTCTTCTCAAAGCAACACATTTTTGTTTCTTTGTGAAAATGGCCTAGGAAAGAAAAAGGCCACCCGCAAATGCTATTGATGTGTCTGTAAACTTGGGGACTCATTAAAATGCAGCTAGGTAGCCCTTCCCTTATTGATGTAACGTGCTCAATTTGTGGTGCACACACAATCAATTATTTGTCTAGTGAATGGATCCTCCCAGGGAGCAAAACAGGGGTTTCCGCTCTGGCGGCTGCTGCTTGGGAATCCTGTTGGATTCTGTGGCTTTGGCACGGGGCCCACACAGCTGTAGCCTTAAAAGCTCCCCAGGTGATTTTGATGTACAGCCAGGGTTAAGAGCCACTGAACAGACTAGAGCATGTACACCAAAGAGTTCAGGGTAAATAAGCAACTCCTCGCTTCACCCCGCACGAACAGGTTGTAGGGGCTGTTGTTGCTGAGCGCCAGAGAGGGATTTCGGAAGCCTGGGGGAGCTGGCAGTCCAGTTGGCAGTAAGTCAAGCTCCCAAAGCACTTAACTCTGTTTAGGCTCCTTGTCTCCATTCCAATTTGACCTGGTAGAGATCCCCCTCCTTATCCTGAAAGTTGTGAATGGGACTTGCTTGTGCTGAAGCTCAAAAACATATGGTATTTTTCACAATCTCCTTTCTCCACTCATGCCTGGAAGCTTCTGAACCAGTAGAGTGTATTTTTCATCTTTTATTCCCACCCCCCTTTTCCAGATAATAAATGCGATTAGATAAACTGAAATTCGCCCCTCACCAACATCCTTGGAAATTTATAGAGCACATTAGCATGTCAAAGGCCGGGAAAGTCCTGCGGATAACTAAACAAAACCCCCCTTTTAAACTTTGAGTTAAACAAACTTATTTGCATAGGAAGAGCCTCTTTGCTCCAATACCTACAACCGAGCAGTTTTTCTTTACCACTAGTTTGGGAAAGACTGGCGAAGTCACTGTTAGATTCCATCAATTTCTTAGCAATTTCTGACAGCTGAAGCCCTTTTTAAACTCCCCTTTGAAGTTGGACTGAATTAAGAAGAGGAAGGCGTGGCAGAACAGTTTACTAATTCATAACTATATCCCTCGGCTGTCTTTGTGTTGCTAAGTACTATAATCTTTGACCTGAAAGGAAGAATACTACTAACAAGTAAATATTTAAAAGGCCTCATGAAGTATAATGTGTGTGAGTTTGTGCCTGGGGAGTTCGTCTGCTGGATGAAAGAAATGACTCACTTTTCATCTCCTAAATAGGCTGTTGTTTTATAGTAGGTTGAAAGGAAGTATTTTAAGTGCTAAGGGTTACATTTCTTTTTATTTTTAGATTTCTTTAGCTGTTGGGCTTCACTGAGTTGAAGGCAGTGTGGCAAGTCGTAAGTCCTCAGTGTATTGTATTAGGACCTCGCAGTAGTGTTAGCTTCACTGTGAATGAATGAACCCCACTACCAAAGATGACTTGGAACAGGGCGAGGAAACGGAAACATTACTCACAGATGTACTTGAAAGAGCATCCACTCACTTTGGAGCCAGCTCTGAAGCCAGGAGAGCAGGCAGAGTGTGAGGGGGCGAGGAAACCAGGTTGGCCGTCCCGACATGACATTGCTCTTGTCCTCCCTGGTGACAGTGGCCACCCAGCTACTAAACCTCTTGACCTTTTGTGCGAAATGGGAGGTGTGAATTATTCGTTACTAGGGCAACTTCCAGCCTCCAGATTCAATGAGTCTTTCAAGTCTACCAATTTTCTGAGTTGTGGGAAAGCGGGTGTATGTTTTAATGGTCTTCAGATGGGATTCATCAAAGCTGCATGAAATGAACCTTAATTTTTAAGTTTGAAGTGAACCACTAGGACAGAGCTTGACCAGAGGAACCCATAAGGGAAAATGATGAAGTGAATCAACTTTGATTTATAAGACTGTGGGCAACTGATTTCCTGTGGCATTTGGTAGACAGAATGAGACACGTGTAATACTTTGTGGGGAAAGTTTTTAATACTGACCGCAGGCCAAAGTTTTGCTCCTTCAAGATTTCTTTCAAATACTAAAATAACTGTTTCCTAGCTGTCCTATTTGATGTGCCTTACTATATTTTTTGTAGATGACCCTATTGAAATACTTCTGCAGACATATTTTTCCTTAAAAACAGCAACTGCCACCTTCTAATTTTTAGCTCTTAGCTCATAGTTGCTCTCATATAAAATTAGTCTTGTGCTTTCCTGTCTTTATTCAGTGATTTTCTTTCATGCAGGCTAAATTGCCAGGTAGCTTGAAATGTCAGAGCCGGGCCTATTGGAAACTATGAATTCTTTCAGAGTGGTACCCTGACTTACTGAGTTTTATGTTTTGGGGATACCATAATTTTCATGGGATCCAAGATTAATTTTCTTCTATTTTATTTTGGCTATGAAAACATATTGTCGTGGAATAATTGTGAAAAAACTAAAATGTTTTCAAATGGTAACTTTCAAAGTTAAATAATATTTGAAAGTTTCTGTAATTCTATCCCTTTTCCTGCAGTTTAAACCATGGTGTAATAGCTACTGTCCTTTTTCCTTGAACAACTAGTACCAAACGTCTCATCCCTATTCCTTTTTCTCATTATACTTTACAAATTCTCAAGTTCAGAAAGCTATGTCTACATTAATGATGGCCATATGAAGGTTTCCTTAGTGCTAGGCATTTGACATGTATCCCCACTAGGTGGCGGTATTGCTATTGTATTTTGTTTGTTCCTTTTTGATGGTGAAATGGGTTCAGAGAGACGGATCCAAGATAAAATTGTCAATAAATCCATACTGAAGGTCAAGATTGGAATCCAGTTCTTCCTGATTCATAGGTTTGTGCTGTCTCTCTGTTGTGCCAGTCTGTTATAGGGGGTAAAAGGGCTGTGATAAAGCTTTGCCTACCTTACCCTTTAAGTAAATTTTTACTGAACACCAGAGTTGAAATTTTTCTCAAGGAATCTATCACTAGAAAGGAGATGGGATAATGTGGGTGGCAGCCATTTCCTAAGGCAAACCAAGGAAGCTTATGTGATCAGGCTTGTTCTCAGGTTGGAGGGAAGAAATAAACCAACAGTCACTCTGGAGGGTTGAAACTAGTGTCGGTGAAGGGCTCTGAAATTAGGAGCTTGGGTGTGATGGACAGTGGCAGCCCTGGAGCAGGGCTGACAAGATGGGGCTGTGGCTTGAGTGTTGAGTTAGGATGAGTCGGCCAGAGTAAGTGTAGAGGTGGATCCAAGCAGAGGCAGGTGCTGCTGGGACTTTGCCCAGGACAGAGGAAGAAGGATAGAGGGACATCTCAGTTGTTCTGTTGTGTTGGAAGGGAGGTTATCTTTGTGTTGGAGTATGGCGAGTGATAAGACTTGAAGGGAAACCCAGTGGTTTGGAACAACTATGAAAACATGAAGGATAAGAATAGAAATATAATAGGAAAAACAGAGGACCCTGAAGAGCAGGTCGGGCAAATTTGCATTTGGCCATTTTCTCTATTTATGAGGTAGGGGGACTGACAGGTCAGAATGGTTCCCAAGGGCGAGGGGCGAGGAGAGGGAGAGCTACAGAGTGGAGGCCTGAAGTGGCCGGTCTCCAGGTGGAATTTGTGCCAAGGAGCAGTGAATGGTGGGAAATGAAAGCGCCTGGACCCATTTCTAGAGTAAGTGTGAGTGGAGGCGTTCCCACACCAACAAACAATTCTCTGACACCAGCAGGGTGTCCAAGAATACAACTTAAATCAGCACAATTCTGACACTGTCTGCTTGGACCCAGTATCAGATTCCACCGTGAAAGGACTCAGTCCCCAAGGTCTCCCCTTGAAAGATCAGTGACAAACCCAGGTTGTTCCCTCTGCTTCTGACTGGGGGCTACAGTTTGAAATTTACCCTGTGATCCTTCTCTTTCAACTTTAGGGGCCAGTTACCACCTTTGCTTCTGACTGGCTATAAATCGAGGGCCCTCGGGCCTTCCGTCAGGTTTGATTAATTTGCTAGAGTAGCTCCCAGAACTCACTAGATTACCGAGTTATTACACAAGGATATAACTCTGGAACAACCGGGTGGAAGGGAGGCAGAAGGGGAGGTGTGGGGAAAGGGGGAGGAGTGTCCATACCTCTCCCAGCACAGCTGTCGGCGCCTCCACAAGGTAACCAACCCTGAGGTTCTCTGAAACCCCTTATGTTGGGTCTTTATGGATGCCTTGTGTATAGGTTGGGAGTCATTAACTCCATTGGCTATTGGCAATTGGACTCAATCTCACCTTCCCTTCCCGATACCCCCAGGTTGGGGGGTAGGCCTGGAAGTTGCAATTGTCCTGTCACCTGGCAAGAACCAGGCCCTATCCAGAGGTATGGAAGTCACCTTATTCACATTTCAGAAGACACCTGTATCAGCACGTGGGAAATTCCAAGGGGTCGTGAAGCTGCAAGTCAGGAACTGTGGATAAAGATCAAATACACTTGAAAACACATTTTGGTCACCTGAGTGACCACATACACATAGCTTAGAAGTAGAGGGGAATCAGAGGAATGCAGTATCTAGAAAAAGAGATTGACAGTGCAAATCTGGGCGTAAACCATCCTGCTGCAGAAGGAGTCTGGAGGCAGGAGTCACACAGGAGAGGGAAGATGGGATTAACGAGGCTTTGGGGTGAAAGGAGGGATGGGGAGTCCCCAACTGAGGAAAGCTTGCTGGCAGCGCCGGCTTCCCTGTGCTGAGCTGCCTGAGCGTTGATTAGTCCTGCCTGTCTGTTTGTTGCTTTCCTGACCTGTCCGAACCCTCCAGATAGGTCATCCGAGACCAACCAATGACCCCCGGAAATTGTCTGACAAGCGTCCAGGTGATTCTCTGCCCTTTCCCCCCCGAGATTCTGTGCATGTGCCGTGCATTTCCGGGCCTGTACCTTATTAATCACCCACGGGTCATGCAGATGATCAAGCAATGTTGGGAAACACCTCTGCGGCACGTTGGCGTCCTGAAGACCCGGCATCCTCTTCTGAGACTTCTTTAGCTTCCCGCCTTTGCTTTCCAGCCCAAGTACAAAAGACACTTCTGAAATGTAACTTGGAATTGAAAGGTGGCTATTTGACTGTTTTTAGGAGATAGCCTCTCCTTTCCTGGCTCTCAACCCGGTCCTGGCCGATGTTTGAATACAAATACCCTCCCCCCGCC
>PVIJ01001415.1:0-200930 GCA_004024925.1 Scalopus aquaticus
CTCTGGTGGAGTCTCGTGGTCTCTCTACTTCACGCTGAACGGTCCCCTGCTCCACGCTCTGTTCTCTACTAATGCTTCTGCTGCTGCTGCTGCTGCTGCCTCTGCTTATAAAGCCCAGTCTCTGGCTCAGGTGCGCCCACTCACACAGGCCCATACCCTGCTCCAGATGCCCGCCATCAGGCATGCATGTAGGCCTGCAGAGGTCCCCCATTGAGGGGAGGGCAGAACAACCTGATAATTCTCATTTACCCTACACATATGAATCATAGAGATATGGCCCAGATCATCCTTTCTGCCCATCTGGTGCTAACACAACAGTCTTGAACTTGCAAAAGAAAAAAACAATGACCACAGATACTGACCAGCCAAAGATGGCTTCTTCTCAAGTTACCTCTACAAAATTCCTATCCTGATCCCCAAGATTCAAGATGGTTCCCTCAGTCTGCTATCTTCTCAGAAATCTGGATTTTCTAAATAAATCTAGCTTTCATGATGCTAGTTTTTGTCTCCCATGTTTGGCAGGACCTGGGTTTTTCAGCAACATAACTCATCAGCAAGTCTCCTTCAAAGACACCACTGATTGTGTTTTGTCAGATAAGAGTCTCTTCGAAAGACTTGGGTTCAAATTCCATATGTGCCATTTTAGAATGAACCTAAAAAAATCAGAATACTTGGAATTTTTAATCTCTGAAATTGTGGACACTACAAAAATTGACAAATGTCATGAACATGTCTGGCTCAGTTGCTGGCATAAGACAGAGGCACAAATAAATAAAGGTTTCTTTTCCTTGTTCTCTTGAAACCTTTAATGAACAATTAAAAAGTATTTGCTTTAGTCATTTGTTACTTGAGACTTTACGCTACTGAGTGTCCTTCACAAAAATTAAATAAAATCTTGCCTACTACTTGATATGCTGAAAATAAATTGGACTTTGGAATCTATAGATCTAGATACAAATACAGGTCCTATTATTCTTCATCAGTGTAAACTTGAGCAAGTTACTTCAAATCCTGTGCCTAAAAGAAAATTAGGTGTTTAAACTAAATGACCATTACTATGCTACAAATTTATCAGAATGTCTTTCTGAATACTATGTGAAATTACTGAAGTATCTTTTAAAAGCACTGAGATTGACTTTATTTAACATTTAGAAGCATCATCTTTTAAAACTGAATTACACATATTCCTACCTTCTTTAGAGAAGTACTCAGAATACATTTAGCCATTTATTCACAAATCAGGATTATCAATAAGGTCACTGAATGTAATGTGCTATAATACCGGACTATCTTAAAATATTCGTACCTTAGAGCTTCAGATATGTGACAACACCCTTCCAAAATCTGAGAAATCATACTAATGAACTAAATAAAACAAAAATAAGCTTTTAGACTCTAAGACCATATTATGGTTACCAGATGAGAACAGGGGAGAAGGGGATACATTAAAAAACAACATCATACTAATGAATTAAATAAAACAAAAATAAGCTTTTAGACTCTAAGACCAAATTATGGTTACCAGAAGAGAACAGGGGAGAAGGAGTGGGTAAATAGATTAAAAGGAGTCAATGGTATAGTGAAGGATAAAATTGACTTTCAGTGGTGAACTTAATGTAGTATACAAAGATGTCAATTTAAAATGATACACACCTGAAACATACAATGATATAATGCAATGTTACTTAAAAATTTTTTTGAATAAAAAGAACAATGAAAACAAAGTTGGAAAAACAAAGTTGGTCAAACTTTGTTTCTTCCTATGTGGAAAAAAAAATACAGAAAATGTGTTTATCCTAGGCAGAAGGCTCTATTAAATATAGCTTCAATAAGATTTCCAACACTATTAAATTTATTCATAGAATCAGTTCACATTCCACTTCATTACTAGACACTAAACTTGGTATGTTTAAGTATGTACAGAAAACTGTGGGATTCTTGCTGATAGAGCTCTAAGATACCAGCACCATCTGAGATCCTTTAGGATGTTAAGTCCCTGTCAACGAAAGGAATACTCTCTGAGCACTATTCCAACTTACTGCCAGCTCAGGCCCCTATGCACAGATTTTCACAAATTAATCCCTCCAAGCATGAAGTGTATTCTGGCCACTCTTTCAGAGAGCAGCCGAAGATGAAATGACTGTCTCAGGGCTATGTTGCTATGTTGGAGGTTTTGGGGTTTTTTTGTGTTTTGTTTTGTTTTGTTTTGAGGTGGGATTAAGGGGCGATGGCTATTATATGCTAAGTGATCTGAGTTCACTATCCCATTGTTTATGTATTTAGTATTCATAATCATGCAGAAGATGATCATGTTTCTTAAAACAAAATATCTACTCGCCTTAAGTATGACATTGAGACTGTCCAGGAGGACAAAACCATTCACGGAGCACAGTGACCTAAATTCTTCCTTAACTTCTATTCAAGGGCATATTAATGGGAATGATCCTTAAAATGTTAAGGGAAATGGACTTGAAAAAGAAGAGAGGCAATGATTTGAATGATACTCTACATAGAGATGGTACTGCCAGCAACCAACAGCAAGACTTGTTTTCAGCTGGGAATTTAAAGGTTGAAAGGCATTACTAATAATATTTTATCAAGCATTTGAGGCAAGTTAGTCTCTTAATAATAATTTCTGTTTATGCAGTGTCTTTTTTTTATATTTGGCTCAAGGCATTTTGTCTTTCACACTTCCTTAGTCAGTTAGGTAATCATGAAAGGAATCATCTATTTTAGTAATTTGGTCCTCTTTATTGAGAGTACAGCTCTGTCTTCCTAGTTCCCTAATAGTATGAAATAGAATTCTTTCTTCACCTAAGGCAAGGTATTGAATCATTTGTTCATTCTTTCATTATCTCTATAAAGAATGCCTATTTTAATCCAGAAGCTCAAGATATTTTACCATTTTGCTGAAAAAGTCCACCTAATATATCAAAGCTTGAAAATAATCAAAAGCACTAAAAAAAAAAAAAAAACTGATAGATGTTGTTTTGTTGTTTTTTTTTTTTTTTATACGTCAGCACTCCCTAAAGGATATTTGGGGATGACTACTTGTAGGTTGTATTGGTAGTGGTGGTTTACTTTAATTGCATAGAAATTGCATTTCAGTCGCAGTAGAATATTAAGAAAAACTGGAGGGAAATACTCTATACATCTAACAATGTTTCCAAAAATTCTCAAATACCTTGGGAAATGGATATATTACTTTTTCTAGAAAGAATTCTAAAGTATTCTTGTAATAAATGATGGAGGTGTTTCAATGAATTAAGGATATTATTGACGCCGCATTTATTACATCTCTTCCCTTTAAACTCTAACTACTACCTCTGAATCTTAACTACTTTCTCTAATTGTGTCTCCCAAGACACTTCTAAAACCCTTTTATAATCTACTTCTCTGCAGAAAGACCACTTATTGACTTTGCTATCCCTTCATAGAGCTTTGTTTGTCAAGTACAAACATGAGAGACATTTCTAAGGAAGAATCAATAGGATCTAATGACTTATTTGATATTGGGGACAAGGAAGGTAGGTGATGATATTTAGATAATGAGAATCTGACAACTTTGATTACCAGAAGAAATTGAGGTAAGATATTTGTTGATTCTTGCAAGTTAGGATCATCTACTGCACAGTCTTTTACTAAGATGTAAGCTGCCAACTTGGTTTCTGGACCGTACTGAGGTTTTTGCTGCTTTCCCCAAACAATCAAAGGAGAAATCAGAACCTTCCTACCCATCCATTTGATGGGTTTCCATCTACTTTAGAAAGATTTTTGTCTTTTATTTGCCAAAATAGTTTAGACTATTTTATCTCTGTGTGATAGCTCACCTGACTGTAGATCTTGTATTCCGGATCTTGACTATATACTTGAAACCGAAAACTATAAAACTTTTAACGAAAACATATTTAAGGAAAACATATTCTCCTTCAAAATGCACTTATGCCTGAAGTGTTAGAGGAAATGCATTTCTTGTCCCTTACTCTAATGAGCTCTATATCTGATGGATAGGCTTACATGAATAGGTGCAGTTAGACTTTTCCCAAGATACATAGAACAGGCTTTTTCTAATACAGGTCACTTTGGTGTATGGAGGTAAAGACTTAAGGGCCTCCCTGGTGGCCTAGGGGTTCATTCTCAGCACAATCACCGAAACACTGAATTCGCTGTCTGGCCAGGGAACTAACCCACATGGCCCAGCAGACCTCTCCTGTCTTGCCTGTTGCTCCCCTCAGCAGTATATTTCAGTAGATCCTCTGTAGTGCTCCCCACTCTGTCTCTGGTGATTCTTCTCACCTCCCCCCAATCTGGCCTACACCCCAGTTCTTCTACATAAAAATAAATCTTTAAGAAAAAAAAATAAAGACAAAATCCTGTTGGAGTCAACAGAAACTGTTACCACTACCTAGAAGAATGAAGATTGATGGGTACTTTCCAGTGTAGGAGTATCATAAAAATGTCCTACCTATTTGAGAAGCCCATCTTTATTTCAGAGCAAACATGAAGTTATCCCTTCTTGCCATGTGACCCTCCTCTTCTTTCCTTGACACCCCAGACCCTTATCCCATTTCTTAACGCAGGATATAAACTTACTCCATCTTATTTACCCTAGAATTTACAACCATATAAATTCTATGTATATGCAATTAAATTTGTTTTTTTTCCCTTCTACTAATCTGTCTAATACTAATTTGTTTATTGTACCAGCCAGAGAAGCCAGGGAATTTTCTCCTGCATCCCTGTACCACTAGATGCCACAGTGGGAGTGCCAAGGAAATTCAGACAACTTTCCAGCCCCCAAAAGTCTGAGCTTTAAATATAAAAAAAAAATCCCACACAATATAGTAGGTACAGATAAGGTAGAAGTTCACCAGAACTTAATAAATTCTACCTAGAGAATAAGGAATCACAAATGACCTCATAGAGGTGACCCCCCTGCTTTCAAACAAGGACAGGAGTTTGCACCTCATGTAGCGACCAGGTCAGCACAGGAAAAGATGCAGCAAACTGACTGATGTGCTAAAGGGATACAAGAGAGTCAGTATTTGTAAAACAATAGTTTGGACAAGTACTGTCTAAGAAATAAAATGGAGAGCAGGAAGGATTCCCCTTCACAGAAACATATGTCATATCTGAGTGCATTGACTGCCTGTTCTATGCCCACCCCCATGACATCCTGTTAATTGGCAGCTATGTAATTTGAGTGGAATTTCTTTCCCTCAAGTTCAAGGGTGGGCCATGATTGGTTAGGACCATCAAGGAAATCCAGGTCCCCTTGCCACAATAGGTACATCAGTGAGAGACACAAACCCATGTCTAAAGAGTGAATTCCATGCTCAAAGGGATTTGTTTAAAGGTTGAATCAGCATGAAACGAAGGGCCTTTTTTATATGGTGGTGGGGAGTTGACTGGAGCTGTCCGTCTTCTAAGAAGGAAGTTCCCTATCAAAAAAATAAGGGTAGAGTCAGGGTGGGGGTTGGGGGAGAGAGAAGCACAGTCAAAAGAAATGTAGGGAAAAAATTGATTGAGATCTACCAGGCATTTTATAGTGAGATGATCCAGTCAACTGACTTTAGCACTTAGACAGTGTTAAATTTTCTGATATAGCACCCTATAGGTGCCATTGAAGCATTTTAGTTAGTGACATAATATTACAAGGGTTATGCTTTAGAAAGACCTTCTAACCACAGAGACAGAATAAATTTGAAAAATTCAAATGATGTCTGGGACAACATCCCACCTAGCAAGTAGACAGGCAGAGCAAGGAGATGTATGCTGTGGAAGGCTTTCATAGTTTAAAAGAGGTTGGGACAAGCAATTTGGCAAAAGAAAAGTAAGATTATTTCAGGCAAAACCACCCTCCCTTAGGAGAAGGCAGAAAAGTCTTGTCATGCAGATTATTTCACTAGTGCTGTTCAGGAAACTGCCATATTGATTCAATTCCATTTTGGAGAGCGGCCAAAACTGCAAAATTAGGTTATGGTAAGTCTTGGTGAGGAATGCAATGAAAGTCTCCACTTTGGGTCTGTATCTTTCTTTTAACACCCTCATAACTATAATAGCATATGCAAACAACTCCATATGCCCTCAAATTGTAACAGATGCCTCTCCATAGAAGTGGGAGGCACCATAATCCCTACTCCCATTTGCATGCAACTGTCTTAGACTAAGTACTGGGAACTAGGGGGAAGAACTGAGCCATTAGGTGAAACTATATAATGAAGCTATATAACACAGAAGGCAGGTGGGCCCAGAGACACGTAGAGAAGGTGCTTGCTTTTTGGCTTTGGACTTGAGGGACAGGGAAGAAATACACGGGTGAGACACACATGGGGAGGTTGACAATGACAACCTTTACCTTGATTTGACCTTTGATTTGCTTCTTTAGTGCCAGAATTGCCTAGTCCCTTCTGTCTCTTTCCCATGGTTCCCACCAGAAAGTGCCTTAGACTTACAGCAAGCTTTTGGGCTGCAGCAATCCCACTTCAGGCAACCCTGTTTGGCTGAACATTTACCTAAGAGAGGATGGATAATTTGGTTTGTTTTACTGGGAAACTAATATCTTTTCATATCCCCCCTCTCTATGCACACTAACCCTATTAAAGTTCTTTTACAGAGTCTCCACCTTTGTGCATACTATTAAAGTATGCAAGTTTGGTAGTCCCTGAGTACTCCTGGATCACATGCTAACAAAATTATACCCATGATATTTAACCATTATCTTCTGTCTACATTGAATAATGACCTTACAAATGGAAACTGCTTTTTTTAGTTATCTCTTTCAAAAAGGTGAAAAAATGATCAAAAGACCATACCCAAATAACACTACTTTATTATACTCTGTATAGATCTAGTCAGTATAAATAATTGTAGAAACCCTATAAAGTCCTTTGTATTGATTAAACTAGAAGTGTGTTTTAGTTAAGTTAGAGTTTCAAATGCAGTTACAATTGAAAATTAATGTGATAACTAAAAATCCACTTAATTCACTGGTTTTTAGAAATATAAAATTTGCTCTTCGAGTAATTTATGTTATTATATTACATTCTTCTTGATCCTCCTGTGTCTATCTTCCACTGGGACAGAAAAGTCAGCTTACAAATATTTATATTAACATTTAAAATATGAAAAGCAGACCCAAATATGGAATCTTTCATGCTGGGTCCCCATCTAGCTTAATACTTTTTGCAGTTCCAACTTCTCCCTAAAGTGTAATCCTAAACCCATTTGTCTGGAGTTTTCTAATCAGCTCTACTGAGGTAATCTGCATGATAAGCACCCTGTTTTCCCCAAAGGGAATATGGCTTACCAGAAATAATCTTTTATTTTGCTAATAACCTTGTCTCACCCTTTTTCTCTCTATAAATACCTTCCATTTTATGTAGTGCCTTGAAATATCTAGATGGTTAGTGCCTGATTCATGAATTGTTTAATACAGCCAATTAGATGTCTAAATTTGTGGATTTTGTTTTTGACACTAATAAGGGTTTATTTTTCTCACAGTGTAAGAATTTTGAAAGTAGGAGGTGGCTGTAGTTGATTCATCTGTTCAGTAATATCCCAGGAAGTTGTTCTATCTTTCTGCTATGCAGAAGTGTGCTAATTTGTTCTTCATGTTTACCAGATGAATGCAATATGTCTACTGCAGGTCCAGAAAGCCTGTCAGTTTTCAAAACAGAAAAAGAAAAACGGATGTGATAGAGGCTTAGAGCAGAAAATTTGGGACAGAGGCATCACAGACCAGAAACTGGATGGGGGTAGCAATTTTCAAGTGTATCAGTATAATCACAATGTGGCACACTAGATCTCCAAATCATATTCATCTTATAACTATACATATATCATACCATCCTCCAAAAGAGACATGTGTACTTCTTCCTTTCTGGTTTTGATGCTTTTTATTTATTTTTCATGACTGAGCTGAAACTTCCAGTAGTACACTGAAAAAAGTGATGAGTGGGCACTTTGTTCCTTGTCTTGTTCCTGGTCTTAGAAGAAAATCTTTCAGCTTTTTGCTATTTAGTATGATAACGTGTGTTTGTATATATGACTATTACTATGTTGTGGTGCATTCTCTCTATATCCAATTTGTTGAGACTTTTTATCATGTATTGAATTGTCTCAATATTTTCTGCATATTATTGAGATGATTGTAAAATACTTATCCTTCATTTTGTTAATGTGGCATATCACGCCAGTTGACATGTAGATGCTGAACTACCTTGTATCCCTGGAATAAATCCTACTTTTTTATGTTGTGTGATCCTTTCAATGCAGTGTTGAATTCAGTATACTAATATTTTGTTGAGAATATCTGTTCATCAAGGATATTAATTAAACTGTGATTTTCCTTGCTTGTAGTACCTTTGATTTTGGTTTCAGGGCAATGCTTGCCTTATGAGTTTGGAATTGTTTCCTCCTCTGTTATTTTTTCAAAAAGTTTAAGAAAAATTGGCATTAATTCTTCTGTAAATGTTTGATAGAATTCACAGGTGAAATCACATGGTCTTAGACTTTTCTTTGTTGGGCACCCATTTTGGGGGATTTTTTTGGTCTGTTTTTAATTTGTTTTTTTTTTTAAAGATTTATTTATTTATGCATACAAGCGGGGGTACAGGCCAGAGGCGTGGGGCGGCAAGAGGGTTCACCAGAGACAGAGTGGAGAGCAGCACAGGCAGATCGACAGAAATACACTGCTGAGGGGAGCAGCGGGCGGGCAAGGCAGGAGAGGTCTGCCGCGCCATGTGGGAATCTCCCCTGCAGGGTATCGAACTCTCGTCGCTGCTGCCAACAGTGCCACAGAGCAGCGCTTAACTGCTGCGCCACTAGGGAGGCCCTTGTCTGTTTTTTAAATTACTGATTCAATCTCCTCACTGAAAATCTGCTCGGATTTACTATTTCTTCATGAATCAGTCTTGGAAGAGTACATGTTTCTAGGAATTTATCCATTTCTTCCAGATAGCCAAATTTGTGTTAGTGTATAATTGCTCATAATAGAATATTACGGTCCTTTATATTTCTGCAGCATCAGTTACAAAGTCTCCTCTTTCATGACCAATTTCATTTGAGTGTCTCTCTATTTTTCTTGGCTAACCTAGCTAAAGTTTTCACTATTTTGTTGTTGTTGTTGTTTTTAACTTAGTTTTGCTCTATTTCTACTGAGGTTTTAGTCTCTTTCATTTGTTTTCATTCTGATTGCTATGTATTATTTTCTTCCTTCTACCAAATTTTAACTTTATTTGTTCTTTTTATCTGTGTATAATTTCTTCAAAGTCATGGGAAATTTAAAGGCAATTTCCTTTCTCATAAGGGAGATACTGAGTTATTTAGATATTAAATGTATTAAGTATGTACAGTAGAATAAATGTCCACAGTAATTTGAAGGAAAGAATGAAAGAAGAGGAAATGAGGAAGGCAAAGAAGGAGACGAGGAAAGAAAGGGTATATGTAGGTGGAGGAGCGGGGAAGATTCAAGTTCTCAAAAGATTGTCAGGGTGTAGATGGCACCCAGAGGCCCAAGAGTATAAGTCACAGAAAAGCACAAAAAGACAGAGGCTGAATTGGGTGTGTCAAATTTAAAAATGAAGTCAGGATTGGATTGAATAGTCTTCAACAGCAGCTAAAGTACAATGGAAAAGACTCCTAATTACTCTGGGGCACTAGGAGCCCTTTAAATAACACTAAAAATGATACTTCTATCTTTTTAAATATTATCAAGTAGTGTGATACAGGCAGGTTTTCTTTTCCCTGTAAACTCTTTTCTCTATAGCCAAATCCTCTCCACAATCTTCTACTTTTAGCAAAATGGACTTTAGGTTGAGAAGCAGCTCATAGATTGACCAAATTCAGAAAATCTCAGCAGGAAAACAGAGAAGGTTTTATATCATTTTCTGGACTCTATATGAGCACACAGATAGATAATACTGAATGTTTTCTCTCTGGAAACAATCTCCCTTTACAGACTTGTCGAAAATGAAGATGAGAACTCCCTTGCTTACAATTATTTTTCAGAGACTTTAATTTTTAACAAAAATAAATTTTAAGTAGTCCATAATCTATTACTCTTAACTAAACATGAAAAGACTTGTTAAGATGATGGGATCTTTCCCTCCTAGAGTGAGGTTGTTTTAATTGCAAAACAAATATGTAGGAGAAACAAACAGCATCATAAATATAGTAATATCTCTGTAAATACAAACCAGCCAAGTAAGGGCAAATTCAATGGAATCATAAAAATTTAAAGCAGAATAAGACCTTAGAGAACAATGCCTCTAACCTCCTCATTTTAATGAGGAATAAACTAACATTTAAAGAATGGCAGAGCTCAGACGAAACCCAGGTATCCAATGGCATGCGATCAATTTATTTCATCATGCTGTAAAATTTTGGAAAGTATGAGACTGTCTCCTGACTGTGTTTATCACTAGGTTGGTTCATTAGGTAAATAAGCAATTTATAAGTAAATAGTTTAAGTTCATCCAAGAACCAGTTTGACAGATTTTCATTGATGGCCTTGATTTACCTAATGGCTAACATGATTATGAATTTTAAAACTGTAGACATTAAATGGTTATTCTGGGTTTCAGTATACATAAGTTATTATGCATATAAAAATTAACATGTAGGAGTGTATGTATATACTTGTCCATAGAACTCTAATATGCATAATGTAGACATTAAGTCTGGGGTGTAGCCTGTAGGGCTATGCTGCAGCTGGTTAATATCAAAGATATGGCACTTTGCCTTCAAGTTAATTGCAAATAACTTTTGTCTGAAACAGAAAAGTATCGCTGCAGTTTTGCATTCATTTAAAATCAGTCCAAATTGCATATGTGGTTGCCACAGATTAGATAAAAAGTTAATATTTCCATGGGAATAGTATGTGCTAATCATCTGAAATGGTATGTACAAACTACACATTGTCCTACTATGCCAACTTCTCTAATTGTGCATCAAACATTTTCTTAATTATATGGTATTAGATGGAGAGTAGCAAAATAAATTCCATGTCATATTTTTATTTAATTAGTAATATGCAATTTGCTGGAAAGTAGTGGTTTTGCTTTTGTTGTTCTTTGAATAGTTTCTCTGGATGTTTTATTGGGAAAATTAGCTGAACATTATCTTACAGAACATAGCAAAGCAAGTTTGATATTGCTTGTTCAAATGAAACTGCTTCATTTGTTAAGTTATAACCTTGCTTTCTAAAATTTGACTTGAGATACTTTTCTATTATTTTCTATGCCATTCTAAAATGCCTTAAATAACGAATGTCTTAAACAACAATAATAAACTTATTTTAAAGTCTTTTGTTAAAAATTATCTATATATTCATTTTGGATGACAAGACAGGAAAGTGGCCTCCCTGGTGGCACAGCAGTTAAGTGCTACGCTATGGAGTTGCCGGCAGCAGCGACATTAAGTTCGACACCCAGACAGGGAGATTCTCAAACGGTGTGGCAGACCTCTCCTGCCTCACCTGCTGCTCCCCTCAGCAGTGTATTTCCATCGATCTGCCTGTTCTGCTCCCCACTCTGTCTCTGGTGAACCCTCTCACCACCCCACACCTCTGGCCTGTACCCAGCTTGTATGCATAAATAAATAAATCTTAAAAAAAAAAGACAGAAGAGTATATTCTATACTCAGATATCTTCATGGTACAAAGAGAAAAATAGTAACTGTATCTGGTAGGAAAAGTACAATCTGGAGGTTAATGAGCAGTCCCAAATCACTGCTAGCAGAGAGAAGAGAGGACAGAGAAGAGAGGACACCTGGTAGGAGAAGGAAATGAAAAGATACAGTGGGACAAAAGAGAGAAACAAAGAAATGTAGAAGTGATACACACAATGGAAACAAGGATTAATTGATGTTCAGGGAACAAAGTGAGTTTCATACAAAAGAAACACAAATTTTAAGCTCTCAGCATTGTTTGCAGGGAAGAAAAGACAGGAGACACAGTATGAAGAGATTCTAGAAGAGATCCCCCGTCTAGAGTTGTTATTTCATATTTTAGTAATCATTTAGCTAATGTCCATTTCCCTAGCTCCATTAATCATTGTATCCCCAACTTCTTAAGCAATGACAGGCAAAGAGTAGCACCTTAATAAATGTTAGATCGATGAGGGAGTGAGGAATGAGTGAGTATCAATCAGAGAGAGAAAGGCTGGCACTTTGTGGCAAAATTACAGTCCTGTGACAGGCAAGAGCATTCCCTGGCCCTCAGTGTTTGCTAAAAAGTCACAATCACAGGCCCCACTCAAAACTGACTGGATGAAAGTTTATATCTTAAGAAGATCCCCAAAATGTCAAAGTAATAGGATAGACGTCATCTGAGAAACCAGATAGAAAAAATACTGAAATGTTTGCGTGTACCTCCCAAAGCATTGTTAAGACATACTGTGAAGCAAACTCACCAATATTATTACACTAAAAAATATGGGCTTTTACAAAGTAATACAAGAAAAATTCATAATTAAAAAATGTTAAGATTTTTTCTCTCTTTGAAAATTAAAGCTTTTATGGGTGAACTCTATGACAAAGCAACTCCTTCATCGGATGCTCTTAGGGGTCTAGTTATAAAAGTGAGCTTATTCATATTAATGAACCACCTTATTGCACTATTTTCAGCTTTGAACTATTACCATGAAGGCACTTTAGATGGTAAAGAGTTGGCATGGAGCTTTGAACAAATTGCATTAAAAACCTTTGAACACTGCATTTAATTAAGACAAAATAACTGATCAACAGTTTTATCAAGCTGTTAATTAATCTCATTCACATTCATAAGAAGCATACATATAAAGACATAATAAACATTATTTTTTAAATAATCGTAATTTGTTCTCCATCAATGATATTAAGCAATCTTCTAATGATTGATGTTTCTAAATAATTTTGTTTCATTTTAAACACTCAAGAGTCTACATTTTGTCCTAGTCAATTTCTAAGAGTAAATATTAATTACAGTAAAGCCTGTTTTACGTATATTATTAAAAACTGGCAATAAACCAGCATAGAATTTTACCTTCATTTTTCAAAATACAAACTTATTTACATTAGCATCATCTCTATACCTACCACATCAACAGGATATTGTGAGAACAGAGAAAGACCAGTTTACCTTAAATTCATACTGTTTTTTTCAGTGTTTCCCTCGGTAATTTTTAAGTACTCACTGATACAAATTCATACAAAGCACCCTATCTAACTGTCCAGAAGCTGTATAGAGTAGTCTCACACTACATTTCTACAAAATATCTTCATTTTAAAAAGTATGTCTATTGTATGAGTGGACAGAACAAGATTATGATCAAAAGATTGGCAAGCTTGAAAATAGTCCATTAAGTGTCAAAACCTAATGGTTTGTTCTGATTTCCTTGCTAATTTTCTATACATAAATTTGTTCTTACAGTGTGTAATGCTTCACCTTTTCTATAGAAGTTCATATACTATAGGCCATAACTCTCAGAGTAACATCAGAGATAGATAAATTTGGCACTATTCCCATGGAAAATCTTAGGAAGCTGAAATAGGGAGAAATTAAGTACTTCCTAAAGTCACCAAACTGGCTAATGGCTATACAAAATTGAGCTGTTAGTTTGGTTCTGATGGAAGGCTCCTTCATGACCTTATTGCCTTGTTTATTATAAATGTAGAAAGGTAACTGCAATTTTCCTGTTACATTACCAAATACAAAATGTGAGATAATATTGAAAACACTAACAATAACAGTAAATAAAACAAAATTATAATTGGGAATAGCATCAAAATTATTGAAACAGATTTCTTGGAATTGTCTCTCAAGATAGTTTTAGCTGGGAATTTGTAATACACAGTCGTTTAATGTTAGAATCCCTTTAACTGAGTTTGATCGACAGTTATTTTTCTACCATATCATCATAGGAAACTTAGTAATGACTTATATTTACACATCAAATAGTCTTCAATTTTTTTCCCAGACATATTACACATTATAATGTGCAAAAAAATCCGACATAATTCTTTTAGTTGTGGAATCAAAGAACAATGTGACAAAAGAATATCATTTAAATAGTTGTGTTCATCTTGTTCACTACTGTTCCACCCAGTTTTAGAGATGAAGTAACTGTGGTCCAATTCATCTAGTGTTGACATACCGAGAACCTTCTAATTAAGTGATCTTTCTGCTACATCATATTGCACATGTTCAGAAAATAAGTCATAAATTTAGCAAACTAGAATGGGTATTTTAATGATTTATATTAAAAAACCAGTTTAAACTATGAACTCAATTTTTCTATTTTTGATTTAGATATGATAGTATTCTTTAAAGAGTACCCTCGTCATCTTTCCTACTTTCAAGAAAATAAGCCTTATTTTATAAAAAAAACTATTCCGATTCACTATTCTCCGGCATATTACACAATTATTAAAACGTATTTTTCAATCCCCTCATACTCCATTTGACTTCCATCCAAAAATAAAACTGAGAGTTATCTGATAAATTTAATAAATGATTGAAGTCAGTCTAAATGATTATGAAGAAATAAAATGTTTTCCCATAAACTAATGAAGAGGTTACTTATTTGATTGCTTTAATTTGCATTATGAGTTTTCATTTTGCTCTGAAATGTTTTTTCCAAAAAAAAAAAAAAAAACACTTAAAATAATTATCCTACCAAGTGACCTTTTGATGTCACAGAATGACTCAGTGCAACTTAAGTATAAGGTCAGGTTAATCTTCCATAGTTAACCAAATAACTCAGGGAAAACATGGATTATTTTCTTAGGTTGCATTATTTAGGCCTGCACTATTTATATTAATTCTGTCTACAAAACATACATCCTTTACATCTTCTCAATTTTTCTTTAATTATAAACATTATGGATGGCTTTTATCATTATCTTAATGATGAATTCAGTGCGATCAAAGAAACATGGGAACTTTGACTTAGTCCTACAAGATCAATATTATCAAAATAATACATTCTGTCCTTAGTGAAAATCTACTTTCTGGCAAAAACTCAAGAAATAGACTGTTGTAGCTATTAATATATGTGTCTTCACATATTTAAGATTAAATACAAGAACTGTAAGCACTTATACTTTCTGGATTTCTTATCTGAGCTCGGAAAAGAACTTGTGAGTGATGCCGTTTCACCTTCAGCAAGGCAAAGCTGCAAGTTTAACCATAAAGCTCAGACTCCACCCACAACATGGCGGAGAAAGAGGCTGGAATCACCCGCTCCTTAGAAACCTAAATGTGCGTTCATAGAGAAATCGAGACTCAGTCCATACAGCCCCAGGACATTCCCAAGGAATCCAAGAACTAAGGTTAGTGGCCGCTGAGGGGTAAGAACTGGAGGAAGCGAGGGAGAGGGTATCTGGTCTGGGTGTTGTTAGACATTGGGCAGTTCCCTAGAGGAGTTCTGCTGACCTAAGAGTGGGCCCAAACCCAACACAGGGCAGTGGAAACTCTGCAGACTCTGGCAGGGGAAATTGTGGACCCTGCAATTTGGACGGAGGTTTTTGTGGCCACTGAAAGCTCCTTCCCCTCCCCCCTTCTCGGAAGAGGTCACAGAAAAGCCAGGCAGAGCCAAGCTGGACTCCATAAAAAGCCCAGTAGCAGAAAGGACTGTAGGGTTAACTCACCAATCTTTTGGAAAAGTAAACGAAGGGCAGATATATCCTAGCCTTGCAGAGGCAGCAGCTGAGGCAAGGGGAGATCAGCATCAGTCCTTGTGGCCGGCCATAGCGTTAGGCCCGCGTGTGGTGCCCTCTGTGCGCGCAGCGCCGCCTTTGGGCCAAATGCAGAATAATCCCGGAGAGTGAACCTGTCCAGACCTTGATCTCTCCACTGGAAGAAACAAACTCCATACATCTGGACCCTCAGAAGAAAGAAACAATAGGGAGGCAGGATGGGAAGTGAAGAAAACTTAAGCGCAGGATATAGCTTGCTGTGAAACAAAACAAGAGGTAGAGGTGACTAAGGAATGGCACGCCTCACACTGAGATCAGAAAATTAAAGCCCCAGGTCTCCCTCCTACATTCACCTCACACCGAGGTCAAAAATAAAACTAAATTCCCATCGCTATAACCACAGGCACATGCATAAGTAGCTATAAATAAGACAATATGCATGCCTAGGAAAAGCAAAATGAGAATGACAAACGTCCTGGGGCAAGTATGAAGGAGACAATAAACTATCTGACAGTAACTTCAAAACAACAATATTAAAAATGTTAAATGAGATCCTGGAAGGTCAGTCAAAAGCAGATAGGAATAACAATACCTCAGAAAGAAGATCCAGGAACAAAGAGAATTTTTTACTGAAGAGATTGAATATATAAGATCACAAAGAGACTGAATAAAATGCAGACAAATTTAGAAGTGCTTTAAATAGAATTAAACAGATAGAAGAAAGAATTTCAGCTGTAGAAAGCTCAAATGAATGAATCACATGCTTCAAGGAAAAGAGTCAAGACAAAGGAAAAATGAGAAAATTCTACAAGGAATATCAGACTCAATAAGCAGGGGAAACCTAGCAATGATTGGGATCCCACAAGGGGAAGAAAAATAAATAAGAGTAGAAACCTTGTTTAAGAAATAATAATAATTGGGAACTTCTCAAACCTGCAGAATGAATTAAATATGGATGTCCAGCAAGCAGAGAGAACACCTAAATTCTTAAATTCAAAAAGACCTGTACCCAGACATGGTTGTCAAACTATCGAAAATCAAAGAGAAGAAAAGTTTTTGCAAGAAGCAAGAAAAAAAAATAACTTACAAGAGCTCCCAAATTAGGATTTCCCCAGAATTCAGCTTAGACACTCTCAGGTCAGGAAAAGAGAGAACGGAAGTATTTGCAATCCTAAAAGACAAGAACTGCCAGTTCAAATTTCCCTACCCTGCAAAATTATCATTTTTTTAAGTGTGAAGGTACAATAAAGGTTTTCTCAGACAAACAGAAGTTAATGGAGTTTGCCACCACCAAACCTGCTCTTCAAGTAATACTGAAAGTTCTGTAAGAAGAGAAAAACTGAAGCACAAACTCCTAGGTAAAATGACAATAGCAATATAACACCAGTGGCAAGAGCAAGAAAACTATTGAGTCAACAACAAAAACTAAGGGGAGGAAGAAATGGGCAAAATCAGTATAAAATTTCAGGAAACACCAGTTTATAAAGCACGTAAAACATAGGAATTCAAGTAAAACCCCATGTTAAACACTAACCAAGAATCCAGAATAGACACCCACAGAAGAAAAAGCAAAGAAATTGATAGAAATTCTAAGGAAAGCCATCCAGAAAGAGTAGAGAGACACAAAAGAAGAATAAAACAATCAAAAATAAAATAATAAACAGTTCATATCAATAATCACCCTAAAGGTGAATGGTATGAATATACCTATAAAAAGATACAGGCTAACAATATAGGTGAAAAACTTTCAGGCATTAATACTTTATAAGAGACCCATTTAAAGCTGAAAAATAAAAACAAGCGAAATAATAAGTTAAAATAAAGTTATACATGCTAATAACTGAAAGAGTAAGGCAGAAACTTCTGTTCTTATATCTGATAGGCTAGATTTTCAATTACAAAGGTAATTAGGACAAAGATGGACACTATATAATGATCACCAAGAAGATATAACTATTATTAATATTTATGTTCCAAATATAGGAGGACCTAGTTATATAATGCATCTATTTAGAGACCTAAAACAACCTATCAACAAAAATATAATCATTGTTGGAGACTTGAGCACACCACCAACACAAAGGTATAGATCATCCTGACAGAAAATTAACCTAAATTAAAGAAATAAAATCGTAAATGAAGTATGACATCAAATGGGTTAACTGGATATTGAGTTTTTCATCCTAAAAGTATTGAATACACATTCTCCAGTATGCATGGAACATTTTCAAGAATAGACCATATACTAGGATATAAAACAAGCATCAGAACATATACAAAAATAGAAAGTATATCAAGCATCCTCACAGGCTGCAATGCTCTAAAACTAGAAATTAACCATAAAAGGATTCCTGGAGTAAATCAAAATATGTGGTGACTAGACAAAAGACTCCAGAACAACTCTTGAGTCAATGAAGAAATCAAAGAAGAAACAAACAAACGAACAAAAATCTAGAGACTAATGAAAATGGAGAGACAAGCTACCAGACCCTATGGATGTTTTAAAAGCCATACTACACAAGGACATTTATAGCAATATAGGCCCACATTAAAAAAAAAAAAAAAACAACCTCAATTTAACAATCTAATTCTGCAGTTGAAGAAATTAGAAAAAGAAAAAGAACAACAAACACACCCAAAACTGTAGAAGGCAAGAAATAATAATAAAAAAAAAATGAAACAGGAAACAAAAAGTCCAAAAGATCAGTGAAACCAAGAGTTGGTTCTTTGAAAAAATAGACAAAATTGACAAGGCATTAGCCACACTTATGAAAAGAGAAAGCCTCATCTGTAATGAGAAGGACAAGATTACAAGCCACTGCAGAAATACACAGGATCATAAGACTCTGTTATAAAAGTCTCTATGCAAACAAATTGGACAGCCTGGAAGTAACAGACAAATTCTTACATTCATACAACATCCCAAGATTAAACCAAGATGAAATAGACAACTTAAACAGTCCAATCACAAGTGCCAAAATAGAAAGAGTAAGTCTCCCTAAGAAAAAAGTCCAGGACCAGATGGATTCTCCAGTGAATTCTACCAAACCCATAAAGAAGATCGAGTATCTATTCTACACAAATGCTTCAAAAAAATTGAAGAGAGAGGAAAATTCCAACACATTTGACGAGGCCAACATTACCCTCATCCCAAACAAAACATAGTACAAAAAAAGAAAGGTATATACCAATAGTTCTGATGACTTAGATGCAAAAATTCTCAACAAAATCCTAGAAACTGAATAAAGCAACATATAAAGAGAATCATCTATCATAATCATCAAGTAGACTTCATCCCAGGGATGCAGGACTGGTTTGATGTCATCCATCAGATCAACAAAAAGGAAGACAACAAAAAAACATGATCTCCATAGATGTCAAGAAAGCATTCGACAACATCCAACATCCATTTATGATTAAAAACTCTCCAAAAAAGGGAATAAATGGAACCTATCTAAATATAAAAGCTGTTTTATATGACAGACCCACAAACAACATCATGCTCAGTAAGTGAAAAGCTGAAAGCATTTCCACTAAGATCAGAAATAAGACATGGGTGTTTATCACCACTGTTATTCAACATAATTTTGGAACTTCTAGCTATTAGCAGGAAAAAGACAGAAAAGGAATCTAAATTGGAAAAGAAGTAAAACTGTCACTATTCGCAGATGACATGCTAATATAGAGAAGCCAAATGATTCTTCCAAAAAAAAAGTTGTAGAAATAACAAATGTTTATAGTAAAGTGGCAGAATACAAAATCAATACACAAAAATAGGTGGCATTTCTACATGTAAACAATGTATCAGAAGACAGAAAAATAGGAATACAGTTGCAGTTATGCCAAAAAGAATGAAATACCTGAGAATAAACTTAACAAAGGAGATGAAGGACCTTTACAATGAAAACTATAAATTTCTGTAAAGGAAATAAGATACCAAGAAATGAAAAGATATCCCATGCTCACAAATCAGAAGAATTAACATCATCAAAATGGCCATATTACCCAAAGCAAATTATAGGTTTAATACAAAACCTATCAAACTACCAGTGACTTTTTTTTAAGGGAAAAGAACAATTGTCAAATTTACATGGAACCACAAAAGGCCCCCAATAGCTAAAACAATGTTGAGAGAAAAGAAAAAAAATGGAGGCATCACACCTTCTGACTTAAAACATGATTATAGAGTAACAGTAATCAAAACAGTATCATCCTGGAACAAAAACACAAACTCTGACGAATGGAATAGAATTGAAATCCCAGAGATAAATCCAAATAAATATAGATTAAAGATTTGAACGTAAGAACTGAAACGATAGAAGTACTGGAAAGAAAATATAGAGGATACACTACGGAATATCTACCACAAAGATTTACTTGGATACTGTAGTTCAAAAGCAAGGGAAACCAAAACAAAAATAAACATGTAGGACTATATCAAACCTAAAACATTTTGTAGTTTAAAAAAAAAAATCACAAAGACAAAAAGGTAACTTAGAGAATAGGAAAAAATATTTGCCTATCATACATCTGACAAGGAGTTCAACATCATTTTTTATAGGGGAAATACAAATTAAAAGCACACTGAGATATCAATTCATCCCCATGAGGATGGTCCATATGAAAAAGAATGGAATTAATAAATGCTGTCAAGATTGCCATGAAAAAGGTGTTGGTGAGAATGCAAGCTGGAACAGCCCCTATGAAATGTTATGGAGATTTATAAGAAAAGTGGAAATTCCTTGTGACCGAGCAGTGCCTCTATTAGGTATTTATGCAAATAACATGAAATTCTAATACAAAAAGATTTTTCTACACCTAAGTAAATAGCATCAGTGTTCACAATTACTAAGTTATGGAACCAACCCAAGTGCCCTTCCACAGATGAATGGATAGAGAAGCTGTGGAGCATATAGTCAATGGAATATTACACAGCTTTGAATAGAGATGTAAAGGTGTCATTTGGGACAAAATGGATGAACCTTGAGGTGACTGTGCTGAGTGAAAGCAGTCAAAAAGTGAAAGATAGATTTTGGATGGCTTCACTCATCTGTGGAACATAAATACTCAAAAAACAATTATATGCAAACTATAAAAAAAACTTGAACATGTTAAAAAGAAGATAATGGTTAACAGAGGAAATAGGAGAAAGGGAAAAGGTGGAGGGGATGGGAAAGGGAAGCAGGTGGGGTATGGGCTTGGGTGGTGTGGCAGAGGGAAGAAATTACAAAAAAAATGAAGAGTTGCAATATTGGAATAGCTATGTCTAAAATCTTTACATAAAAATTAGGGGGGAAAGATATAAATGAGGGAAATGTATTCAAATAAACAATAGGGTAAGGTAGCAGAGGAGTTGAGAATTCCAAAGCACAGGAAGAAGGAAGAATTTTGGTTGAGATATGAGCGTACTTCCTTGAGAAGGAAAGTGATAACAAGAAATTATTAATTGCTAAATTTGATTTGTTTATAATCTGTGAAGTAATAGCATTGAAGGTGTCCAGCTCATATCTGAGATGTATACTGGATGTTTGAGAACTGTGTCCAATGCTTGGAAAGGGTGATGTGGAGATGACTTTGCAGCTATAGTGCTTTCAATTTGCACGGAAATATGAGTTCTTTCTTTACTTGCTTACATCATTGTCAATTTTTGGACACTGTTTGATTTCTCCCCTCAGTGTAGTCCCCATAGTTCTCCCACTGCTACAGCAGCCATGATCCATCTCCACAGTCCCTTGAGTTCTTCCCTCCCCTGTTTTGACCTATATCCCACCCCTCCCCCTGTTGTATGCCTCAGATCTATGGTCAGCTAGCAAGTTTTGTCTTTTTTCTGACCCTTTGTTCAGTTTCTCTATATTCTACATATAAGTGAAACCTCTGATATCTTTTTCCTTTTGACTTATTTCACTGAACGCAATCCCTTCCAGCTCCATCCATGTTGCTACAAATGTCATCAGTGTTTCTTTTTTGATCGCTGAGTAGTATTCCAGTGTGTATATATACCGCATCTTGAACCATCCATCTGTTTTGGGACATTTAGGATGTTTGCATATCCTGGCTATTATAAATAGTACTGCAATAAACATAGGAGTGTAGGTTTCCTTTCAATTAGTGTTTTTGTGTTCTTTGGGTAGATGTCTAGGAGTAGAATCACTGGCTTATATGGTAGATCCATCTTCAGTGTTTTGAGGAAATTCCACATAGCTTTCCATAGTGGCTGAACCAGTTTACATTCCCACTAGCAGTGTAAGAGTGTACCTTTTCACACTATATCCTCATTGTTTCTGGTTTTGTTTTTTTTTTAATATTTGCCATTCTTACTGGTGTGAGGTGGCATTTCATTGTGGTTTTTATTTACATTTCCCTGATAATAAATGATGTTCAACATGTTTTCATATGCCTGTTGGTCATTTGCATTTCTTCTTTGGAGAAATACCTTCTTAGCTTTTCTGCCCCATTTTGATTGGGTTGTTTGCTTAGTTTTGGTTGAGTTGTGTAAGTTCTTTGTTCCTCCTTGATATCAGTCCTTTATCAGATATATAGTGTGCAAATATTTTCTCCCATTCAAGAGAGTGTTGCCTCATTTTGAAATTCTAAAGGCAATACTTAGCTACTTCTCTGTGAGAGCAATAAAGGCAGGAATTTATACTAATCTAAACGGGGTGGGAGAAGGGAATCCTTCCTTATCCAGAAACTCTGAAATTGGGGTACCAGGCATAGTGACTTAAACATAGTGAGTTCTCACTGTCCATTTGTAGAGAACATAGAATTATGTTCTGGAGAACTTTATGGAGGAAAAAAAAAACCCGACAATTCTGATCCTTTTCTCACTGAGATTCAGCTTTTGAAATGCACTAAGATATCCCCCCAAAAGCAGCCTACTTACTCATTCTCAAGTTACTCAAAGTAACCCTTGCTCAATGCTTTTGACTGTGTCCTGCCTGCTGGTTTAAGTATCTGTGTACTGAATAGAAAATGGAATATCTCTAGGGCAGGATGTCCTGTTGCAGCAGCAAGATGCACTTTCATCAGTAAGCAAATTTATTAACTGCAGTAGAAATACTGAAAGCATCTGAAACCTTAAATTGCTTTACATCATAGGTAAAGTCTTCCCTTAAATATACTTAAAATCGTAAGATCCAAGCACAAGTCCAAACTTGACATCCCTCTTTGTTCAGGTGGTATAGCCTTGGACTCTCTCCATTACTCTCATCTACAAGATTTCTTACAAATTACTCTGAGGACAAGTGCAAAATCAAGGTGGCCATTATATTTTCTAGGGAAATGACTGTGTTCTAATAAGCAGGTTATACATCTTGTATTCACTATGCTTTCCTACATGTGTAGCCACAACCACAGCGTCATATATTTATGCAGGACAAGGGCTGGAACTGTGCAAACTTTGGCACAGGGAATCAAGATTTAAAAATTACTTGATAGTCATGGACTATGGTAGAGGACTGAGGGTGCTTCCGTGGTGGGTGCCCTAAGGTGACTACACTTGAGTGGGGAAATGCCACACTTCAAAACACTAACAAGGATGTAAACCAATTGTACGTCCATAAAAATTTTTCAAAGAGTTATGATAGACTAGGAACATGGGAAAAGCACTAATGATAATCTGCAGTCATTTTCCGTGCCAATTCAGTTAACATGTCTTGAGTACCAAGTGTAAAGCATGTACATTATATATATTTTATACATTCTCTCATTTAATTACATTCTCTCAATAATGCTAGCAAATAAGGATGATCTCGCCATCAGAAGATAGATGAGATAGAAAATACAAGGAAGATTTATGTAAGAACATCTTGGGATAGCAATTAAGTATTGAGAGATGGGAAAGCAGAAAGAATCTTCCCTTCTGGGAAAAAGGATCTTGGATAGTCAAGGCCAGGGTGAAACTCAGTCCTGAGGATCGACTGGATTGTGAGCCTCGTGCTCTGTACAAAAAAATTATGTTCCACCTTTCCCAGCACTTGTTCTAGTGCTAGAAAACAGCTGCCTTCCAGGAAGAGCGTAAGTTTCTAGGACTTAAAGCAAATTTGGGGAGCTCTTTGGAGACTGTAGCTAAAGGGACTGTGTCCACTGAGTTATATTAGTCTGGAAAAAAGATTGAAGACCAGACACAGGGAAGGTCAACTATTTTCTCAAGGTCACATGCAGTTCAAAACACTGCAGATGTATTCTAAGGCATCAGAAGAGTAAATCACTGTGGATGCCTTAGAATAAAGCCTTCAATGAACCCTGGCCTTATTAGCCCACCTGTCTCTCTTCTACTTCCACTTCCAATCTCAGGCTGGTTGGTTGGTTGATTTGTTTGTTTGTTTTGGATAATACCTGCTTTGTGGAATTGTGAGCACACATATTTCTGGGCCAGCTCCATGACTGATTCTCAGTTCCACTTCAAAGACTGGTAGCTTTTCTTACTTGACCTCACCTAATTTCTCACCACCCAAACCAGATAAAACGATTCACTAGGAAAGAGATGCAAAGACGAAAAGCAAAAGCCGGCTAAGGTCTTATTTTGATGCTTTCGGAAAGGTTGTTCACGTCATTTCCAGATCTCATGAACAGACAATCTCCTAGGTATCGCTCAAGTTGAAGAGACGGGACTTTTCCCTCCCCCGCCCTTCTCCACGCATCAGTGGAAAAGGAGGGAGGAGACGGATGGGGGGGGGGGAGTTGTGGGGGGTGCAGCAGCGAGCGAAGGAGAAAAGGAAGGGGTGCTAAAGGAAGTAGGAGATGGAAGCGAGAAGAAAGGAGCAGTAGGGGTGGTGCAGAGCCCGGGGCGTCTGCCCGTCCGAGCTCTGGATCCGCCCGGGCGCGGCGCCCGAGTCCCGCAGCGCGCAACCAGTTCCGCGGCCCCGAGACCGGCTGCGACGCGCGGCTGTCCGCCGGCCGTGCCAGGCACCCCGCACTTTAGTCCCCGGACCTGGGGGCCACAGTGTCCGCTCCGGACCGCTGCAGGTAGCGCTCGCGGTGAGTGTGCGGCTCTGCGCCCAGGAAGGGAGCGCGCGGCACCACGGCCAGCTCGCAAGTGGGGAAGGGGAGCGGGGAACCCGGGCAGCGCGGGAACCTCAGGCAGCAGAAGGGCTGGAAACCCTGTAGGGCCGGAGTCGAATTCCTTTGGGACACTTCTTTAGGGTGACCTCACAGCCCTGGAATTCAGGAGTCGTTTGCCCCCCAGCTCAGCCCGCAACCTCTGCTCCCGGGGGCGAAGTTAAGGGAAGCAGGCGTGGTCCTGGGCGGAGCAGGTGGTTCCAGACTGGGAAGGTGTGCTGGATTCAGGCCCAAGGGCAAGAGGTCCTTCCGAGCAGCTGACTTAGTGCTTGGGTTCCCGACGCTCTCGCTTTCAGCAGCCGCCGGCCAAAAGCTGTCCTTGGTGGGACTGGAGAATCTTCGAGTCCACCTCGATGGGGTCTGGCGAGGATTCTGGGGAACATGATGAGAGAATTGTGGAGAGCTGGGAGGAGGTGTAGGTAGGGCAAAGCTTGCAGTTTTCTGACTTGATTCCTCGGGGTATGAGCCACTGAGGTAAAAGGGCAGGAAAGAGCTTCCACCTCGCGGTAGCAACGTGCCTGAGCTGCGGCAGGTCATCCCTGACCGAGGAAGGTATCTTCCTCTTCAGAGGACCAATTGGGCAAAGAAAAAAGGAGGATCTTAGTAAGGGTTCATGCTAAGTCTACATGTCCCCAAAGGGACAAGGAAGACCGAACTATATGTCCAGAAAGCTAAGGAGTCAAATGAAGTGGAGAGAAAATACATAGGGGTAGGCATTTTACTTTGGGTTATTTCCATTTGCACAAAAGAGGTGATCCTTGACTGGACACCCAGATGGAAACAGAAAGTGCCCAGCCAGCTCTGGAAGAAACCTTGAGAAGACTTCGTTTTCTGCATGTTAAGTACTTCCCAGGCACCTTGAGGATTGTAATGCAGTTAAGCTGATTTGTTAAGTGCACGTTTAAGATGACATCAGCAGGGAACATCACCTAACCTTCCCCTCAGTTCTGGGAATAGCTATGCAGTCATTGCAGTTTGATTGCATTTTTGTGGGTGTGTTATTCCAAAAGGCAGGGAAATGGATTTCAGCTGGCCCTTCCTTTACACACAAATCTTTGGAATTTGTTTAGTGGTCAACAATCTAATGATCTTCAGGTGTGAGTTGCCCCATTTGTCTAAGTGTTTATTGAGCTAGGTGGACTGGACCCTGAGCTGACTTTCATTGATGTGGTGAGAGTGTCAATAGCCAGAGCAAGCCTATGGAAGACTCTGCCACCCCCCACCCCCACCCCTTAGAATTGCTGTTGCTCCTTTTTCCCTGTCTTCGTTGCCAAACTCTTAAGTTCTCACATTATCACTTTGAACTTCCTCCAAGAAAAGTGAAGTTTTTACTCCCTTCTTCCCCAGTCAAATCTTCATATAGGCTTCCTCTTGACAATGAACATAATTATGCACTATTTCCAATCAGAAGTGGTTTTCTAATGCTTTGGGTAGATTGTTCATTAAACTCATATTTCTCTGCAACAAATGCTGTATTTGCCTGGTATTAACTGAAGAGTCTCTGGTGAAAAATAGCTTCATTTACTTAGTCTTCTCCAAGAAATTTTAATATACTTTACATATCCACATTGGCCAGTGGGAATCATTTGTCAAGCTTCATCCACTGAGGCTTTCTATGGGGTTAATGAGCTTAAGTTAAAGCAAGGGGTTATTTCCTTTCAACAGTAAGCAATGGAGTTTTTAAGAATTTTCATGACTACTTTATTAGACAAGTTTTATAGATAGCTAAGAGTGAGCAATAACATATTTGAAAGGCAGCTTCTTCAGTAACACAGTAATATAAAATATTATTACTTAACTAGTTTTATAAAGGTCTAAGGTACATTGGTCTTATTAAGACTACCATAAAGCTGATAGTAAAGATGATACAGCACAACTTTCTTAGAAGACGTTTTTAATTTAAAATTGTTTTCAAAGACTTTCAAAATTATAACAACTCTTAGAAACAGGATTGATAGTTTGAATTTTCTTATCCAGTAAACGTAGTCCCTTTTGAATTTGATTAACTATTACTGAAATCATTTCAAAAATATTTACATGGTGCTGACTAGAATATTAGTAATAATTAGTAAACATTAGTAAAAATTAGTAAACATGAACCTAGTAATATATGAAACTCCATCATAGGATTCTCTTTTTTTCAGTAATATATGAAACTCCATCATAGGATTCTCTTTTTTCAGTATTAAGAAGTGGGAAGGATGCTGTTTGAGGTGAACAAAATGCAGTGTGTTGCTTCCTGATTGCTGTTAGCTGATAGTACCAATAATCCCTTGGTGATGGAGTTCCAAGGCCCCAGTGAAACATCTGTACTGAGCCAGTATACAACCATAGCCCCTGCGCCTCACAGTAAGAAACCTTGCTTTTCCATTCTGTCACCCTTAAATTAAACAAGCAAGAAATACTGATTTCTGCTTTAAGAGCGAAGAACCCTTGAAGTGCAGTAGAGAAACTCAGAATTGGCATCTGTAATAGGAATTATTACTTCAGCATGAAAAGGCATAAAGAGAAATGTTTTAGAGCCTAGGAATGAACATAAATAGGTAAAACCTAGATCACTGAGTGCACATGAGAGGGGGCTTATTGATTTGGTAATTTCTCCAATTCTTTGGTGCTCTTTCCTTTTCACAGAAATAATATGTGATACAGAGATTCTATTTTCATCTTTCTGCGGTGGGAAACCATTCCTAGTGTTTTACGAGAATCTTCTTGCTATTGTGTCAGAATGACCTGTTGAAAGATAAGAGGGGAAGCAAGGCGGTTGTTTGGAAGTTACTAGAGTTTTCTAGCCTCATCTTTACTCAAGTGATAACAGTGGAAATAGAAGTGGCCAAATTATGGATATATTTGGAGTTAAAAGCAACAAGACTTAATGCTAGATTAGATGTGGTTGCTTATGGATGTAAAGTTATCAGACTCATGCCTAGATTTATGCCCAGAGCAACTGAAAGATTGCAGTTGTAACCAAACACATATGGGAAGACTAAGGAGATGCAGTTAAGTTTTGAGCAGTCTCTAGATGCTCAGGTACGGACATCACAAGAGTAACATCGCAAGATAGAGGTCACGGGGCCTCCCTGGTGATACAACGGGTTAAGCATAGCGCTGTGGAGCTGTCGGCAGCTGCAGCACAAGTTCGATGCCCATGTTGCAGCAGACCTCTCCTGCCTCACCTGCTGCTCCCCTCAGCAGTGCATTTCCATCGATCTGACTGTTCTGCTCCCCACTCTGTCTCTGGTGAACCCTCTCACCGCCCCACACCTCTGCCCTGCACCCCAGCTTGTATGCATAAATAAATAAATCTTAAAAAAAAAAAGATAGCAGTCATGGGAAAAGTCAAAGAGGTAAAAATGTGCCAGTCATTCATATGTGAATGGTACTTAGAACCATGGGATTTCATGAAATGATTTGAGAGAATGTACTTAAAGGATCAGACTGAGAAATGAGCTCTACAACAGTCCAAAATATGAGCATTAATAAGAGTAGGAGTCAGAAAAGGAAACTGAGAAGGAGCAGTCAATGAAATAGGAGGAAGCCTAGCAAGGTACAATATGTAGAAGCCAAAAGTAGAAAGTATTTTAAGAAGAAGTGATGATAATGAAGTCCAGTGCTGCTGAAGGGTTGAATTATGAAGACAAAAAGTTACCTTAGAATTTTATATCACCTTGATAAGAGCTATTTCACTTGAAATAGTAATGACCAAAGACTGACTGATAAGAATTAAGCAAAGACTGGTGATCTAGAGATTTCAATCATAAGACTTTACCTTATGGATATATTTATAGTTAGAAAAAATAATGTGTTTACAAAGTTACCTGCAGCATTTTATATAAGTAAACTATTGAAAACAGTAAATACCTATAAATAGTAGACAAGTACATAAACTATTTACATCCATTCAATGGAATACTATCCAGGTGTTAAAATTATTACGGCAGTTTTCCATGTACTAATATAAGAGGATCTTCAAAGTATATTAAGTAAAGAGGACAAAGTGCAATGCAATATGCATGCTATGTTTTTATTAAAGACAAAATAAAATCAGCCATGCATAAAAGTATATATTAAAAAAGTAAATAATAGTGGTTACTTACAGGGAGGAAAACTGAGGGTACTAAAATGGGGAAGAGATTGGCTATTGTATATATTTGAATATCTTTGAATTTTGTGTGTATAGATTAGCTATACAAAATATCAAATAGAATTTTATATATATAAATCTGAAAAAAATATTTGTACTTTGAAAGAATAACAAGAGAAGAAAGGATTGGAAGTTTAGAACTGAATATTCTATATAACTAGTTCTTTCAAGATATTTTCAAGAAGTGGACTAAAGGTAGCTGGAACAGATCATGGAGATTTGTTTTTAAAATGGGAGCAATTAAAGTTGGGATAGACCGGTAAGAATGAACCAGAGAGAAGGAAAAGCTTATTTTTAAAAATGTGGAAAGAGGACAACTATGGGAGCAAAATGTTTTAATAAGTGGTAAGGGAACCAATTCCATGTACTGGTGAGAGAGGGAAATAGCATGTCTGAGAACAGAGACAGTTCCTAAAACCCCCCAGATCAGGATCAGCCCTTTAGTCATTCTCTCACATTCCTAAAGCTAGGTGCTGCCTGGGACATTGTGTAAATTCTTGCAATTGTCGCTACTTTAGTCTTAGTTCTAATCTCATTTGGACCCTCAACCTCTCTTCAACCCATTTCTTACTATTGCTTGGAATACTCTCCAGTTCTCCTTAGTAAGCTAAAAGAAATGTACCTCGTCTCAAAACTGCCCTCTCACTCTCATGATGATTCCTCTATCCTGGGAATTCAGAGACTCAGGGAGTGACGCTCTTTCCCACTGTTAATGCCTGCACTCATCTGCTCAGCTCCTCTCCTTCCCTTCAGTCCTACACTTCAGCTGACTTCCCTGTGGGCTTTGGTTCCCACAATTCTCCGCTTCAGTGTGAACTTTGCATCATAAACCACTTTTTTTAATCAACTAAAACTCTAATCTTTTTAATCAACTTTAACCTCTTCTTAGTTTAATGACTCCATAATTTAAGCTTATTATTAAGATCATGTCATCCCATTCTTTAAAAAAAAAAAAAAAAAAGCTTCTAATGACCCCTAACCTCCTCATACTACTCTACTATTCACTCTTCTGTCGACCAGCTTCTTGAGGAAACTAATTTTTATTTCTTGTTAGCATGTCCTTTCCTCCCTGTTAACTCCTCTCCTACAATAACCTGGCTTCTACTTCCACCACCCCATGAAACTTCTCTAAACTGGTCACCATATTATTAACTCAGAAGCTCCTGATCAGTGAAAGCTTAGCTTGCTGAACTACTTAGGAACATTTGACAAAGTGAAGTACACATGCCTTACTTTCAACTCAAAGATACCTTTCTTCCTCTTGAAGAAATTTAGTGACAGCTAAATTGATTTACCTTGATCTCTTGATTTACCTCTGATAGTTTAATCTTCTCCATTTGTTCGGTCATCCTCTTGTGCCGTCCATCCTTAGCTCTGTTCTCCATTCACTTCCATTTTTTTCTTTTTCTATTTTGGTTAAGGATTTTTTTGAAAGCCTAAAAACAAAAATAAACAACTATGATACCTCTCCCCAGAAAATAAGTACATAGGTACAAATATATGCAGATAATTTTTGTCAATTAACAGACTTACTGAAGTCCATCCATGGAACTTAGGAATCTTCTACATCTTCTTATAAAATAATTCTGTCAGTTACTGTGGTCTTCAGATATCCTCCAAATGAAATGATGGATCCTACTTATTCCAAATGTGAGAACGGATCTCAGTTCTAATATTGCCCATTAGTGCTCCTCTTTTACAATATTTAGGTGGCAACAATATTACCTTCATAATTTTTTTATACCTACACAGCATATAATTTCTTCTTTATATAACTTCTCTTTCAATGAACTCACATTTTAAAATATAAATAAATGAAAGTAAAATTCTGATCACTATTGTCAATGGAAAATTAATATTACTGCTAATATTACAGGCAATGATAAAAATGGTGGTGTTACTATATTTTAATAAGATATTTAATGTCAACTAAAAGCCTTGAGCATAAGGCTAACTTATCCTTGGCTTATAAAGGAGATAGCAATAGTTGAAAACAAATTTTCACCAAACTGTTCCTCTCTCTAGAGATTAATCCAAAAGGAAAGAAAATTGAAAAGGGAATAAATTCCTCATTATGTGATATTGTGTTATTTAATGCCATCACCCAGTACAAGTAAAGTCATGTCCAATAGCACCAGTGGGACTCGGACTTGGGAAAACTCCCTTCTCTTCTGTGTGTTTAGTCCAAACCTCCTCTAAGCTACAGACATTGGAAATCACCATATGGAAAGATAAGTAACCTTCAGGACCAGTCAACAGATTCATAACTAAACTCATCTTCCTTTTTCCCTAAATGTTTAAGCTTCATATTGCATATCCGTCAGAGAAATTCCCACATTCCTTTTTAAAAAAATTTCTTCAGACCAAGCCAAATTCAGTCAGTCTGAATGGATCTCTTCAATCTACTTACCTGCTCATCCAATACTTTAACACACTCTGCCTGGCCTGGACTATATTAAAATATCTCTAACTGTATCTTCCTGGACTTAGCCTCACCCCTCTGAATCATCTGCCCCATACTCTCACCAAATTAGTTTTAAAGTTTAGTTCTTTTCCATGCTTAATATCCTTTGGTGGCTCCCTAATTCCATCTGGAGACCAACCGAGTCATATAATTTACCCTGCTAGCCCTCTTTTATCGTCCAGTTTATTTCCCGCCCCTGCCTTACCAACCTTAATATAGTGAATTTAGTCATTCACCAAAATTCAGGTTTGTTTTTCTTCCCAGGCAACCTTCCTTAACTAGAAAATAACCCACTCTTGTATACTGGGCATGAACCTTTGTAAGCTTCCATTCTGTTTGTATTTTATTTATTCGCCTGTGTCTTCTCTCTAATAAGATCAATGAGTCCTTGGAAGCAGGAGTCTTTTTCATTTCTTTTCCCCACATTGAAGGAACAAAGGGAAACTTCGATTCTCCTGTTGTCTGAAGTAAAAGCCCATGTAAACAAGCCATGGCACTGAACACTTCACAGATACTCTTGAATAGGAGTGATGTTCTAAAAATAATTTAAAAACTTCTTTTTCTCCATTCAGTAGTGGTTTTCTCTATGACAATTCACTCTTTCAAACTGCTTCATAAAATAAAGGGGAAAAAAAATCAGAGACACTTTCTAACATAATCTTCCTGCCCACCAAAACAGATGACTATTTTTCTCATATAATAAAACCTCAAGGGAAGAAACCGATATAACCTCATTCAATAATCCTCTTTAATGTTCAGCCACTTTTATTTTTTATATAATGTAAATTGACATTGTTGTAGTCATTTTTGTTCTTTAAAAAGGACAATATTGTTACATTTTCTTCGTATCAGTCTTTCATCTCTTTCAAAACAATGTCAACCAACATTGAACAAAATTGTCTAAATTTATGCCAAGATTTTGGTATTCATTCATCTTTGCAGATATTTAACTTTGACCTTAATCCAAGTTACAGAGGTTTTTGACTCTATTTCAACTTGACTGTGTCCTCTCTTTCTGCATTATGTGCTACCTTTTAGTTTAATCACAGTCATAGGGAGAATTACTGGAATAAAGTCTTCTTTGAGATAGATGTTTTATATAAGTAGAAACCAGTGTATACATTAAAAGTCAGTGTTATGTCCAATGCCTAACCATCTAAAGCCCTAATTTTATGTTTTGAATTTTTTATACTTTGTTTTTTGAAGCATTTGTGGTATTTTGAAAAACATATAAGGCATGATTTTGTTTTCTAATTATCTTTGCAAGTAAGGTTCCTGACAGCTGCATCAATAGCTAGACAGTTTCAGGAAAAGACTAATTTGACTCATGTTTCCAAAAGAAGATATAGTTATGTGGTACAAATAGGTTAGTTGAATATCTTCATACTTTCTTATATTAAATATCACTTGAACTAATGAGCCCAAGATTCAGCAAGTGGTCATTTCAACATTCTGTCTGTGTAGTACTCAGTACAGTCACTGCTACATAGCACTGACAATTCAAAGCATCTTTTAGCTGCTCTTGGGAATTTTGACAACTGTGCTTGACAAGGCAAGGACCCATTATTTCTAGCTGAAATAAAGGCAGTAGAGCTCTCTATTCTTACTTTCATAACTGAAGTCTAGACTGTGTGATTTGGAGCCTTTCAGTTTTGAGAAAGAAGCCTAGATTTTAAATGCCTAAAGAACCAATTTCTCTCAAATTCATCTGTGAACTTTGCCATCTTTCTTCAGTAGGTTGAATCTGCCACCATTAGTCTTAGCACATATCAGAAGGGCGAGGCTAATATTCTTTCCTTCATAGTCAAAATCCTGGAAAGGGCTTTTAAATGAATGGGTTAAAATCCTACAAACTTCATTTTTTGTCACAAAGAAGTATAACAAGATTTAACTCAAGTCTATGTGAGTTCTCTTTCTATACATACCATCCCAGACACACCCTCTCAAAGTACCTACAATCTTTCATCGGCCATCGTTGCTACCTCAGAACCTAAGTAGAGAAAATCTGTCTTTGAACTTCTTAAAAAGTGTATAAATGGATCACACCCTTTCAGAGTTGTGGATAGGCAATAATTCTGTAGTGGCTAAACAGGTTGCATTAAAACCAGTGTCACATGTTGCAGTACCGAATCTTTTTTAGAAAACATGAACTTGATATAAGATACAAATATATAATATTTATACTAAAATGATAGGGAAGTGCTATCTGAATGAATAAACTTATGGTTATTACAGCATACAAAAGTGATGAAAAGTAAATGAAAAATAGATGTAATGCCTCTTCCCTGGATACAAACTATAAATAGAAGTATAATTTAAAAAAACTTAAGAACTATCCATAATTGCATGAGTACAATTATAATAGCTTAAGAACAAATTGTTTGATTGTTTTCACAGTTGTATTCCAATGTATTTCATCTTTACAACCTGACAAAAATGCATATCCCCATTTTATGGAAGAGAGAAGTGATTCCCAGAGATTCAATGGTTTATCCTTATAGCAAGTCTGACAAATGGTGGGGCTAGGGACACACATTCACATTTTGGCTTGGTCAGATCATGTTCCAGTTTTTAGAGTATGTTGCCCTTCAGTCCTAAAGTATTTGAGAAAAAAACCAACATTCTTCTCTGGATTCACTTACATAATGCAGTTTATCGTTTTCTTTTCTTTTTTTTTTTTTTGAGATTTATTTATGCATAGAAGAGCTGGGGTGTAGGCCAGAGGAGTGGGGGCATGAGAGGATTCACCAGAGGCAGAGTGAGGAGCAGAACAGGCAAATTGACTGAAATACAGTGCCAAGGGGAGCAGCGGGTAAGACGAGAGAGGTCTGCTGCACCATGTGGGAATCTCCCTGGCCAAGGATCGAACTTGTGCTGCAATGGCTGCTGATAGCGTCATAGTGCTGAGACTTAACCTCTTGAGCCACCAGGGAGGCCCCAGTTTATCATTTTCATTGTCTGTTAGTTTACAACAAAAATGGCAATATTTATACTTTAAACTGAAAAATATTTCTTTCATATTACTTACTTTACAGATGCTTCCAATATACAAGTGTGATTTTGTTTTAATAAAAGTTCCCTCATTTTATCTACAATACATAAAACTATGTAAATAATAAAATAAAATTATCCACAGTTCCATCACAATGTTCTCATAAGAATTGGGTATTATGTCTTAGTTTTATACTTTTTTTTTAAGATTTATTTATTTATGCATACAAGCTGGGGTATAGGCCAGAGGCGTGGGGCGGCGAGAGGGTTCACCAGAGACAGAGTGGGGAGCAGAACAGGCAGATCAGAAATACACTGCTGAGGGGAGCAGCGGGCGAGGTAGGAGAGGTCTGCCGCACCATGTGGGATTCTCCCCAGCTGGGCATCGAACTCACATCACGAGCCTTCGACAGCTCCACAGCGCAGCGCTCAACCGCTATGCCACCAGGGAGGCCCGTTAGTTTTATACTTACTTGCTGAATTGATAGTCAAAAAATACATCTCCATTTTTGTTGGTATATTGTTCATTTGATTAACTATAAGGTTAACATAATTTTTACATTTCATGGTAATTCATTCTATTTGCCTTTTTTAAATTATCTGCCATTGCTTTTTTTCATATTACTATAGAATAAATATGTATTACATTTCATGCTACAGTTTGTGTTTTTCAATGCTTTGTCATAGATTGCAAATTTTTCTCTTTACTGATCTCTTTGAATTTGTTCCATAACTATTAATGGCAATGAATTTTATATGATTCAACATTTCATATTTTTTCTTTGGTTTGGTTTTGGCTTCATGAAACCGGAAGTAAATTTGCAACTTTCCCAAGATCACCTGGAATCGTGTTTGTTTATATTTTCCAATTTTAATGGTCTTATTTTATATTTCATTATATTATCAAGATGTCATTCATTCTATGCACCATGTGTGATGAGATGCTATCTTGATTTTTTTCCTAAAGAGTTAGCCTATTGTCCTAATATGTATCTTGAAAATTCATTACCTTCATTAAATTTGTCTTCAGCTAGATGCTTCTGTTGATGGTGATGATTTCTATTTAATTGCTCACTCCCTATACTTGTTGCAACACACCTATACTACTTTTAGTTATGGTACATTTTATATTTTAGCACTGTAGGACAAGGATTTTTTTTAAATCACTTTTTCTGAAAGCTTGTTTATTCTTTTTGTTCGTACCACTCACTGAATGTTTTTGTGAGATACCAAAAAAGTGAAAATTTTTATTAGAATAACATTTTAAGTAAAAATTTAATTTGAAAGGACTAACTAGATTTCTCATGAAAAAATATAATACCGACTTGTTTCATGTTTGTCAAAACAATTTTATAATTTACTTTTTTATGAATTTCACATGGTTTTTATTTGGGTTTTTTCCTAGGTATTTCATGTGACAGCATATGAATACAAATGATAATTATTTCTTATTGCATCTCCTTTTGGTTATGGCTGGTTTACAGAACATTTATTTTTATTCATTTGTCTTTAAACTATATATTTTGCCAAATTCCTGTTAATTTGAATAGATTTTTAATTTTCTTAGCTATTTAAAATAGAAATTAAAAAAGAAAATAGGCATTAATATATTCAGTAATTATAATTTTTTTTAATTCTGTACTTAAAAGCATGTTCCATGATTTAGGCAAAACAATAGTATATTATATCTACACAGCTATTCCACCACAATTGCTGTTGTCATTCTCATTAGTATTAACCAAATAGTATAACATTGAATTCTAACATTCCTCTTTAATTAAAAATTATCCTGAAGAAGCAGAATAAATTATAAAGTACAACGTTTTGTGTTTATATATTGTCAGTTTTTAAGTATTTTTAATTAAATAAAATATTTATTTTAAATATTGTTTATATGACCAGAAAACATGGCTAGCATCATTTTTACTTGAGATGCTTAAATAAGATTTTTTTGTGTGTGTGGTTTATAGATATTTAACTTATGTAAAATTCCACTGCATATTTGAAAAACAATGAATTTTGTGCTATGTGCAACACTAAAATTCAGCATTATATTAATCACTTTTAATCTTATTATATATGATTGATCTATTATTAATTTATAGAGATTCCTATTACAATTATATTTTTTCCCATTGGATATCCAACCTAAGGTTGTGTATTTGTACATAGTGGTATTTGACTAATTAGGCATTTGAAGATATGTAATTGGCTGATAGTGACTTTTGACCCAGCTTATATATCATATGAAGAAAGATAAGTAGAAACTTTGCATAACAGTTACTAATTTTAAGAAACACTTGACCAGAGTCCATGCTATTAAACTCTTTATCTGAAATAAATCTCTTGTCTGCACTTATTAGGTTAGAATATGAAAACTTTCTCTTAGTTTTCCCCCAAATAATCTGACTTTCTTTTTTTTTTTTTAAAGATTTATTTATTTATGCATACAAGCTGGGGTATAGGCCAGAGGTGTGGGTTGGTGAGAGGATTCACCAGAGACATATCGGGGAGCAGAACAGGCAAATCAATTGAAATACAGTGCTGAGGGGAGCAGCGGTGGAGACAGGAGTGGTCTACTGTGCCCTGTGGGAATCTCCCTGGCTGGGTATTGAATTCGTGCTGCAGTGGCTCTGGATAGCTTCATAGTGCTGCACTTAACCCATTGCAACACCAGGGAGGCCCTGAATTTCTTTTTTATGTACACAGCTGCCAGAGATTAGATGTTGACATATTATCTTGATCTCAAGTAATTAACATTTCTTCTCATAATTTCAGAAAAACTCTTTCCTTCATACCTTAGTTCTCACTTAAGAATTTTTTTTTAATTTTAGAGTGATTTCTAAAATTTTTCTATCCTTTCACTTTCAGCATATGAATATTCTTAAAATCTGAATTGATTTTCTTATAGACAGCATATATTTGGAATTTTTTTTAATATTTAGTTATTTATTGCACAGAAGAACTGGGGTGTAGGCCAGAGTTGCGAGGATGAGAGGATTCACCAGAGACAAGAGTGGGAAGCAGAATAGGCAGATCTACTGAAATACCCCGCTAAGGGGAGCTGCTACCGATAACGGCAGAGGTCTGCTATGTCATATGTGGGTTAGCTCCCTGGCTGGGGATCAAACTCAGGCTTTAGTGGTGATAGTGCTGACCTTTAACTCCTAGGTCATCATGGAGGCCCTGGACATTGTTTTTTATCCATTCAGCTAGTCTTTGGTGGTTTTGATTGATTTTACCTTTAAATTAACCATTGATATGTAAACCCTGACAGTTGCTACTTTGTTCAGTTTTGTTGTTTTGTAGTTGTTTTTGTTCCTTTCGTCCCTTCTTTCTGTCTTCCTTTGATGATTTGATAGTTTTTTTTATTTTAGTGATATACTTTGATTCTTTTCTCTTTACCATTTTTTAATCTACTGTATGCTCTTTTCTTTATGATTACCATAAGACTTAAAATTATAACCATATTTTAGAAGCTGATAACCTAAGTCCAATCACTCACAAAAAGCTACACTTTTATTCTCCTACACACACTTTATATATGATGTCAGAATTTACTTTTTATATATATCCATAGGCAAATTTTTATCATTGTAATTATTCTTAACATTGTCCAGAAACTACTTAAAACTCTCAAATTAGTTTCTACAAATAAGCTTTTTAAATATTCCTGACATTCAGCTATTCTTTCTATATTTTTACCTAAATTGTTAATTTGTTTAATTTTTATTTTGGTGGTACTTGGGAAGTCAACAACCTGTGGAAACAGCCAGGAATTAAAGGAGTGATAAAACCAAATGCCTTCAACCCAGTATAAAGAGTCTTCTTAATCTGACCTCTATCTACATTTCTAATTTTATACCTTACCAGATTAACTCACCACTTGAATTTCTCAACTATGAACTACTTTGCAACTACATCCTAAACAAAATCTTTCTAACTCTCTAAAAATTGTTTTTCAATATATTAGCTTCTTCCATCATTTATTTCTATATATTTGTAATTGAACTTACTGCCTTTATGTGTTGTTTATCTATAAATCTGTACCTGCACTTAATATGCCACAAGCTTCTGAAGCGCCAAGTACATGTGTAGTCAGTGACTAGTGACTAAAATAGGTTTTAAAAAAATGCACTTTTAGTAAGCAAATGAGAGTTCAATGAGTTTATTCCTAGACCTCTTGTTAGTATCATCTTGTTCAAGTCTCTAAACATCTTTTCATGTCTCTATTTGTATGCCTGTATAAATGGGTAAAATAATTCTTGGACTTCTTAAACTTCTTACAATTACTATTTGGCATCAAAATAAGAAGATTACAGGAATGTTTTATAAATAGAAGGCATTATGTGCTCAAAGTAGATCTATTTAAATGTTGTGATTCCATAGTTTTACTGAAGTTCCAATTAGCCAAACACATGCATACACACATACACACACACACCCCACATTAAAGGATGTCATATTTCTTATCTTTATTAATGTATTTCTGTATGTGTAGAAAAAGTATCAGCTTTGTTATCTGGTAGCCTAACATTTGAATGCTACCAAGGTTGGAGGTATTAACTTCACTTAGCATAGCATTTTTAATCATCTTAATGTACATTATTATTATTATTTTAGATGTTAAGTTCTTGAAGATAAGTACATCTCTATATAATACATAATATATATTATACACAAATAGTCACTATAGGTCTTTGGTAGTGATAGCATCTTTGATAATGATAGCAACATTCTGAATTTAAAAAGCTAATAAACAATAGAAAAAGTCAGAAAATAATCTTTAACATCCCTATTGCAAAATTCCTACACAGGTCTGCATTCTAGCCAGCTAAACATTATTCATAAGCCCTTTAGACTCTACCAGTTGGGAATGCTACACTTGCTGAATTTTTGAGATCTCTAGCCTTTGTTCTGTATATTAACTAAGCAATGCTTTTGCATTCTACAAACAAATTTTACAAATGAGATGCACAGCTGGAATGTGACTTGACCTCTGCTTCTGGCAGTCTTTCAGATGCACTTACTACAAGTGACATAAAGGAAGTTTAAAATTTAAAAAGTTAGAGAAGACAAATGGTAAGATTACTGACGTGTTTTAATTATTTGTCAAATTTTTCTTCATCCATTGGGTTTGCAGATGCTGTCTCGGTACTATTGCTCATGTCTCTGGTGAAACCATGCTATATAAAGCACAACTCTGTCAAATTATCAGGAGTCAGTGGAAAGATATTCTTTGTGAGAGATAGAAGTGACAAGTACAAATTTTGTGGAAAATGTCTGATAACCTTCAGTGATACTACTCTATTTTTGTAGGATCCCAAAAGAGACACCATTATAGAAAGAAAAGAAAGTTCTTGTGATTTATTCTTGGTTGCTTTAAAGAATTATACAAATGCAATGTAATTTGGGGATTATTCACATATATTTATTTGCTTCATGTTTAAATTTTTCTCAATAGAGAGACCTCTGCTAAGATGTAAAGTGACCTCCAAATGAATCAGACAACCTGAGCAAGCTGTACTATTTACATGCTTAAGATAAAAATTTTACCCATATTTTCCTGTGTTGATACCAATTGTTATAGAGAGCAGAAGATTAAATTTAAAGAGGAACTTTAAATAAAATTCATACACAAAGCAATGAGACTGATATTAAGGCTGATTCTGAAGAGTTAGACCCAATGTTAGCATAATAAGTTTGCATATTCCCTTTGTATCAGGGAAAAACCCAGAATATACCTGTATTTCAGTCAGTCTTCCAGTATCCCAGGAAGGCTATACAGCAACATAAGGATCTGTGCAAAGGAGGATTGTGGAAGATAATATCTTGAACCTAAATATCATACCATTCTTCCACTTGATTCATAGAAATCCTGCATTCCCGTCATGCCAACTAACAGACTTGAAGTCTTTTCCACTGCCACCCCCTTTTCAGCATTTCATTCCCACCCCTTCCTATCCCTGCCTCACCCAAACATCCTTTACCCTGATTACATATCTCACAAATGTGTCATCAAATCCACACGCTAAGCCAATATCCACTAGGAAAGATGATGAGAGTGCAATACTTAAGGAGACAATTACTCTCAAGGCTATGCAAGTTCTGTCTTAAATTATGCATTCTAGACACCTCTCTTGCCTTCCCCTAGATCCAGATATGAGAAAAGGGTATAATGAGATGTCTTAATCAGATTGTGCTGTTGTAATAAAAATATCATTGATTAGGTGGCTTATAAACAAAGGAAATTTATCACTCTCAGATCTGGAGACTGGATAATTCAGGATCAAAATATGGTCAGAATTGGTGTCAGAGTTGTCTTCCTGGTTCATGAATAGCTGCTTCTTACTGTGCCTCACTGGACACATGGGAGGATAGATCTCCTGGGTCTCTTTTATAAGAACACTAATCGCATTCATGAGGATTCCACTCCCCATGATCTAGTCACCTTCCAAGGCGCCACCTCCAAATACCTTTGGTGTTTAAGTTTCAATATGAGTTTTCAGGGGACATAAACAATCAGTCTATAGCATAGGGTAACTTTGAATCCCCTTCATGAGATCTGCAGGAATTTGACTAGTCTGGTAACTTATGGAGCCCTATAAATTTTTATTGATAGATTCATAAACATTATTGGGTTAAGTTTTGGCCTGAAATTCCAGGAAACAAGAAAATATCCTTCAAAATCTTGTTATATGTAGAAAAACAAAGTTTTTACTTCCAGTTTTCACTGGTGTCAACAGTTCAGTGAACTGTCTCCCACGCACACTGCTTTACTTCATTTAAATCGTTGCCACATGATAAATATCTAAGATTACTGGTCAAATGACATGAACATTTTGGGGATGTGTTACTTACTGCCAAGGTTCTTTTCAAAAGAAAATTTTATATTGTCACTGTAAATATCTGTGGTGATGTTCACCATCATAACATGCAATTAGATATTTGGAAATATGCTAATATGCCATTAGAATAATCACTTAATAGCAGTCTTACATGATGATTGATCTTATTTTTACTTTTTTAAATTCGTAAGTTAAATTTTAAGCAATAAATACGAGAGATAATACTACTACACTTTGTCAAAATCTCATAAATTTGATCATTAGTATTACTAGTTTTCTATGTTAAAGGCATAGGAATGAGCCTAAAATAAAGTGACTAAGATTTACAGATTCAACCAGAATAGTTTTGTAAGTTTGACATGACCATTTGAGAATTAACTTAGTAAAATCAAAGTTTAAATTTATTTTAAATGATACTATGTTTCCACTGAAGATAATTTCCAAAAATTTCCTAACTAATTTGATTAAGATAAGTAAAAACAGAACTGCTGGTGAGTGAATCAATTCTTTGGTAACATTTAGTATTTCATAACAATTGTGCTTTATTCACTATTTTGTTACTGCCTAAAGACACTAAATAATGGATGGGATATACTCTTGCCCATGAGCAGTAACTCTGCAGCTTGGCCTCCTTTTCAGGACCTCTAAATGTTACGGTGTGGTGGGAGTCTCTCTTCAGCCCTCTTTTCTTCTTCATCCACACTCACATTGTCTCCACTGCTCCTGTGGCTTAAGAAAACTCATGTTTTCAAAAGTTTTGCAGATCCGTCGTCTCAGACTGAATCTCTAGATTTAGATATCAAATAGCTCTATGGTATCATTTTTTGTATACTTAATATACACCTCAACATCCCAGGTAAACTCGCTCTTCTCCAAATCATCCCTGTTTTTCTTATCATATCACTAAACCCCTGCATACATGGGCCATAAACATGTGTATTATTCCAAACTCTTCTCTTTCCCTCTCACCTTCATCCAACCCATCAACAAGCCTATTGGTTCTACTTTCATATACATCTCTTATCATGCCTTAGGAAATGCTCTGTGATTGAATCCCTGACCACAATTTCAAGCCCATCTTTGTAAAACAGGAAATTTTACTTAATCACTCTTCATAACACATAGACTGCCTGAAAATTAGAATTATAGTTATGCTTGCCTATTTATTGTCTCTCTTCCCTCTGGGGGAGGGACATTTTTCAGTTTAATTCCCATACTAAGAATGCTACCTGGTACATTGTAGACACTCAGTAATACTGTGAGTGAATGAATTCATAGCCATAGTTTAAGTCTTTGAGAAGAAGGCCTGGAAGTGATGGGAATAAGACTGAAAGCTACACATGATTATCAGCATGCTAGAACAGAACGTGCCATAGATGTGCTTTCTTCAACACAATCTTTGTTTTTGAAACACTTAAACATCAGCATTCCTTTTGCAAATAGAGGCCCAAAAATGTCATACTGATGCAAAGAAATCTACTTCTTTTTAACATAGTTCTATTAAAATAAAGACTCCCAACACAAGGCAAAAGAAAAACTTTTTTAAAAAAAAATTTATTATCCATCTCTTTAGCCATCCTTCCCTCCTACCTCTGAAATTTTATGCTTAGAAAAAATTGTCTTTCCTCCCATAATCAAAAATGATGCTTGGATTTGATGATAGTGATCATAAGGAATATTACTATGCCCGATTATTTCAAATTGTGCAAAAGCTAAAGCCCATAAAACTATGTCATGGTCATAAACCTGTTTTTCTAATCTTCATAATGTCTTATTTGCCCTAACTTCTCAGGCCATAGTCATAATAAATGAACTTCCTGCTGGGATTTGCACATCTCACTAGAATAGTGTGTTTTAGATCTTAAAAGTTGTATTTGATATATTTAAATGATTTTAAATAATAAACCCCAGAGTTGCCCTGATGTGACTGATAATGAAATTTATAATCCACTATAGTCTCCCTTTGCCTGGGCCTGCAGTAAATTAACTGCCAGGAAATATATGAAATATGCTGTTGTAAAACTCCTGGTTTCTCACTACTGAATTTATTTGAATAATTGCTAAAATATATCTCATTGTTTACAGATCAGATTTAATCTCCTAATCATAAAGCCTGGTCCTCTTTCTATATTCTGTGTGTTGCTTGGTGGAGACTGTGCTTATCTAATCTCTTAAGCCAGAAGAGTCATTCCATAATGCCCAACTCTCCTTAATTTCATGTATCACTTGAATCATCATAGCCTCTCAGTTCTGCTTTCAAAATACCTCTGCCATCTGTTCCCTCTTTTAAAGTACTATGTTCCCTTTGAAAGATGGGCTCATCTAGTCTCACAGAGGTGCATTCATTTGGATTCTGACTGTACCCATCTTTCCCCTTAAAATCAGGGAGGAAGCTGTCTGCTCAGAATCATGTCTCAAGGTTCCTCTCTGAAAGGCTGAAGGATTTAGGAATGGTTGGTTGACTTGTCACTAGACAGTCTACTGCAGAGGTGCTACTGGAAGTAAGAGATTCTATAAAAAGAGAAGATGTGACAGCAGACAGGCAGGGTTTCACATCCTGTCTCTGCCTCTACCCATGGCATCATCTTGGGCAAGTTCACCTCTCAGGAAGTTAATTATTTTTGACTTTGAGTTCATAATTCACACATCATGGGGGTTTTGTAAAAACAATATAGGATCATGTACTGAAAAATATTTCCTGATATTTGTTGGATGTTCACCAGCTGTTAGTGCTCATCTTGAATCCTCCTATCATTTGTAGGCATCATCAAATGATACCAGAAATCCTGCAGAAATTCAGCATGCTTTCCTAGCCCTCTTTGGCTGAGAACTGCTGAGTACCAAAATCTTATTTATTTCTCAACCGGGAATGAGACCTTGTTCTATCTCAGGGGACATGTTTCTGTTTGTGCTTCTGCAAATCATCATTCTAGATTAGCTGAAAATTAATTCCTTTCATGTTATTTTTTGTTGTGGTGGTGGTGTCTAGGTTCCAAAAAAAATGCATGTTTCCTAACATTCTTTGTTCTGTCCTTACATATTTTTACAAAATCAACTCTGATATTCATTGTTTCTTATGTAAAGTTCACGGTCTTTTCACTGTTTTGTACCCTACACAATCAATCTCACTTTTGCAACTAGAATCCCTTCCCTTGCTTGAATGTCTAGTAATGCCTGGTATTCTTAGATAATATCCTCTGTAAACCTTCTTCAAACTTTGCCTCATCTCAGGAAGTCAGTTATTCCCATTCAATGTTACCATTGTGTTTTGGTATGTCTCTGTAAGTGTGTATCTTGTCATAGCAGTACTATTTGTCTTATCCATTATCACATAAATTTCTTGATGAATGACAGTGTCATAACATCTAGAATGTGCTTGAAGCTCCACAAAGATGTTCCTATTTCAGTTGCCCTTATCCATTTTTTTAAAAATTTATTTATTTATGCATACAGAGCTGGGGTGTAGGCCAGAGGTCCTGGGGGTGGGGGGCAGTGAGAGGATTCACCAGAGACAGAGTGGGGAACAGAACAGGCAGATTGAAAAACACTGCAAAGGGGAGCAGCGGGTGAGACAGGAGAGGTCTGCTGCACCATGTGGGAAGCTCCCTGGCCAGGGATCGAACTTGTGCTGTAGTGACTGCTGATAACTTCATAGTGCTAAGACTTAACCCCTTGTGCCACCAGGGATGCCCTGCCCTTATCCATTTAAAGTTTTTTTTTTCTTTTTTAAATTTTCTTTGTTAAACTGCAATCATTTTGTATTCTACATGATACACAAATGTGATTCTTACACAAATATTATTTTCATATAATTCTGAATATCAACATTTGAAAACCCAGATAAATACTCCATTATGTGTGCTTCCCTGATTTATATGAAAATATCATTCTGCAAGACAGATTTCAAAGCTGATACATCTCAAAGTCCTGTTTGAATTTTAAAATCTCAGAAAAATTAATCATTTTTAACCAGTTTATACAAATAAATAAATTGGAAAGTGATGAAGCATAATTTCAACAACCTTCAAAATAAATATCTTTCTCAAAATCATTTCATATTACAAGTTGATGCCAAATAATATATCCCTAACATGATAATAGCCCTGAGAGAAACTTCTTACTTGGGAAAAGGATGGCGGAATAACTGACATCCAACTACTATAGCATAGTCAGTACAACATAGTACAACATGGCTAGTACAGAGTATGTGTGACCAAAGAGTCATGCATCCAGGTTCTAGATCTTTCTCTGCTAGAGTAGCTTCTTGAGTTTCTGTGGCTCACTGCACAGGCTCTTCATCACTGAGGTAACAGAGAGAGCAGAGTCCTCAGACATCTAGGCAGTAAGCTTCATCTTATTGGTATATCTAGACCAAAATATTTGAAGAGTTCTGTAACTCAGTCTTTCCATATCTGTGATATGTTCATATTATTTACATTGTCTTAAGATCTCTTTACAAATTCTGTCCTCTCTCAAAATATCCGGTAGATTATCAGCTCTCTCTGCCATCTTAAGTTGGTGTATATGAGTTTTCAAAAAATCTACTTTGTAAAATAACTGACAAAGTGGGGAACTTGTACTTCCTGACAGAACATGAACTGAGAGTGTCATTCAAGTTCGATTAGTTAAGTATTAAAAAATATTAGTCTCCTGCCTGGGGAAAGATAAGAATATTTTTAGTGCCTTTTCATTACTTTAAAAGGAATTTTCTAACAAATTCAGTTTAAGTATAAATACAACTCTTTAATTATCAGTAACAATGGGGAATGGAAAATTGAAATCTACAGATAATCCAAAATTTTATTTTAAAGAGCACATTAAACCTTTGTACCCGTGGAGTTTCTTCATAGTACTCAGAGCCAAGAATTAATTTGCTTGCTTGCTGCATATTGTTTGCTACTTCATCAGTGGTAGAGGGATTGATTAGCAGTAAGGTAGGTGCTTAGTAGCATAGCCAGAAAATGAGTGAAATCACAACCCAAAGGACCTGAATCAATCACAAAATTCATATCTAACCTTTGAAAATCTACTGAAACCAATTTTCATTTTATGACATAATTTCTAAGAATAAAATACAAAACATTTTGAGATGTAAATTTCTAGGATGGATCATCTTATTTAAAAATATGGTTAGTCTTCAATTCAACTTTCTGAATCAAATACTGCTGCAACTGTTTTGAACCTTATCAAATCCATTTGCCCCAAGCAATAAAACAAAGAGCATTTCATCAACTGAAAACTGTTACAGACCTAGTCCCATTTCAAAGATGGATATATAATGTTGTTTTATTTATTATGCAAAGTCAGCAGGCAAAGATATCATTGGTGCTGCCTCTCCCTTTGAAAAGGCTCACCAACCAAAATGGTTATTGTAAAACCAATACAATATACCTAACACAGCAGCCACTATAGACAACTTCCTTCACAGTCTCAATGGTTACTCCTTTTGCCTATTGCTGGACCTCATTTTTGCCTCAAACTCTACTATTTTGGTTGGGTCACTTCATGACTATTATCTACTAATATCTAAAAGGATATTCATTTCATTATAGTCATTTGAGGATAAGTATCATTCTTTATTTGTACGAAACATGCAGTATCTGAAATCCAGCATTGAAATTACCAAATGAAGTATAAGTGATATGTTGGATGTGCCTAAAAAATCTGTTGTCTTCTCTAATAAGCTAAAATCCAAATCCTGTAAAACTGGCAGAAGGAGAAATTCTTCATTCATGAGAAGGCATACATACCATTATTCTCACAATCCTTCTCCTGTGACTTCCCATTTCACCAGGGACCTTTTAGTTACTTCTCCACTTCCACACTGGCTTGAATGGAACTGACAAGTACTACATCTGAGTTTTACACATGTGCCATCTATTCATCACATATGTAATTAATACTGTTTGGTTGCTTCAAGTAAACCAGCCATTCATGCAAAATGCACTATTATTCTCATGGAGATAATGTATAGGTCATCCTTGGGAAAAGAGTAATTTATTTAAATCATTTATAAAACTACAATATAAATGGAGGTTTTATTATTTAATCAAATGTATATACAATTTGGAACACTTTGGAAATACTTAGATATCTTCAGTTAAACACTAGAATGAATATTTGCAATAGAAGTGTAAAATATGATCTCAATGAAATGTTTAACCACTGTTCCTTTATTCATTAAAATTTTTAACCCCAAAATAATCTTTAGTCTCATATATTCAATGATATCTCCCCTAATTTAAGGAAAGTTAACCCTTAGTCTTATTTAAAAAATAATCCTATTATTAAATATCAAAATGAAAAGAGATATAAATAATTTGGAAGACATAAAAGTAGAAATTCCCCCTGAGCATTTAAGTATTTGCTATATATATGAGGTGTTTTTTTTTGTAGTATAAAATACTATTCTAAAGGACTCATAAGCACCTTGAAATTATGTATATAAATGTACATGTCTTTACATATCATCGCTGGGAAAAAGGCACGATAGCTTTCCTCAGTACCATGACATAAAGTAAAATCTATTCATTGTGGATTTTAGGTAACTCACGGTAATTTGATCAGAGTTTGGGCATTTCCGTCACCTTGTATAACATGCACAGAAATGCTCATAGGATAAGTATTTCTGATTATAGGATGTGATCATATGAGCATATTCTACAATTTAATTGAAAATAAAGGCAAAATCTCTTTCTCTTTCATAGCTCCATTGTTGTGAGATCACCCCAAGGCTTCATACTTAACATCAAAAATTGATATTATTATAAGTTAATGATGTTTAATAGTTATATTTGAACTCTTCTCAAGTGTTCCAGGAAGGAAAATCATTCTAGGCACTAAACGAATAGAGAAAGTATTTACAAGATTTTGTATTCTTTGTTGATTTGTTTTTGTCTTCAAACCAGCAAATTTCAAATTTAGTCTACAAGAATTAAGTGTCTTGAAACCATCATTTCCTTATTCCACCTTTCTGTAAGATGTGAGGGTCTGAGCAACATCCTTTCTTCAGCTGTCAAGGAATAACTATAAGAATGTTTCATATCTTATTTAAGCAAGGGTAACATTCAATTTGTCTTAGTCTGCTGTGTTCTGGCCCTAAAAGGCTTGGAAAATTAACATTGTTTCCACTGGTGGACTCTGCTGTCTTTGAGAGTTGTTTTTAAGTGACAATTCATATATGCATACAGGATTCTACCTCCCTCAAGTGTCTTGAATGTTCCTAAACTGGAACTAGGAAAATATAAAAGCCTTATTTTCCTTTTAAAGCCATTTGCCAAGTCTCTGAGCTGTTGTGTGAAAATAACCTAATTGTTCAAAAAATGCCTATTTCTTAGCCTCATTCTGTATCCGAACCTCTAAGCTGGGATCAGGGAAACAGTGTTTCCACCAGCAGCTCAGACATTTGGACTTCTTAACTTTCTACTCTGAAAAAAGCATCTACTTGCATTTTAAATAAGTAATTTGGGAACCAGAGCTACCATGTTAAATTCTGATTTAAGGAAGTTATTTTTTTCAGCGTTCATAAAATAAATATCTTTACTGCTTAACTCAGGAGGATATTTTGTTTTAGGTATGGCAAGAAATCACTTAGTAGGATGAGTATCCTACCTGTTGCAAACTATCTGATTGTTGTTTGCAAATTATTTCAATAGTTTTTCTAGAACTGAGATGATATATTTGAACTTAAAACTCAGCTAGGGATCCCTCTAATTAGTAAACTACATGTGCTATTGAATTTCTAAATTAGAATTGTAAGTTATATAGATGTGTGTGGTATGTGTGTACATCATAATGAATAACTATACTAATGTTTTAGTCTTTCCTCTTATATTTGTAAATAACCACTGCTTAATAAGTGTTAAATTTCTGGAGAAAAAGATTATACATAATCATTACTAACATTTGTATAGATGTTTAGCCTTTCTAATATAATTTCTAATTTCATATTCAACTCCCTTAATTGATATTACTATTGCTTTTGATGATAATAATAGTTAATGCCATGCTGTCATATCCTTTTCCCTCCAGTTTTACCTCCCTCTCCCCCCCCATACTACTATATTCCTTTGTGCAGTCTACATGTGAGTTTATCATATAGGATAATAATAATTAAAGTGTGTCTCTTCTATGAGAATCTAGGTTCCTAGAGAAATGAGAACATGTCTTCTGATACCTAATGGCTAATACAGTAATAAGCACATATGATTGAACAGTGAGGAATGAATGAGTGAATGAATTAATGAATGAGAAAACAGTTGCTTAGATCAGGGATCAGCAAACTACAGTCTATAAACCAAATGCATCCTCCCACCTGTTTTTAAATAATCTGGAAGCTGGGAGGGTTTTTACATTTTTAAATTGTTTTTAAAAGTCAGTATGATAATATTTTGTGACACAGCAGTGATAGGAAAAATCAAATATTAGTGTCAGTAAATATGGTTTATTAGAAAGCTATCATCCTCATTTGTTTAGTTATTACCTATGGTTGCCTCATTTGTATAGATTGTGATAGAGTTGAGTGGTTGTAACAGAGAATGTATGACCTGAAAACTTAAAAATATTCGACAGTTGAAAAGATTCACTATTGGATCCTGTCCAGAAAGTTTATTGATTCAGTGGTTTAGATAGTTTATGTGTCTTATCCAGGGTGCTACAAAAAGGATAGATCTAGAACCCAAATCAGGTATTTTGACTCCAAATTCAATACTTTTTCTTCTTTAGTATGCTAAACCTAGAAAATTGATTGTAGTTCTGGACCATTCTCCCTTCATTCCAATTCCAAGGTTCTTACTGCTATGCAGAACTGGATTTTTAATCTTTACTCAGAGCCAGCTACATTATTTGCAGGGTCCAGTTGCAAAACGAAAATGCCAGACACTGGCATTTAGCACCAAGATATGCTAAATACAGGTGTGGTCTACACAGTCCCCAGTCTAATTGCAGTGGAGCTGCCAGTCCCAGCCACTCTCTCCCTGAGCCCCTCAAGACATGCAGACCACATGACTTATACTGAATCTCCAGGGTGGAGGTAGATGTATTCAAGGAAGGACAGATAATGAGTTAAGGTCGAGATCACCATGGGACAAGAACAAAGGTTGATTGATACATGAGCTGTGACTTCAAGCAGCTGAATTATGCTCCATTGTCTTGTTAGACTTCATACACAAAATGTCAATTCAAAGAACAAATTACTATGAATCTCAAGACAGCAAGAAGTGCATTAAATCCTGAGTACAGGCCCTTTCTGAGCCAGGTCACACAAGTTTAACTTCCATGAAGCCAGCCGTGACTCTACTACATGACCAAATATGATGCCTTTGTATGTTAAAAGAAGTCCCAATCTGCACAATGATGTAATATGGTTAATGATACCTATCTTGAAAAATTTGGAAGTCCTAGTAGACTATACATATAAAGTAATAGCAGTATTCTTAGTTATTTACTTTTCAATTTCCTGTACTTCTTTCTAAAACTGAATCAAGAATAGTATTATTACTATCACAAAAGATTAAATGTCACTTCCCCATTCTTAAGTCAAAACCAAATTTCTTCCTAGCATAAATTTAATCAATGGATCATACATTCTCCTAAAGAGATATCCCAATTAGAAGTAAATTGAGCTATTAGTTAGAGTCATTTTGGCTCCTTGTGAATAAGCGATTCCCGAGACATGAGTTAGCTAGTCCAAACTGTTTGAGACTGTTACTTGTAAAGCAAATTAAAACATTCATCAGGAAATTTTCAGACTCTCGCATTAGCTGTATTGTGCAAATGCAAAGGATCCTAATTTGGTGATTTTATGGTCACAAGCACTAGACCTACAGCCTATATTGTTTATCCTGATTATTCTCCAGCTTTCTACGCAGCAGAAAAGGAAATAACATCCATTCTCCTTACCATCAGCAAAGCTGTCAGTATGCATTTTATTGTCTGCCAGTATATATACTGTCCACTTGACCAGTTGGATTCCATACTAGTTTTTGGCTCTTTTGGAGGGCTTTGTGATTATATGGAGCCAAGTCACAGCTCTAAAAAGAAGGCAATAATCCTATTCTGTTACCACTGAAATTAAGATGATAAATAAGCACAATATGCTCATAAAAATACCATTATCAAAACTGGTTCGTCTATTGAGATGCTAGTTGTTTTAATTTGAAGAATCACATTCCTCTTTCCATTTGTGCTTTGTGTGCTGAGTCATAATAATGTATCATAGTGAATAATCATCTTCCAGAAGATTTTATTTGTTTTTCACATTAAGTCACACTCAGTTTTCATTTGGACCATAATTATGATTTCCACAAGTGATTTGTTTTCATCAAAAAATCTACTCACTTGTTTTGAATAATAGTAATATTTAATCAGTGTTGAATTAAGGTAAAACTATAAAACTTCCTAATACTTTAAATACTTTAAACTTAATTACTTTTCAACCTATTAAGGACTGACATTTAATGATAGTTTGATATCACCCATCAAATTATAAATCCAAGTTATATTTGTAAAGGTCCCATTTCGGAGAAGCTGACAGCACTGTACAGAAATAATTCACTGATCCTCAAGGATGTATTCTTTCCTATCCTTAGTTCTATAATTATAAAGTGATGATAGTTTTTAATTTTGAATTAATAATATAGCATCATTACAACAAAATAATACTTTACAGATTATAGGAAAAATATTTCATACTATCCATGCCAATGATTTGTTGTCATAAAACAGGTTTTTTTCACAGATTTATCTGTGATGCATTTTGGGTTTTTAAAGCGGCATCTATTGAATATTTTGTATTAGGAAGGATATATATATATTATTTAACACATATCACTTATCAGGCAATATTAATTCCTTGAATTTCAAGAGTGTTGATTTTCAAGAGTATTAAATAGGATTATTTTTCCATCACAGTATCAGCAACCCAATCAAACTATCTTCTGTTAATAAAAAAAAAGGAACTTGATTTGCATAACTGAACTGACCAGGAGTTCAAGATCTCACACAATGTTATAAAGGCTGTTTTTCTCCATATTCTCTGTTCTGGGATTTTTTTTCCCCCCACTCTGTGTTAGCTTCATTATCGAGCCTTCATTATCTTTATAGAAATAAGGAAGCCACAGCAACTCAAGGCTAAGATTTTACTAGCTTAGCAGTGCCAAAAGAACAGAAAACTCTTTTATCGGTAGTTCCAGCAAAAGTTCTAGGATTAAAAAAAAAAATTCTCCTATTCCTTGGGCCGCCCTGGTGGCGCAGCACATTGAGTAGCAGCACTGTGAAGCTGTCCAGAGCTGCTGCAGCACAGATTCGATACCCAGCAAGGGAGCTTCCCACATGACTCAGTGGACCTCTCTTGCCTTGCCCGCTGCTACCTTTAGCAATGTGCTCCAGTCAGTCTGCCTGTTCTGCCCCCACTCTGTCTCTGGTGAATACTCTCAACCCCCCATGCCTGTGGCCTGCACCCCAGTTCTTGTATGCATAAATAAATAAATCTTATTAAAAAACTCCTTTTCCCAATCTGATGGTTGTTAAATAAACCCTGTTGGACCCTGAGCCTGGGTGGTCTTGCAATTGTGAGCAAGGATGAGAGCTCACTCACAGTGACCTGTCCCATGCTTGGTCACTGTCCTTTGGTGCTACTGAGTACTGTTTTACATACTATTCTTTAGCATTGCATTAAGTTGGCACTATCTCTTATTCCTTCTTTAAGCACTGCCCTGTCTTTTGTGATGTTTTAATTTCATATGGTATTATCCACTTTTTTATCTTTGGTTTATTCCTCAACTGTTACTAACACTAAACTTAAATTGCATTTATCAAAGTGTTAGTGGCCATTTATTTGCCAATTCCAATAGTCGTTGTGGAGCCTCATCCTAAACTTATTAGATATTTGGCTGTATAGACTTATCAACTTATCAGCCACATATTCTTGAAAACTTTCAAATCTTGATTCCTAGAAACAAGGATTTAACTATCTTTCTGACTCCATTCCTTTTTCCTCTGTTCATCTTTCAACCCTGTTCAAAAAGACTTTTTCTAAGCTTCTGTACAGCAAAAGAGACATTGACCAAAACTGACAGACACCCTATCAACTGGGAAAAGATCTTCGCACACAATACAACCGATAAAAGACTGATAACAAAAATTTACAAGGAACACACACAACTCAACAAAAACAAAGCCAATAATCCAGTCAAAAAATGGACAGAAGGGCCTCCCTGGTGGTGCAGCGGTTGAGCGCTGTGCTGTGGAGCTGTTGGCAGTGCGCAATGCAAGTTCGTCGCCCAGCCGGGGAGAATCCCACATGGTGCGGCAGACCTCTCCTGCCTCGCCCACTGCTCTCCTCAGCAGTTTATCTCTGATCTGCCTGTTCTGCTCCCCACTCTGTCTCTGGTGAACCCTCTCACCGCCCCACACCTCTGGCCTGTACTTCAGCTTGTATGTATAAATAAATAAATCTTTAAAAAAAAATGGGCAGAAGAGCTAAAAAGGCAACTTCTCCAAAGAAGAAAAGCAAATGGCCAACAGGTACATGAAAAAAATGTTCGGCATCACTTATAATCAAGGAAATGCAAATCAAAACCACAATGAGATACCACCTCACACCTGTGAGGATGGCACACATTAAAAATACAAGCAACAACAAATGCTGGAAAGGATGTGGAGAAAAAGGAACTCTTCTACACTGCTGGTGGGAATGTGAAATGGTCCAACCACTATGGAAAGCTGTATGGCGATTCCTCAAATTGCTAAACATGGGGCTCCCATACGACCCAGCAATACCACTTTTGGGAATTTACCCAAAGGACACAAAAACATTAATTCAAAAGGATACATGCACCCATATATTCATTGCGGCACTGTTCACAATAGCAAAGGTATGGAAGCAACCCAGATGTCCAAAAATAGATGATTGGATCAAGAAGATGTGGTACATATACACAATGGAATACTATTCAGCATGGAAAGAAGATAAACACATTCAATTTGCAGCGACATGGATGGAATTAGAGGGAATCATACTCAGTGAAATAAGCCAGAAAGAAAAAGAAAAATATCAAAAGGTTTCACTTATAACAGGACTATAGGGAGGCCGGGTGGGGGAGAGAGACTCAGCGGTGGGGGAGGGGGGAGGGGAGGATAAGGGCACAAAATGGAAGAGAGGAGAATACAGGGGAACATGGAGATGGATCACGGGTGAATTGGTGGTGGGCTGCCCAAGGGGAATACAAAATGTAAAAGACATAAATAACAATAAAAAAAATGGGAAAAAAAAAAAGAAATAAGAACAAAGGAAATAACCTTAATATATATATATATATATATATATATATATATTGCACAGTAGAAAACATAATATCATATTCAACATTTTAATCTTCAATTAAACTAGGAGTTTTAAAACAAAATGTATTGATGTAGCTCTTTTTACTGAATAACATACAAGAAGAATTTTTAGAAGTCACTACCCAGTAAAGATGCAGTAAAAATCTATGAAACCACTCTTATCCTTTTCTCTCTGTTCATTCTCACACGTCCTCCAGCATTTTGCCTGGTGCACTTATTAGAATCAGCTTTCTGGAATTCTGATTTTACCTTTGCATTTTGAAAGTTTTAGTATGTTATGAAAATGCAGTATGCAGGGAGGTGATTGAACATAAAGACTTTTTTTATTTTATGAAAGAGACCTCAAGACTTCAAATTTGGTTTTATTTTCTATCTCTAATATATGGCAAGGTTTTAAACATCTATCTTAAATTAAAAATTAAATTCATGGGTGAAAGTTTCCAGTGATTAAAAGACCTTGCTTATTTGGTAATAATAATAATCTTATTGTTATTTTGAAAGAATTAGTATCAATATTAACATGAATTGATTCATAACAAGTTGCAAAATAGTGCAAAATGTACCATATACCCTTCACCCAGTAAACTTGATAGTATATTTTAATAATAATACAGTCTCAAAACCAGCAATTAACTTTGGTAAAATATGCTTGAATATTTTTATGCCATCCTATTAAATGTGTAGATTCATGTAACTATCACCACAAACATGCTACAGAAGTATTCATCTCCATAAATAGCTTCATGCTACTCCCACACTCTCACAACTCGTAGCGCGTGATAACCATTACTCTCTTTCCAGCTCTATGTTTTTGTCATTTTGAGAAGATTATATAAGTGAAATCATATAATATGTGAAATTTTGTTGTTTTTATCACCCAATATAATGTAGAGCCATCCAGCCTATTGTGTTTACCGATAGTTCCTTTTCATTGCTGTGATTGCTTTCTGTTGCTTTGTAGTTGAACCACTTTACATTCAAATTGTTACACTAGCACTCTATAATGGACTAAAATGAAAATTAGTTGAACTGTACACATATTTGATGAAAATAGTAGATTAAAAGGAAACAGAATTGAAAACTTCTTAAAACTTACTAACCTCTTTGTCGAGCAAATCTAGAAAGGCTCTAGCCTATGTCTAAAGTAGAGTGGATGACTTGCCACATGCTATAATCCCCGAAGGTCTGAAAGCTCCCTTCCTAAAAGGAACTGTTTCTGTTTCTCAGAGTCCCCCAAATTCCCATCATCAGTGAATTTTTTAAATCATATCAGGAAATTAAAATGCTTCTTTACTTACAATAGCATTCTATATTTGAAAGGTCATGGAATAACTAAAACAACCCATTATTCCACTAATTATAATAGCAAATATATAAGGGTACATGAGAACTAAGAATGTTGGTCAGTGGAGGAAGCAGTTTAAATAAAATGCATTTTCTATAGTATTTTAAATTCTATACTTCCATGACAATCAATAACCTAAACTGAAATAAAATCTTTTGAGGATTTCTCAAGAGCTGTTGCTCATGCCTCAACCCTGGTCACTTTTTTTCTCTTTCTCCCTAAAATTAGAAGTTGATTAGATTGTGAAAAAATCTGATTCTGATTACAAGTTCCTCCCAAAAATCTATGTGTGTTTCATTGTTGATAATTTTATGTCCTTCAATAAACTTTTGTAGTTTTTCCATAATCCAACATGCTCTGAATCATCTTTAAATCTGTACATTTTTAAAGTAAGTATAGCTGTGAATCTATCTTATCTTGGTGCCCTTTTAATGTCATTATTTGAATGTGTATTTATTTCTATAGTGATTAATCCATTTAAACTTACCTCTCTTATGTTATTTTTAATAATTTACTGTTTTCAGGGAAATCACTCTCCCTAGGAATTAAGCTCTACTTCCAAAATATTATGTTAGTGTGATCTAATGACTCCTACAGATAGTTTTATGATTTCTTATTCTTTTTATATTTGTCATTTCTAATTTCATTATATCTTACTAGCATTTCATCCAATTTGTTGGTTATAAAGAATTAATAGAATCAGATGTGAGATTAATTTTAATATCTAACATTTTTCTAATTAACTGAATTTTTGTTAATCCCTTTTGTTTATAGTCATTCCCTTTTCTAAACTTTCACTATTTTTTATCTTCTTTTTTTTTTAAGATTTATTTATTTATACATACAAGCTGGGATACAGGCCAGAGGCATGGGGCGGTGAGAGGGTTCACCAGAGACAGAGTGGGGAGCAGAACAGGCAGATCAGAAACACACTGCTGAGGGGAGCAGCGGGGCGAGGCAGGAGAGGTCTGCCGCACCATGTGGGATTCTCCCCGGCTGGGCGTGGAACCCGCACCGCCCGCTGCGGACAGCTCCACAGTGCAGTGCTCAACCGCTGCACCACCAGGGAGGCCCTATTTTTTATCTTCTTTAAGACAATAATGGCTATGTTTTTGTTTTTGAGTATGGCTTTTGTTGATTTCCATTCATTTTCCACTCAACTTTTCCCAAATTTTAGTACCAGATTTGATTTCCTCTTTCATTTATGGGTTTTCTTCAGTGGTGAAAGAGATTTTTATTTCTAAGTAGTAAAGATCTGGAGAGACACAATTTTAGTATTTGTTTTTGTTATTACTTACTATTAGAAAAACAAACATTTATTGGCAATAGATGAAATTGAATTTACTCATTATACTATGTCCTTTAAATTTTGCTCTGTGGATTGATGCAATCAGTCCACTGATTTAAAGTCCTGACCTGTCATAAAACTGCTTACTTTTTTGTTTAAAAAATTATATTTTGTAGTTCCACACATTACTGTTTGCTTCCTGGATAATTTAAGTAGTTGTTGCCATTTTTGTTCTTTAACCAGTGTGTGTGTGTGTGTGTGTGTGTGTGTGTGTGTGTGTGTGTGTTAAGATCTTCCCAACCAGTTCTATTTCATTAAGATGTTTTCCTGATTCCCTCTCTGTCTCTCCCTCTCCCTTCCTCCCTCCGTCCCTCCCTCCCTCCTTCCCCACCCCCTTTCTCATTGCTGCTGTTCTTCCCCTTGATATGGCTGGTGTGACTTTTTTTTTGACATTTTTTTACATCTATTCAATAGGGTTCTGTCGCACCTCCTGAGACTCCTTAAATACCAGCAACTTACATCAAGGAAGGTGGCACTACAGTGTCTTCTCTTGTAGGCAGCACTCAAGCCTTTCAATTTCCATGACATCTACAGGCAACTCTGCACTCCAGTTTCCTTCATGTACTTCAAACCTTGGGGGGTAAAGCGAATTCAGCTTACCTGTCAGCTTGCATTGCTTCTGGCAATGCTTTTATAGAGTTACAGTCTGTATTACCCTTTTATTTCTCAAGATTCGTTAGTATATTTTATGTCTTGCTCTCTTCCTTTATGTATTGCTCTACCTGGAATTTTGTGATGCTAAGAAATCATTTGATCATGTTCTCTTTTGCTGTATAATGAGCACAGTGCAGTAGAATGAAGACAAGAGGGGACAATTGTCTCGATTTTTCAGAAATACAAAGTGTCAAATATTTTGATGTATCAAATTAAAATATTTTCCAATAAACAGAAAATTCTAGGCAAACTTGTCTAGTTCTGGCAGGGAATCACTATGAATTACTACATTGCTCTAATTTATATTTCACATGCAAACTATGATGAATAGGAAGAATATAAAGTATAAAGTTTTTAAAATTAATTTTCCTCTCTAAGTCCAGCCATAGGTTTATAATATATGACAAATACCTTCCAAAAGGAAGCTCCTGGTGATTTCTCATCCATTAGAGCTAGACCCAAAGTAGAAAAATAGAAGACAATTAATTTTGAAGGAGGTATCTTTATATGTCTTTTAAATGCTCAGGATATTCATGCTATTCAGAAGAAAGGAAAATCCCTATAACCTTCCAAACTATTCTTAAACAAGATAAAAATATCTTGAATTTTGGACTTCAGAGTCACACAGACTTGGTTGTGATCTTGACTTTGGATAGTTCTGTAACTTTATCAGTTTCCTACTTGCTATTCCATTCGCATTGGAGAAGCATTCATTAGCTATTGTCACATGCACTTTTCTTTTCCTTTAGTATATTCTTTATTTTTTTTCTTTTAATTGAGGTAACATTATTTTATCATACTATTGGTTTTCAGTGTACAGTTTCTCAACACAGCAAATTTATGTGTAACACTAAGCCCACAACTAAATGTCCAGTCATCATCCACCCTAACTAAGCAATAGCCCACTCTGCCTCTACCTATTTTCTCCTTCCTCTTTCTCTCTTACTTGCCATTCTATTGTCAGAGTAAATGGTTTCTGACTTATTCCATTCTAAGTCTCATCTGGACATTATATCATTAAGCATTTTTCCATTGCCATGTCCCATATGAATTCTTTCTAAAATGTCATTTTCTTTATTTTGAAACCCTGAAGTACTATATATGTGAATGTGGTTTCAGTTCTTTCAAGCACCTGCAATTGCCTTAATCAATTTTTTATTTGAGAAAATTCGTTTTATCTGAGAAAAATGAATATTCTCTATTTTTGCAACAATGAGGTAGCTTGTGTAGAATTTCTCCTTTTCAGTAAAATCAAGTATAATATGTTTACTAAGAATCACATAGCTATGCTTTACCATGAGAATCAGCACTTTAATAAAGGGTCAAGCCACTTCTAGTCCCTTTGCAAATCCAGGCTACAAAAATTACAGATAGATCTGAGACAAGTGGTTTCAACATTTATATTTCTGTGAATTTTCCTCTTCAACAACATATTTCCTTTGTTGAGTTTAAGAAGTTTTTCACATAATTATTTTTGCTATTCATTGCTCTAGAATATTAATCTCACATAACTGGTCAGTCTAGAAAGGAACTGCATTGACTAACTAAGGGTTCTGGAGATAGGCCAACCAGTCCAGCTGATTTCTTAGTATGCTTTATGTCATTCCACAGACAACAGGGATGAAGTGCTAATAGAATTTTGCTTCTACAGTAGAACCACATCCTTAGAGCCATATGGCATTGGTTGCTTTTTAGAGCTATAATCCTAAGGAATCACAGGGACGGCAAATTAAAGGAAGGAAATCTTTTTTTCATATTCAGCAGCTGAAGAATTGTATCATCTTTTGCTGTTTTTTTTTTTCCCGAAGAGTGAGTTCCTGCCTAAAACAATGTCATTAGTCATATGGCAGAAAGCAATTTAACTTTATTTTTTGTGGAGGAATACGCTGAAATGGCATTGATATGTAAATCGCCTTAAAGTGTGGTCTGTGGGCTTTACCTGGGAGCATTATAAGCCCAGTAGAACCGCAGCTCTAAACCAGACCTGCAAAATCAAATTCTGCATTATAATAGGATCCTAGGAGGTTGGTTCAGCACATTAAAATTTGGCAAGTACTGCTCTAGAAAGTATTGATAGCTCTGCCATATATGTAGTCAGGACACCAGGCCTTTCTTCATCTTCATTTGTGTTACCTCTAGTTAAAGCAGGTACTTTAACATCAAGGACTCTTCTCCAAACTCCTGTAATCATTTTCTGCACAATTAATTTTGCAAATAAATTACATACTGTTCTATTCTTACTACTTACTTTATTTGTGTATGCTGGTAGTACCCAAAGTAGAATCTTACATACAGTTGATGAGATGATTGTACATTTAATGGACATAGTTGTCTTACATATAGTTAAATTCATTCTAGTTTTTAAAATGTGTTATAACTAATGTGCCATTGTTACTTTGCATAGCAGTTCTCATTGGGTGGAAGCAGCTTGGAGATGGATACATCACTTTATCTTTGAGTAATTCATTATGCTTTGCCTATGATAAGGTACTTAATATTTACCAAACCAAATTTTATACAAACAGCCACACAATGGAACCATGTGAACTGGGCTATAACTGTGGCAGGATATGTACTTTTTTACCTGCATCCTCAACATGTTGCTGCGATTCAGCAGTGCTCAATAACTGAAAGTCTGCTGAAGAGATCACACCCATAGAATTAGAATGCAAAAGCACAGACTTTCTAGGTAAAGCATATTTGCTATCAACAATGGCTCTGCCTTCATCTCTCTCTGTCTTGTTGCATTTGCAAAGGCATATACCACTGTGTTTTATTTCTTTCAGCTTAGGCTGTATCCTAATGAAAGCAAACAGATGTCAAGTAAGCTCAACACCCATTCAAATTCCAAGTTTGGTCCTCAATGAAACTGAAAAAAAGGGGGATAGGTATATTGTTGTGTGTGCTAGGAAATAAGTTCATCTATTAAGAACATTTCTTAACTCTTCCCATCATTGTAAATAATAAAACTACTTTGAATGAAGCCTAAATAATTAAATTTTGAAATAGAGCCCTATATGTTAGGATGAAGATTTTTACTTCCTGGAAATAACATTTAATTTTCAGTTAGAAGGAAAAACTCAAAATGATCACCTTTACAAGGGCTATATTTTCATTAAAATACTAGCAACCATTACTGACTTTAACCTGAATAGCTACATACACCATTTTTTGTCCTTTTTAGGCAGCAACATTCAACATGCCCTATAGTCTTTATTATGCCAGATTCAAATTTCTCTTGCTACAATTTAAAGCCATAGAGCTCATAAATATTTTTAAGAACACAAAAATAGCTCTTTTCCATTACACTATGAAAATTAGGTGGTTACTTTCTTTCCATGAACTGTTCTAGATACATTTTTGTTTTCCTAAGACTTTTTTGACATTCAAGTACACCTATTGGTTAGTCAGGTATACTTCTCTGAATTGTTCTTATTTTTTTGTTTACAACACTATATAATTTTGAGAGTATAGTTTCACGGCTATGTATATTTCACTCACCTACCACCAAAGTTCAAGTGCCTCTGCACAATCACATTAACCCCGTTTGCTCTTCCTTACCAACACCTTGCCCCTCCCCATATTTCTCAGAGTCTAGGAGTTCTTTTTGCTGTATTCTGTCAGCGTTTCTTTAGTTACTTATATAAGTTGTTTTCACATGAATATTCTAGGGATTATGTATTTGTTCCTTCCAGTATTTGTCTCCTTGTGAACACTTATTAACTCCTTAGGTAGGTTTTTGGTTTTTTTGGTTTTTCGTTTTGGGTTTTTTGTTGTTTTTGTTTTTGTTTTTGTTTTTCCAGAGAGAAAACATAGTGGGTATCTCCAAGAACATTGGTATGAGGTTTAGTCTAAAGCTTACTCTGCGCTCTCTAACCATACCAGAAGTCTTGATATTTATTTTTTTTAATTATCGATTACCTGCTTTTTTGTGTCAATATGAAATTCCAATAGAACAATGTTTCTTTATCTTACTTCACTCATAAATATACTATTTCCTTGTATGTACTAATTCTCTCCTGCTGTTAGATACTTTCAAGAAAACATTTCTATTTAAATTTGACATAATGAAAAGTGCACATATCACAAATTTACCACTTGATGAATTTATATCAAGTAAACACATCATGGTAACCAGATCAGAAAATTTAAAAAAAAAATCGGTTCTGTAGAAAATGACTTCATAGTAACTTCCAGTCACTATAAATCCTCTTCCCTAAAGCTAGTAATAAACTTGACTCCTACCAATTGCTTTTGCTAGTTAGTCATAGAATTTTACATAAAGGAAACACATAACATAAAAGAATTTTCTGTTTCTATCTTTCACCCAACATTATATTTCTAAGAATCATCCATGTAACCGTAGCACATTTATTTTTATTATGTATTATATTCTCTTGTGTGAAAAACATATAATTTATCAGTTTAATTTTGATGGATATTGTATTATTTCCAGGCTATGGCTATCACAAATATATTACTTTGAACATTTTGGGAGCATGACTATCAGTTTTGCTGTACATTAAATCTGGTAGAACATGTATCTAAGAATGGCACAACTGGAACATGGGATTTGTGTATTTTCAAATTTAGTTGATGCTGACAGTTTAACAAAATGTTGATATCAATTACCAGCAGTGAATGAGAGTTTTCTTGCTCAACATCTTTGGCAAAACTGAGTCTTTTTATGACATAATCCAAGAAAATCTTTCCAACTAAGTTGTTTTATCCTAACTCATCCCATCTAGTAATTTTCTCACTAAAATGAAGATAAAAACGACTTTTAAAATAACTTCAATAAAGCTGTAATCCAAGGTCTTGAAAATGTGTCAAATAATTGTCTACTATTTCCAACTAAAGTATTCAAAATAAGAGTCTCAAATGGAAAAATAGATATTTTAAATTGAGGTATTATAAATATATATCCCATTTGAAATAAGCTTGAAATGTTTATGTATTTGGTAAAGATTTAAATTGCTACTCAGAACTTGATTTTGTTCTCAGAGCCTTGCTGGTTAGACACCAGTCAAGGCAACTAATTTAGAGTATACTGTATCCATAAGCAAAAACATAAGTACCTTGAACCAAAAAAAAAAAAAAAACTGTGTTAGAACATCTTCTGAGCATATTAAAACATATTCTATCTATAACACAGGGCATCACCAGATTTTATCTGATACTATGATGTTCACATTATAAGGAAATTCAGAAGTTGACCTGAAATTTTGACTTCAAAAAACAAGGTATTTCCTAGCTTCATTGTTATTTCTACTATCTTGTTTCTTATGCTCAGTATTTCTCTCTGTACTTGTTTTAAAAAAGCTTTCGGTAGTTTAATTGTAAAATATAAATGATTTCTTATAGTCATTTACTAGTGTTCCTTTTATTTCCAAAGGGTAGTAAAATTGTTTGGATTTATCAGAGTTGTGCATTATACATACTGCATGTGGGTTTGTCTGCCTATGTGTGTGCATATGAATGGTTTGGGATGTGTGTGTGGGGGTGTGTGGTTTCAGGGAGCAGGATTATTGAGGTGAAAGAATGGGACCATAGTATGACTTTTCTGTATTTGTTTACCCACATCCCAAGCAGTGTTTCTGTAAAGAACATTATCTGAACTCAAAGTCAAGTCAGTTTAGACAATTCATTTTATAAACAAAATATGGAAGCAATATGATTGTTGCAAGAAGTTGAACTGATTTATGAGAAGTGTTTTAATATAAAATATTGAATATTAAGTACAATGTAGAATACTGAATGCGAAGTGTTTTCATATAGAATATTGAAAACAGTTTCAGTGCTAGCTTGTAACATGTCAAATATTTTTTCAAAAACTTGTCTTGTAATCATTTGTACTTCCATAGGAGATTCATTTGTTCGAACCAGTCTAAACCTGATAGCACATTTGTGTGTGTGTGTGTGTGTGTGTGTGTGTGTGTGTGTGTGTGTGTACCAGGGCATAATGTACTTTAGCATTTTTCACTTTGATGAGAATGAGATCATAATAATATCAACTTCTTAGAGGACATAGAGCTATAAATTTTCTAACCTTTCAATGCACATTAAAATGTTTTACCTTACTCTTCTTTTCCTTTCCATTTTCTCTCCTTTCAAGCTCTCACAGAAATCTTGATAATAATTAAAATGGTAAAAACAAAACTTATTTTATTTAGCTACCATCGGACAAAACCTTTTAATGGGACAAAAATGGAAAACTTTTTTTCAAAATCTGAAAGTAAAGTCAATACTCTGGGAAGATGAAGTATGTACTCAATTTCAGAGTGATTCCTAACAAACCAATATATATGTTTATTTTTCAGTATAGGAAGAATGCATTATTTGTGTTAGGAAGTTAGAAATGTTTTAGCTAATGAAAATCTGTCCATTCTTCTATGCAACATGGAGTTCCTTTGCTTAAATGATGTCAAATTGTTCTTTATCAATACTGTATGTGTCCTACTTTTGTTCACTGGAAAAAATGCAGTATGATTGAGATTAAAAATGGTACAGATTTATACAAAATAAGAGAAGCCTTATTTAGTTTTATCAGAAAACTTTTCCAGATCAGAATTTTATTTCATAGCTTCTGTTTTTTTCTAAATCACCAAAGACTTATATTTCAATATTGGTTCTACTGCATAAATGGAATAAACTACAATTCAGAGTATAGATATTTTGTTATGGTTTATGATCTGGTTTGCCTTAAAACTCACTAGTTTTGTTTCCATTTGGCACTCTCCTCTGTGGTATTTCTTGTAGCACTGCTAACCTAACATATTTTTCTCCTTTTATCTGCAAGGTTAATCAGCTACATCAATTTATCATATAAAATATGTACAATTTCTGACACTTTCTTTAGAAGATGATTTTGTTGCCATGGTGGCTTTTAGCTAGTAGATTTTTAACATTTGTTGTATTTTATTGTTTCTTCTAGCTCCTTTCACTGATTTTAACATAAGTTTTGCTTAGATTAACATTTAATAAATTCATGAATTTAATAAATTCATATAAAACACTTGATAAATTTATGATTACAAAAACAAAATTCATAAAAAGTAAATTTTATAAGTTCATTTAATGAGTAAAATTTGAAAAATTAATGAGATTAATTTCATAGTCTTTCTCATTAACGTTTGGATTTATATGAATTTTCTTTTATGTGTAGCAGTATACTCTTGTTAAAGGATCTGCTTAGAAAATGAAGCAGAAATAGCTAACACGAATGTGATTAGCTAGAAGTTGGTGCAACACAAACCTTGGTCGGTTTTCTTAAAAAAAATTTTAATCTTTATCAACATTTGCTATTCTGATTGTATTTTGTTTCCTTAGGTGAAATATTATCTATCTTAATTATCATAAATGGTCTGAATTTCTCAAAGCTTCAAAAACTTGTAATATGCATTGAGGTCGATATTGGAGTTTATGGGTTTTGAGAGCGGGGTCCTTGGGTTCACTATGGGAAAGGTTTCACCTGAGCTCCTCTTCAGCTGCACGCAGTAAGTTTCTCCAGGAGACAGAGACTTTAGTTTTATTTAAAAGAACAGGTTTATTAGGGAAATGGACAAAGGAATAAAGGACATTTGCATAGAGGCAAGAGGGCAGGAAGAGCTGCCTGAAAAGGACAGGTTAGCTAAGAGAGGTTGGCCCTGAGGAGAGCTGCCTCTGCTGAGGGAGGTCAGTGAAGAGAAGCCTGGCATCGTGCAGGTGATAGGCCACCAGGAAGGCTGCTGCCCTGCAGAGAGACAGAGATTTTGTGAAAAAGACACTTGCATAGTCACAGCTGGGCAGAAAGACTGCTGCAGCAAGCCACCGCAGAGCCTGTACTGATAGTCTTCTTCTATTTGGGAGGGGCTCGTTCCTTCCGGGAGTAGTTTGCTTGTTGTTGATTCTGAATAACCATCCAGGATTGGAAAGGGAACAGAGATTCCACAACAGACTCAATCTCCATATTTTCACCTTCTGCTCAGCCTTAGGCACTGGCACCTAAGGATTTTTGTTTTTCACTAGGTTAATGATTATATTGATTCCTTTTACCCCAACCTCCTTGTGTGAGTGAGGTTCTAGTCTTCTGATGCCTGTTTGCTCCATCATATTTGTTTTAGGTAATGATGAATAAAAAGAAACACCAAAAAAGATGCTGTTACCAGAGAATTAGAAAGAAACCTCCGTGTTTTTAAGCCTATGTTTATAAAGTTCAAACAAAGATTTCATTTGTTCATTTTCCTTCATTTTGAAATTTTCAAAGTAAACAGCTGAGGCAAAACTTAATCAGAGACATCAAATTTAATGAATTTGGCAACTGAAATTTTATTAACCCAGGACAAGGTAACACTATGGTTTTGAGTGTGTAATTTGTAAAACATTCAAGTGGAAGCATGAAATTACTAAATGCAATGAGAATGAGGGAAAGCACTGTGAAACAATAAATATGGAGTCCATGGCGTGCCAAAAAAACTCATCTACTCACAAATTTTCTTATCAGAAAATTATTATTATTGAATTATTTTAGGTGTATGATACTAAATAATTAATGGTATGAGCATAGCTTTGCAGTCTATTCTTTCTTGATCCCTTACTATATAAATTCCTTAAAACACAGTGTCCTTACAAGAACGAGAGAGTAAGAGAGAGGGGGAATAAAATTATCTCAAGAATGTTATAGAGATTAAGTGAAATAATGAACTAAGAATTTAGCCCAGTGCTTAGTACAAATTAAGCACTCAAGAAATGTTAGCATCTATAATTACTATTATTTTAGAAAGAATAAAGGAGATATATTCAAAACTTTGTGAATGGCTAAAATTACAATATGAAAGAAATTCATATTTTCCGTCCTACCATCTGTCATTCCCAATTATAATGGAAGACTACTTCATTTTTAGATTTTTAAGTTGTTAGAAGAAAACATTGATGTTTCTAACATACAAAAGATCTAATTATACCACTGTAAGCCTAAAAAAAATCATCTTTTTCCCCCCCTCCAAATTAGGACAAGTTTTCTGACTGAGAAGATTTGGAGGAAAAATTTATCTCATATATCTAGGGTTGAGATAATACAAGGGAAATGTTAGGCAATTAAACAGTTCTTTAAAAACAAAATTGTCCCATATGTGATCTAGACAATGGCAAATTTAAACTTTTTTCTTGTTTCCTTTAAATTATCCCATGTTTGATCATTTGACATTTACCATTTGATTATTTAATAACTAGAAACCTATTGTGTTGAATAATTGCCAGCCTGCTGTGTCTGACAAGTGAAATACTGATATGAAAATAAGATTGATTTAACTGTGATTTAGACAGGATAGGCTTTGAATTTAGATCACAAGTTTTACACCAGGGACATCTGTTGAAATATAATTTGGTTTTTATTGAAGTAAAAGAAATATTTTTAAATCGCATTAGGATAGCTTAAAATATTTCCGCTGGTTTCAAATTATCAAAAGACAACTACAACAAAAGTAATCCCATCATTTTAACAAGAAATGTAAAATGCTGTGTTACATATGTGTGGTGGTGTGTGGCTGCAGGAAAGACATTTGTTCCCTAAACTAAGAAGGTAATTTGAATCCAAAAAATGAAGCAAGAATGTCCATTAATCACATTTAAAATTTATTCAGGGCAACTTACATATAATGTCCACGGGAACATGCTACAAGTGTCCTTGTTCTACTAAGATTAATAGAATTATTATATAACACGAGTACAGGCTAATGCACATGAAAGTAAAGATGAGTCATGGGCATAAGCTACAAGATGCAGTCACTTTGGTTTTCTTACAACTTGTTATCTTATATGTACCCTATATTCTAAATTGCCCAGCACAGGCCTGATATTCTACTGTAATCATAGCTAACACCTATGCAGTATGCTCCTTTTAAAGAATTTGTGTCACCCAGCTGATAATTTAAATTTTGCCTGTCATGGATGAAAAGTGCTCTTTGTGGCAGCTCAAGGAACCAAAAATAATTCAATTTACTACAGCAGTGTCTTGAATAAGATCATTTGGTTCAATGTCATTTCATAGGTTAATGAGAAAGAAAAAAAAAATCTCTGCCACTGAATGAAATGAAGTTATTCAAGGGCCTACTTTTGTTCTACATCTATTAATGACATTAAGTGAGGGCTTACTGTACCTTAACACATTTAAATGACATTTACTACTGTTATAAAATATATACTTTATAACATAACCTCAAACATATATTCAATGAAATATAATTATTTAAAACATTGCAGTTTCCTTAAAACGTCTTATCTACTCCTATGTGGATCCTCTCCACAATACTTTAAGGAATAAAGAACAAGTTATTTTATAGATTGGAGTTTTTGAGAGGTTAATAAATAAATGGAGAGAAGAGACAAATCTTCCTTACAGGTTACCTAAATAATATGTATAGATTGCTAGCCCCCTCCAGGAGGTAAAGCTTAGCCCCTCCCCACTTCCTTTGAGTGTGTCCTGAACTTAGAATAGATTATTGAAAGGGAAGAGTAACTTTATAGCAGAGAAACTTGGCAAAATTGCTTAACTAAGAGATCAAGATTACTATCACCAGTAATGTCATGTGATTATCATATACTCTCTGATAAGAATCAGATGAGAACACGCTTTTCATTATTCTAAATTATTTCAAAATAAAGTTTAATTTCTTAGAAAGTATTTACATACTGATCCCAGTGCTAGGGTCCAAGTGAATTCCTCATTTACCCAAATCAGTTCTTTCTTAATGTACAGGAATAAATTTTTGTGCATATTTATGAAAAAATGCTTACAGTGGTGCATATTTTAATTTGCATTCAAGTTATTAATATCACCATTAAATTGATTCTTCTTAAATCTTCAAAGAGAAATTTCATCTAATGAATGTACATATGAGCCAGTATTTTTGTTCTCCCCTGTTCTTTGATCAGTGCTCAATTGACTTAAAGGTTTGACAGATTAATTTCCCCTAAACATGTGTCACCATCTAGAAAGTGATTAACGCAATTTCCAGATACTTGAAATTACAATTATAAATTTTAACCCATCCAAGTTCCTTAAGCGATTCAAACCCCTAGCAAGAAAGATTTACAAATCTAACAAATACAATCTTTTAAAAAATGTAACTACTATTTATAAACAAGTCTAAATTTGTGAAGTATTAAAATATTGAATACGCAAACAAATATTGCATATAAACAATTTACTTTTTCTTACTGTTATGAATTTAAAATCATAAATACAAAATGTGTATTTTTTAATTATTGCATCTTAAAATCAAAATTCCTACATCAAATAGATAATCCTATAGAACCCAAGCCAAAATACCTGGGTTTAATATCGATCACATTTTTATAAACATTTATATTAAAATGTTAAATGCACTATGACAGATCTCTAATGTCAGATTACCTTTAAGATTTACAAATTTGATGAACAAAACATGCATAAATCATCATAAGTATTAGGAAACCTCTTTCTAAACTTAACACAAATGTATTATACACCTTACTTTAATATTTTCTTGATACCTATACATAAACATTGCCATTGTTGTCAATGACTTGGGCAGCATTTCCTGACAACAGAGAGAAGAATGCCAGTCAGGTCAGATGTAGAGTATTGGTAAGCAAAGATACCCACATATGGGAGTCTGGTTCATCTTCCGTTATGATTTAGCTAGCACCTTTTCTATAAGGGTCCTTTCTTATAAAATGGAAAAGAAAATGTTCTCCTTTTATTGCAAAAAATAATTTTAATTATTTAAATAGAACTGGGATTTGTTATCTCTATTGTTAATATTCAGCTTACTGCCTTAGAAGCTTTCTTGAAACTGCTTTTTTTACTTTCTTATTTGTCCAATTTGTCATCATTTATTGATGCATTGCTGTGTTTCAATATATGTCATTCAGAATTTTCTCATGGAGGAATGCCCATAAAACTACTTTATCCAAGCTCCAGTTAGTCACTATGCCATGTTTCTCAAATTCTTTGTTCCATTCATGAAGACAACTATTTCAAGAGTTTTTCAACTTAGTTATCAACTCCACAATTGCCATCGTTTGTAATAAATCTTTGACTAAAATGCAATGCCATTGGGTGGGGGAAACACAAACAATTTAAATCAAATTGATGTTCTTGTTAAACTGCCAACTAGACGTATTTTCATTCTCTCACATAGTACCTTCTCGTTTTTCCCATATTATAGAAACCTAAAGTGGAAGAATTGAATTAAATTCACATGAGTATTGCAATTCTTTCTATAATATCAGCATCCTTGTTTCAGAAGTACTATGACTATAGTTCTGATACTTGGGGATGAATCATCTCCCTGTTGAAGTTTTATTTACTTAGATAATAAGCCAAAGGTTTGTAACCTGGGGTTGTTGTTATGATACTTCAAAGGCATTGATTAATGATATTGAAAACTATAAATGGAATAAACCACAAAATAGCCAAAGTTAACTTAATTCTGTTATTGGCATTTTCCCTATAATTAAAAATCTAGCTCTCTTTGTTTAACATTTCTATTTCCAATGATCATGAGAATTTTCCATTCACTGTAATATTCCATGCTTTGTTATTATCACAAAGGTAGTGAGACATGGTGGAAAGACTTGAACTAGAATATCAGAGGCCTGGGTTCAAATTCCAGCTCTTTTTACATAACTTTTCTGGTTACTTCCTATCTTGTACAAGGGGATAAAACCTGGCTTGAAATGAGATGACATTTATAATGCTACCTAGTACAGTTGCTGGTACATAGTAGGTGTTCCAGAAATAGCCATTCTTTTTTCTTTGCATTGCTTTTTAACTTACAGTCACAGTGATATTAATTACATGGAAAATGTTACGTATTCAAATACAACCTTTTTAAATAAAGCACAATTATATTAGTGTGCCCCATTTGGGGGCTTTGTTTTGGTTTTATCTGCACTGCAATGAAGAATAATTATTTTGCATCTGGACAGAGTTGCAAATATTTTTGAAATGTTATTTATATCATTGCAGCTTTAAAAAAAATTGCATGCTACCATCACATGGCAGATTCACTTTGTCAAAGTTTTTATAAAAGTTTGATTAATAGTGAGACAGGAAGATGGCATCAAGGGTTACCTACTTCAGTCTTAGGGGTAATAATCTGACATAATCCAGACAGGCACTGGATTAAGAGGATCCCCTGATTTGGGGTGAAACTTGAGTAGCTCCAGGTTATCAGAGGCCAGTGTTGACAATGTGAGGCAGAAGAGTTGCTGAGGAAATTAAGTTCTGCATAACAAAGGCGGGTAGAGAGATTCACTGCCTAGGCAGGAACCACAGTTCTTGCCTGCTCCAATGACAACAATCACTGGGAGGGCAAAGCTGCTTAGTGTGGACCTAACCTTGAGGAGACTCCTGCGAAACTGCTGGAATAAGCCAGGTAGACAGGACCTCCAGTAAGGAAAGCAAAGGACAGACGAGCATTACTTCCTCCCATACTTACCTCATAGCCCAAGCCAAAGCAGTAAAGCTGTTTAAAATTGCCTGAAGCACAGTCATAAAGTTACACTAGTTTCTCTAGTGAATTCTACCAAACCTTCAAAGAAGAACAAATATCTACACTCCTCGAACGCTTCCCCAAAAACTGAGAAAGGGATACTTCCAAAAACATTTTATGAGGCTAATATTACCATGACACCAAAACCAGAGAAGGACATCACCAAAAAAAAGAAAACTACGGACCAATTTTCCTGATGAGCATACATGCAGAAATCCTCAACAAAATCTTAGCTAAACCAACTCAACAATGCATTACAAGAATGATATACCATGGCCATGGGATTATTCCAAGGATGCAAGGATGATTCAACATCAAAAAAAAAAAAAAATGTAATTCACCACATCAATAGGAAAGATAAAAAATCCTATCAACAGATGCCAAGAAGATTTGATAAGATACAGCATTTACTCATGATAAAAACCATCAAAAAATTGGGGACAAATGGAATATACCTTAACATATAATAAAAGCCATATATTTAAAGCCCACAGTTAACTTAATTCTCAATGGTGAAAATGAAAACATTTCCACTGAAATCTGGTAAAAGTGAAGGATGTTCACTTTCACCACTGCTATTTAACTTTTCTGGAAGTCCTGGCTAGAGCAATTAGGCAAGAGAAGGACATAAAAGAAATCCAAATTGGAAAAGAAGTAAAACTATTATTGTTTGTAGATGACAAGATAATATACATGGAAAACTAGACACCACTAAAAAAACTTGATTGAAACAATAAATTACTTCAGTAAATTGGTAGGTTACAATATACAAAATCAGTTACCAGCCCATATGGAAACTATAAGCTAGAAGAGGCAGAAATCAAGAAAACAATCCCATTTACAGTTGCATCAAAAATAATTAAATACTCAGGATGTGAAAGACCTATTCAATAAAACTACAAGACATTGTTAAAAGAAATAGAAGACACAAAGAAATGGAGAGCTATTTCTGCTAATGGAATGGAAGAATTAACAATGTCAAAATGGCCACCTTACCCAATGCAATATTCAGATTAAACACAATTCCTATCAAAGTTTCTATGATACTCTTCAACGATATAGAACAAATATTACTTAAATTTATATGGAACCATAAAAGACCCCAATAGCCAAGTAATCATGACAGAAAAGAATGGTGATATCACATTCCTAGACTTGAAGCCATACTACGAGGCTATAATAATCAAAATAGTATGGTACTGGAACAAAGACAAACATACGGACCAATGGAATAGAATCGAAAGCCCAAAATGAACTCTTAGATGAACAGTTAATCTACTACTGAGGAGTCAAGAATATACATTAGAGAAAGGAAAGTCTCTTCAATAAATGGTGTTGGGAAAACTGGATAGACACACGCAAAAGAATAAGAATAGATCACTAACTCACAGACACAAAAATTAACACAAAATGGATAAAATGCTTGGATGCCAGACCTGAAACCAATAAAAGGCATAGAAGAAAACATAGGCAAATCACTCCACAACATAGGATTCAATATGTCTTTGTGGATTTGTCTCCAACAGCATATAAAACAAAATAATATAAACAATGGGAACTACAGCAAATGCAAAAACTTTTGAACAGTGAAAGAAGCTATCATTAAAACAAAAAGACCCCTAACTGAAAGGGAGAAAGTATTTGCACAGCACACATCAACAAGAATCTGATTTCCACGATCTACAAAGAACTAATACAACTCAACAAAAAGAAAATAATCCAATTTTAAAATGGGTAGAAAATCTCAATAGGCACTTCTTCAGAGAAGACATACACATGGCCAACAGGCATGTGAAAAGTATGCTCATTATCATTTATCATCAGGGAAATCAAAATTAAAATCACAATGAGATACAACCTCATGCTTATGAGAATGTCCCATATCAAAAAGACCAGTAACAACAAGTGTTGTTGAGGATGTGGAGATAAAGGAACCCTCTTACACTCTTGGTGAGATTGTAGACTAGTCCATGTCCTGTGGAAAACAATATGGAATTTCCTCAAAATATTAAAAATGGGTATGCCATATGACCCAGCAATTCCACTCTTAGATATCTACTAAAGCATATGAAAACACTAATATGAAGGGATATATACACACCTATGCTTATTACAACACTATTTACAATAGCTAAGTTATGTAAACAACCTAAGTGCCCAAACACAAATGAGTGGGTTAGGAAGTTCTAATGTATATGCACAGGAAAATACTAAGCTATAAAAAAAGAAAAAGAAAAGCTGTTTGTGACAACACAACATGTTGTTCCATCCAGTTCCATGGGTGGAACTAGAAGATATTATGCAAAGGGAAATAAGTGAGAAGGAGAAAGACATACTGAATGATGTCCCTTATATAAAGTGAAATATAGAATAACAAAACAAAGGGTCAGATAAAACCAAACCAATTGTAAACCCTAGAAATCCAACTGTAAAATTGAGTCTACCAGAAGGGGAAGGAGAAGAGGGGGAGCAAGTTGGGGAGGGGACTGTCGAGGGTCTGATATGATAACATACCGCTTTGTGGTGTGGTGTGCTGTGATAACATCCTCCACCAGCTGACTGTGGTGGACGTTTATGGGTGCCTTGAGTGGTGGGTGTAATGTGAATAATACACCACTGAATGGTTTGATGTTCTACCACTAAATCATATAGAATGTCGTATACCAATATTATCTCAATAAGATAAAATGTTTGCTGTAGAATATTATAAAACTGTTTTCCTTTCCTGTAAGAGCTGTGATTTTTAAAAACACACGACTAAGTCCTTTGTGAATTAACAGGTATTCATCTGGTTTCCACCTTATTATTAGCAAAAGAGAAATTAAGGAACTGACTACTACGAATAGATAAATGTGCACTTTTTTTTTAAAGATTATTTATGCATACAAAAACTGGGGTGTAGGCCGGATATGTGGCGGGGAGAGAGGATTCACGAGAGACAGAGTGGGGAGCATAACAGGCAGATCGACCAAAATACACTACTGATGGGAGCAGCAGGCAAGGCAGGAGAGGTCTGCCGCACCATGTGGTAATCTCCCTGGCTGGGGATAGAACTCATGCTGCAGTGGCTCTGGATAGCTTCATAGGCTGAGACTTAACCTGTTGCACCACCAGGGAGGCTCTAAATGTACACATTTTAAAAGCTATATTAATGAAAGAAATTTGGGTTTTTCTTGTAGTCAAAGTAAAATGAACCTAAAATATACCATGGTATATTAATAGTGTTGATGACATAATTAACTTAGGGTATTTTCCTCATGGTTTCTGAGACTTAGAAAATAATTTATTTGGTTTTCTTTATGCATTATTTCACTTGACTAGCATTGTCAAAAGCAATGCTGACTCTTATCATTTATATTAATTTTGAGAAATGGAAACTCATAAGCTAACAAAGGGTCATAGAAGATAAAAATTAGTTCTGTAATAGAAAATTAGTATCACTGCTTACTTCCTGGATCATATTAATTATATTCCATATTTTATTTCTTATAGCAAAATATTTTTACAATATCAGAATGAAAAGTTCCCTTATAAAGTGACTGATGGGCTTTCTCAGATAGGGAAAACACGAAGAGTAAATAAATTTTTTTCCATGAAAAAATACTGCTGAGTCAGGCTTTTAAGTATTCAAATATTTATTTTTAAAATGTTTTAATTTCTGTGTGTCATTAATAAGTAACATTTCTTATAAGAATAATTTCATCAGGTAAATTATTATAACTCAGAGTAATAAATTAAAATATAAAGTTCATGTAAATCCAAAGTATTAAACAGATAAAAGGAAATATCTCTCAAGAAAAAAAAAATGGTGAGCTATCACATCTCAGTAGTTATACCACTCTAACACATGTTAGGTATTGATTTCATATTTTCAAATGAAAAAATAAATTCATCATTCATATGAAATTAAACTAGAATGTTAGAGAAGAACTGAATCACATTGAAATAACACTACCTTAATATCACTAATAGCTTCCTGAGACATGAATTATGATTTGTCTTTATGATATATGCCAGTTTATTCCCACTCCTTCTGATCCTGCCTATATGAAAAACATCAGCATCAGAAGAATATTAAAATAGGTTAAGTGACTTACCCAAGGCCTCAAGCGATTTAATATACCTGGGCCTCATTTTCTTTATCTTAAAATGAGAGGCTGGACTAGAAGACCTAAGATGAATTTCAGGTACCAGAATTCCACAATCCTAAAATACACAATTATCCTGGTATAGATCAGTACTAATCTCTCTTAAAGTTCTTATTGGCCTGTGTTGTAATTATGGTTCCTTCACTTATTGTTTTATTTTTGGCACATCTGTTCCCTGGTAGGAATGCAAAGCAGCTTCTTTTGTCTAAATTCTCCTTGAGACTGTGAACACCTGCAAGGAAAGGACCACATCTGATATGCACGTGTCTCCAGTACTTGACCCATACCTGGCACATCAGAGGTATGTCAGTAACTCACATGTGTAGCAGTGTGCTGGTTACGCTCTCAAATTCTTTATGCTTTTTTTTTTTTATTGTTTGCCTAAGTATGGGAAATGTTACTAGAAAATTCTATTCCACTAGGTATTTGAGGACAGATTCAATACTGCCATGTGCAGAGTAGTGATAGGAGTATGGCAAATACTGATAATACTGAGGTTTTTGCATTGGCATAATTACTAATTCTGGAAACCTAAGTATCCCATTAGAATATAGATAATATTTATATGTAATAATGCAGTGCTATGATATGATGTGATTATAATGAATATAGTATAATATGGTATAATATAATAGTGATAGCATAATGGAACTTATAAATATTGCATACACAGCATGTTTTTTTTCCTAGTAAATGTACAAAAAAGCTAGACTGATACATATTTAATGATGCATATAATCATCTTTTCTTGAGTGATAATTAGATACAGGTATAACCGGTTCATCTAAATGAATGCTCCAGGCATAAAATCAGCATGAATATAAACTTTTTTTCTGATAGTATTAAGCATTTAGTGAATATGAAACTTCTACATGTTGCCTTTTACTTGGAGAGCAAATAAATACTTTAGAGGGGATGGGATTGCTCAGTCTCAGAGACTTCCACTCTTACACCCACCAAGTTATGCATTTATTTATTCATCTATCTGTTCACTCAACTCACCATGCACCATCATCTGTCCGTTGATCTATCTACCCACTTGCTCATTCATCAACCAATATTGAGCACTTACTGGGCCAGATTTACAATGTTGGGGATATATATTTGATCCTTTATAATATACTGAGCTAAGTGTAATAAATAGGTTGCCTACAACTATATGTTTCACAAAGTTGGTTGGAGATAGGGAAAATTTCCAATGAGAGGTACAGGTAAGAGCTTTAAGATGGTGTGGGATGATCAAATCGAAAAACTAAATGCCATGTGCAGTGATGGGAAAGAACACGAAGAGTAGATACAGCAAATTTGTTTCTTCTGTGAGTCCATGTGTGTGTGTTCAAGAGGAGGCAGGAAAGAGGAAGATAATAGGAATTGAAACTATTTGAGGCCATCAGATCACAAAGAGTTCTGTATTTCATAATGGGTACTAGTGAGCTGAAGTAAATCTTTATAGGACATGTGAGTAAATAAGCTTAAAAGCTATTATTTTTATAGGATCACTATGTCCATTAAGAAATTATGAATGCTTTGATAGAGGGTGTGGTGTGGTAACATACATCTGATGAAGTGTGAACCTATACTTCAAAATCATATGCAGTGTTGTAAACCAACATTACTTCACCTCAATAACATGTAATAGATTAAAAAAATTAAAACTGATTTTTCAATTTTACTTTGAAAAAAATCTGAATAAGTTCTCTGACAAAGTCGAACTTATATGTGGTGTGTTAACTAATGAAGTTATGTAAAATGGGGGAATTAACAAAGAATGTTTCACATACTAAGTTGAAAGATTTCACTATCAAAAATAAATAACCCGGGCCTCCCCGGTGGTGCAGCGGTTGGGCGCTGCACTGTGGAGCTGTTGGCATCGGCGACGCAAGTTCGACGCCCGGCCGGGGAGAATCCCGCATGGTGCGGCAGACCTCTCCTGCCTTGCCCGCTGCTCCCCTCAGCAGTGTATTTCTGATCTGCCTGTTCTGCTCCCCGCTCTGTCTTTGGTGAGCCCTCTCACCGCCCCACGCCTCTGGCCTGTGCCCCAACTTATATGTATAAAAATAAATAAATAAATAAATAAATAACCCGAGGGCCTCCCCGGCGGAGCAGCGGTTGAGCGCTGGGCTGTGGAGGTGTCAGCAGCGCGTGATGAGAGTTCGACACCCAGCTGGGGAGAATCCCACACGGTGTGGCAGACCTCTCCTGCCTCGCCTGCTGCTCCCCTCAGCAGTGTATTTCTGATCTGCCTGTTCTGCTCCCCGCTCTGTCTCTGGTGAACCCTCTCACCGCCCCACGCCTCTGGCCTGTACCCCAGCTTGTATGTATAAATAAATAAATTTAAATAAATAAATAAATAATCTGAATATTGGGTCCAAAATACCAATTAACAATGATTGTTTCTCTGGAAATAAATTAGAGGGGACATTTGGGTCCTCTAGTTCTTAATTGTACTTCCCTATAGTATTAACAACTTTATACCAATGAAATAATAATGATTTAATAATTTTAAAAAGTGAAATTATTTTCAATTTGAGATAAAGCTTGAAGCAAAATATTAAAATTGAAACAAAAAAAAATTACTATAGCAGGGTAATCTAAAAGCTGATTCTTTGGTAACAGTTTAATGTGATAAATTTTATTTGATGAAAGCTCTGTAGTCTGTCAGTTTCAGCTGTGTTGCAGTTACAAAGATTTCTCTGTGTAACAGAACTATGAGCTTGATAATTTTGATTAAAGTTTACTTTAGAGAGCATTCAGTAATACTTGTTATAGAAATAAGAACTTGGAAATCTAAAGGCACAACACAAATCCTTCCCTCAATTAAAATGATGATAGTAAACATCCACCAATATTATGAACTAGTGCAGGCAAACTAATTTAGATAAAACTCTTATTAATGTCACAGAAAAAATCAAAACTACTTTCAAGCTCACTTGCAGAGGAACAAACTATTTATGCAATATGATATTTTTAAATGTGCAGCAAGATCATGGAGAACAGATCAAATTTTAATATACAGTTTTGATGCCAGGAATTTTTATTTCATCTACAGAGTCCAGAAACTTAAGTACGTAGACTAGTTTTTAAATTTAAATCACTGAATGTTCTTTCATTTAATTGATTTGAATAAAGATGCAAAGAATTATCTTGGACAACATGGAAAACTGACGTCTAACATAGTGCCTGCCACGCAACAAGCAATCAGACAAAATGACAGATGGACTGTAACCCCCTTACTTGACGCATGGTTATGTTCCAGGTCCCTCCTTATGCTTCCGGAGGATGCCCAGGCTGCTGCTAGGCAGGTTGAGACCCTGTTGGTTAATGGCTCTGGGGTAAAACAGATCAACACGTTAGTCAAATAGACGCTAACTGAGCGGCACCAGAGAGAGCAGCATCCACAGACCAGGGAGCCATCCGTTACTCCCTACCAATGTCGTTGGCCCAAAGTGAGGAAACCAGTGATTCAAAACTTTCTTTGCCATTCTTTCTTTTCAAGTATGTATAATTTAGCAATATAGGTGACATTAAAGTACTCTTCTGGTAAATACATCTTTTGGAAGGGCTTAAGTGCATTATTTTTCTAAATTACATACTCATATCTGCTAAAGTTTCTCTCCTCCTTTGCTCACCTGACTTCTTTTTGTTGGTGCCAGTGCCATTAACCTTAATCTTACCTTAACCAAATTTTATGAACTGTTACAAAGTGCAAAAAACTCAAATTCTTCATTTTACGGAATTTTAAAAATGACTAAATGCAAAGATTTTAATCTGCAAATAGGTTATATTCAACCACTGAATCTGGCAAATAAGCAGTTTAAAGATGATAGTTGAAGCTAAGAGGAGCAGAGAGTCTGGAAAGATAGCCCCACATCTATAGTTCCCTGCAATCAAAGTGCTACTGCAATATAAAAGAAGAAAATATTCTTTTCAACAATTTTTCTGAATCAAAATTATTTTCAAAAATGAGTCATGGTCCCTGCCCCACAACTTTCACTAAAGTCAATTTCAAATGGGCCTAAGTTCTAAGGGACCCTGCTCCTAAGCCCCAAGCCAAGGAAAGGGTTTTGATACCCTCTGGTCAAGTTTAATAGGGACTTCTGATTAACCAGATGCCATTGATTTCTCCTAGTAATGTACATGATCAGTATTTTCACTTGAGGTGCATCTTACTAAGATTTAGAAACGGAAAAAAGTTTGTGTCTCTTAGGAAAAATGTTGCTACCCATGCTTGTCTAACATTCAAGAAACAGGGTGATGAAGTACTTTCCTGGCACTTATTACCTCCCCTTCTGAAGAATATTCAGTAAAATATTTTCCAAGGGTCTTCTAAGAAACATAGGTTACTGTAAATGATCCAGAGTTAAGTCCAACACAAAGACTCGAGGTGACAAGTAGGTGACAGAGAGAGAGGGGACAACTATGAGGGTAACAACCATTACTTCTGTATATTCTGCTGTTAGTGCTTTTACTAGAAAATAAAAGAGAAATATGACAGGAAGTGATAAAAAGCCACCAGTGTGGGATTTTTTTGAGAGCACTTAAAAGTTCTCAAGGCCATTCTGATCTGTCAAACAGAAAACTGGTGCCAAGGGTACATCCCTCAACTCGAAGTGCAGTCATCATCAGGGAATCTATAAAAGGTGTAAATAGAGAGAGTGCCTGAAATAGAGCCAACAGATGGAAAGACAAATATCTCCTGCAACACAGCTAAGAGAAGATTATGAACGAAAAGGTACACAAGATCCTTTATGTCTGTTGCAGTAAAATATTTGCTCATCTTGGTTCTGAATGTGAAAATTCCTTATTGAAGATTTTAAACTCTTTTCAGCAGTCCATACTTTGAATACATATATTCAGTGAAAAGAATTGCATATAAGTCATAGCTAGAGAATATTCACAGAAAACTCAGACTTTAAATGATCCCTGTAGTCACATTTGGATATCCCAAATGATATGTTTTATTTGGAAATCTCAAATGCTACATTTTAAGGATACCATTCACTGGTCCAAAGTCAATCCATGTATCAAAACCAAGTTCTGCTGTTTGCCAGGGTGCATTGCATGTGTAATCTTGCTACTCACTAGAAATGTTGCTGCATTGACTGCCTTTCATGAATTTCTTTTCCAGTTCTTTCGTACACTTTGACTCTTCTCACCTTTTATTTACATTTACATTTCAGTCCATTCCTTTTTCCATTTTAACCATTTATCTTAAGTCAGTTTATTTTTTTCTCCTGTTACTAACACAGGATCTAGACAGGAACACTGTTCAAGAGAAGAAAGAGAAAAAACTAACTTGTCAGGAGGAAGAAGGAAATATACATTTTGTGTATGAGATGTTAACATATCAGTTCTAGGTGCCAGAAAAGCTATCAGTGACAAAGAGCCATCTGAATCTAACAGCTCCTCAGAGCAGCTCTGTCGGTGATAATGTGGTGAAAACACATCTATTTTTATTTACAAGAATGCAATGTGTCAGTTCAGAGAAATGAGATGTCTTACTTTTTATATTACCTTGTCAACAAAGCATACTGTGATATAAAGCATGATGGATTTAGGTTCGAAGAGTAAGAACTAGAGTTTAATAGGAATCATTTGGGGTCTAGAAGCACAGTTCAAGGATTAAGGTGTTTCTTGTTCAGATGATGTTGGTAGCTGCAATGAGTGCAGCAGTAACTAACAGGATCCGTAGAAAGCACATGGCATGTAATACTTTACAGGCAGAGAAAGTGCTATCCTCCACAACAAAGCAGTGATAAAGTTCTGTAACAAGGCGGAGTTTCTTCCTGTTGCTAATTTTCACTTGGCAATGAAAATGTGGTTCCAGGGCAGGGAAGGGGAGAGTCTCACTGGTTGCCATTTGATTGGTCTTCCCAGCTCTTAAGGTCTTTCCAACATTGAGCCATACTCTAGACTTGAACCAAGACACTCTACTCACTCAGGATGCTTGCTACACTATTCCGTTGGCTAAGTTTCTTTGGGTTTCTATTAACAATGTGATTATAGCCACTTGAAAAGGAAAGGCTATTTGGTTATTATAGAAATCAAGAATGACCACATCAGAAAATAAGACAGCCCTAGGGTCCTCATAAATCTATTCCCTAGATCACTGCCATTAACATGGTTCAGCTACCAACCTGTTCTGGTCTCTGTATCTCTCATTTCAAATATTCAAATGTCCAGAAGAGTATCTGATTCTGATTGATCTGTCTTTTGTCATAGATCTGTCTTTAGACTATTCTGTTAATCAACCAGAGAGAAGATCAAGTATTACAAATACAGCTGAAAGCTTATCCCTGTGAAAAGAGTGGCCAGTTTCCAGTAGGTGTGCCCTAAACAGAACTTACAGCCGCTGATCTGAAATGTCGGATGAGCCACCGTCTTCAGCTAATATTATCAGAATTGCCTATGAATATAAGCAGTTTTAGAGAGTTTCCTACCATAGGGATTACAAAATCTTGTGGGTATGCCAACAATAAGGCCAGGTCCTAAAAATAAAAGTAGTCAGAAGTTTTTTCCATAAATGACACAATGTCAGTAAAGCTACAGGATCAGAAAATCTTGCTTTTTGAAGATATTCAAAAATAAACCCGTAAGCCAAAGATACTGCACTTACTGATTGTAGTACCTTAAGCCATTTATTTAACTTCCTTGAACCTCAGTTTCTTTCTGTTTGATAATGCTGTTATATCCATTAAGATAAAATATGAAAGAACGTTGTAAGCTATAAAGCATTGTAGTGCTAACAATTATTAAAAGTCCTTTTACTTTATAATCCTACCTTAAATTGATTTTGGACTTCTGTAACCATCTGATATATTGTGAGTTAATTCTTATGTGTCTCAAACATTTATTTCTGATGTCCACAGAAATCAGTGCTGTGTTTAATGGCACCCACTAAGTCCAATTGCTTCACTCACTCAAAAGGTGGACTCCTATATTTCTGAATCAGATACAGTGTTGTAAACCACTATTACCTTAGTGAAAAAAAAAAAACATATTTTACAAAAGAAACTCACCCCAAGTTGGAAATACAAGACTTCAAATTCCTAAGAGGGTTTAAATAACCTACCAAATTTACTCCAAATACAATTTAAAACCATGAAATAATCTAGAAACAAGCCATTTTGTTTCCTGTTTTATTTTTAAAAAGCTTAAATTCATAAAATTTTAATATTTCATTAACTATCTTCTTTTTAGGAATTAATAACTGCAAAATGAAATGATTGAGACAAAGAAAACTCCCTTTGAGAAGGTTAGACTTGTAAAACTTTCTCATATATTTCACCTCTTCCAATGTTTGTGATACCCCATGTCTATCACATACCCTTAACATATTAGTATTCTGACAAGTTTTATACAAAGGAGAACATTTTTTTTAAAGATGGTAGAACTGGGGTGTAGGCCAGAGATGCAGGGGATGAAAGGATTCACCAGAGACAGAGTTGGGAGCAGAACAGACAGATCAACTGAAATACACTGCTAATGGGAGAAGTGGGTGAAACAGAAAAGAAAAATTTTTAGTGAGCTGTGACCACAAATGTCTAAGGTACAGAAAATGGCAGAGAAGCTCTATAATATGGTATTTTGGAGGTCAAAGGTCAACAATATCCACTTCTCAATTGTAGTCTCTTGGGAAAATTATTTAAACTTCCTAAGCCCTATTTACCTCGTCTGTAAAATGAAATAATAATAACACCTACCACCCAGAATTTTGGTGAAGATTATTTTAGACAATGTATATAAAAATTAAAATGCTTGACACAAAGCAAATACTCAAAAACTATTAGCTATCTTTACACTTATTATCATAATTGTCATTATGTTTATTATTAATAAGAATAGTTACCATTGAACTGATAATGAAGCACTGCTCCTTATTGCATCAACTAGAGTAAAGTTGATGTGTTACTTAAATTTGCTTAATAATACAAAATCAAAGTTTGAGATCAGGATCAAATCTCTGCTGTTTTAAAATTTATTAAAACACACAGATGTATAGTTTTGTCAAAGAATGAAAAAAAAATGATTCTTATCTAGTAATACTGATCCTCCAAAATTCTTACTTCATTGGGAAAAAAAAATAAAGCATTAACAACCTAGAGGAATAAAGGAAAGTAAATAGAGCTGACCTTCACAATTTTAAAGGTTCTGAATTTTAGGTTGACTATTTTCATTGCTTCTTTCATTTTGGTTGGCCTGCTCCAAATTTTAATGTCTTCTGTGAACGAAATGGGTTTGAAAGACCAAAAGGCAACTATTCTTACTTTAAAAAGAAGAGGTCACTAGTATAAAAAGGCTTCAAGCCACTGTATTGTGTCTAAAAACTCATTTCTCTGTCCATTTAAATTACTTCTTCATTAAATCCATTTATGTGTAAGTAATAAGTCCTAAGTAAAAAGAAGACTTGTGGAAAGGCACATTTCAGTTGATGTCCTTTTTTATATACTGCTTTTTTAATATTACTACTTTAGTAAGTCCTCTTTTGGGAGGACTTGACTTTTTAATGTTTTGTTTGTTTCTTGGTAGCAGTATTGCTACTGATGTTTTAGAACATTCTTCAGAGGTACTTAATAAACCACAATAGTGACATCCTCACTGTTGTTGAAAACACTTTATTCTGAACATATTTTGTAAGATCCTTAAAAGGGAAAATATATTTTTCAGATTAGTTACATAAACTATTTCATTTTAAAACAGTGTTTGAATGTCTTTAAAGTCAATCACTGTTTACCTTAGAACTACTTAGATTTTTCAAATAACATTTTTAAAAGATAATTCCAAACCAGACTCCCAACTTCTTGAAGTATTCTGTGAATTTGTTACTCAGAGCCAAAAGAGTTTGTGTACACACAGACATACATGTCCGATAGATACTTTTTATCAGACAGAAAAAGTGCCCTTCTTCTGCTAATTTTCTGAGAGATTTTACCATGAATGTGTGTTGAATTCTATCAATTTTTTTCTACTTCTTTAAAAATAACATGGTTTTTCTTCTCTATTCTGATAATACTTTGAATTGCATTAATTGATTTTTTTATGTTAGTGTAACTTTTTGTTCTTGAAATAAATCCCACTTGGTCATGATGTGTTATCCTTTTTAATATTGCATGATTCAGTTAGTATTTTGATAAGAAAATACATTCCAGTTAATGGGAATATTAGGGGTTTTGGGTTTTTTTTTAACATCCTTCTCTATTTTGGGTATCAGGATAATGTTAACTTAATTTATAATATGAGCAATATGTTCTAAGTATTCCCCTAAGAATTGCTTGGTTATCTCTAAAATTTGGATATTTAATTTTTTATTATTTAGTTCAAAATATTTTTAATTTCCTTGAAATTTCTTATTTGATACATGAATTATTTCTTAGTATGTTGTTTGGTTTCCAAGGACTTGGGTTTATTTACTAAACAAGTATTTTGCACTCTTCAGATGTCCTATAAATATAAATGAGACCAATACAGAAAATTGATCAGATTTTTTATGTCCTTATTCATTCTTTCTTTTTTTTTTTTTGTCATATTGTTTTACCAATTGCTGTGGTTTTATTTTAGCTTCTACTAAATTGTCTATATCTCCCTTTAACTCTATGTGCCCGTGAGCATACAGTATCCCCAAGTAGGGTTGTAGCTCATCCCTGAAATGGTGTTAAAGTCATTCCTTTCAAGATTGCCAATAATTTGCTAACAGTCAAACCCAACTTATTCTAGTACATTTTTGCTGCATCTAACACTGCTACTAGTCACCGTTTCTTTAAAAAAATCTCTTTCCTTAGTTTTTGTGACAGTATATTCTATATTTTGTCATCTCTCTCCAATCTACTTGTTCTCTACCTGCTTCATAATAAGGGGTATTCCCACAATCCATGTTAAAACCTATCCTGCTTTTATAGTTCCTTCCTCGTCAGTTTTATCCATGACCACATTCATACACATATATGATAGCCCATCTTCTCCAGTTCTGAACTTTCTCCTGAATTTCAGATCCACATTGTCAGTGGGCTGATGAATATTACCTCAAGTTAAAACTCAAGCACCCCAAATTACATGTATCTAAGTAGAAACTCATTTCCTTGCCACCCACTCTGAAATGTTTAATTGATTGAATTACACGTCTATGTTGGTAGACACAGCCAACCTCTCAATCACTCAAACTGAAAACATTAAGACTTTTAGGAGAGCAATAGCATATAGTGGTTAAAACTAAAGGCTCTAACTTATAAATATTATAAATCAGTACCTAAGGAAGTGTTATTTTCTTAACCAATTGATGCAAAGAATATAGTATCTAAATTAAACAGCTGGGAGAAAGGAAAGAAGGCAGAATACAAGCTGTACAGCTTCATTCTTTTTGGTCAAAACTTACTTTCTGAGTCTAGACTCAATCCCATTATCTGTATAATTGGAATAGTCAATGCCTAGATCCTAGTATTATTGAGAGGATTAAAGGAGATCTTGACTATACTGCAATTAGTGTGCCATAAATTTTTCCAGTCTTATTATACCAAATCCTCTCTTGCTTTGGACACCCATACAGTGTCATAGCCTGGCAATTCAAGTGCTTTGTCCTTTCATTCCCATTCATTCCCATTATTATTGCCACTGGTTACTTTAACATGTGTTTTAAAAATAAAAATTGTACTATATTGTGTCTAAAAAAAAATCTAACAAATACTTTTTCTTTGATCTTGCATATTAAAAAAAAAAATAGTACCCAAAATTAAAAAGTAGTTTGAAAATGTTTTTGTTACATCAAGTCAGTGATAGTTTGCTAATTTTTATGAGACTTCTGACCAGCTTAGTATGAGACATACAAACACAAAGTGTGAAAAATGCATTAATAAAAGGTTTAAGACATTGCTGTGGGGATATTTCATGCTGTTTTGATAATGTGATTTTCTTAGTACAATAATTAAATTTACACTGAGATGTGATGTGAAACCACCATGTTTTAGGGAGGATTATGAGTTTTACAGATTAAATAAGAATGACTCAGTTACCAAACTAATGAAATAAGTACATATTTTACACCACAGTACCCCAACTGAATATAAATATCATTTAAATAGGAAAAGATACCAAGTTTCAACTTGCTCATATTACATGTGAGTAATTTTTTGACTTACCAACTGTTTTTTTAAAAATGAGTGTTAAATAAAAATAACATGAACACATCTTCTTTGTGTCTTTATAGAAATATTTATATGTTCATTTTGGTCTCTAAAAACAGTGATTCTCAGCCTGACTGCACATTAGAATCACTTAAGTAGTTTTTTTTTAAATCCCTATGCCACACCCCATATTAATTAAAACAGGATTTCTGGAACTGAGACGAAGGCATCAATAGTTCTGAAAGTCCCTAAGTGATTTCAAAATGGCAGCCAGCAAATTGAGAACAGATGCCTTTTCACTTCTTGATGAGTTTTTATTTACCCCTGTGAGTGGTTACTGATCTGCAATTTGGAAAACATTATAAGTGAATCACAAAAAAGAAGTCAAGTAAGTTACCAAAAAGTCGTAGCTTTCTGGTTGATTAATAAAGAAAAGAATCATTGCTCTTTTAGAGTAGTAATCCTCAAAACTAAAGTAGTCTGGAAAGTTCTAGGGATAGAAGAATTTTAAAAACTACTTTAAGTAGGAAAGAACATGAGTTTGATGCCTAAACAACCTGTACAAATTCAAGTTGTGCCAACTTAACTGAATATGTGACTGTAAACAAATCACATGCCTTCTCTGAGTCTTAGTTTCTTCATCTGAAAAAGTTTATAGCAATTCTATTGTGAGAATAATATAAAAATCATATAAGCATATATGATGAACATGTATGAGGCATCTTGAATGGTTCCTAGTATCAACATCAGTGTTCAGCATAAGTTAGCTCTAATTTTCCCCTTCTCTGATCACTATGCTTCCTCTATCCCCCATTTCATGTACTTGTTAATTGAGTTTATTCATTTTAAATTAACCCACCAATGATCAAAGTGAGGCATTTAAAATCTGTCTTATTGATGCAGCATGACTGCTACTGTGGTAGATTATAATTCTAATCTAATCCTCAAACCACTGGTGATACAGAAATCAAATGAAAATGAGCTGAAACCGTCTTCAGAACATTTGCAACATGTATATTGAACTAACAGTGCCTCCTCAGTTAAGGCTACTTTTAGACAATAATCAGAGACCGTTACACTATTTATGAAAAAGTACTGCATTATGGAAAAAGTTTCTGTCTCAAACTAGATGTAGAAACATTTCTTATACTATGTTAGAATATTGGGCAGGAAGATGTTGACTTGTCCTGCTGTGCCTAACTGCTTAGACTTGAAGAATTTAAGAAATTCAGAGTTACCGTCACTAAATCTTATCCTTCCTTAAAAATAAAACCTGCAGAAAAGAAAACATTGAACCGTTTTCTGCACATTTGTACTCCATGAAAACACAAAACCGTTACCTTTCCCCTGCAAGGATGCAGCCCCTACCCCTTTAGACATTCTCTCAAAGTGTTACCTATTGCACTGGTTCCTGCGTAACAAATCCATGATTTTGTAATTCAAAACTAAGAACATTTGGATTTTTGACTCCTCAAACTCCCTGGAGTCAAACGGATTTGGGTGAAAGCACTGTGCCTCTGTGGAATGAGAAGTAAGCAGGCTGCAATATTATCAAGAAACTGTTAGAGAATAAGGAACTTGATCTGGGTACACAAGCAATGAAAAGTCTCAAGGCATGTTCCACTGGGGTCAGAAAACAGGGAATTTTTAGTGTCAAGCAGTTTTGAAATTGTTGTTTTGTTCTTAAGTTCATTTGTCATTTAATGATGCGTTTACAAGAGTCTTCATACAGAGGCTATAATGTGGGGTCTTTTGTAACAATAAGTAAATGGTCTCCTGTTTCTTTCATGGTCTTCCGTAGGGAGAAAACAGGGAATTGATGCAGCAGGCTGCACTCAGCAAGTCACCCAGAATTCTCAACATGACATTTAGAGACAAAAAGAAATCTGTTTCATTCAAAGTGGTTTCCATGCTTCTACCTCAGGGCTAGAAATCTTAACCTCCCTCTAAATTCATGGACTATCTTATCCAAACTTAGATAGCAATATGTGTGCTGTGTCATTCAGACTGAATTGTAAATCCCTTGAAAGCAAGGTCTGTAATTGGCTTTTTTATTTTTATTGCCCCAGAGCACTCACTTCTATTTGGTAGGACTTCATTAAGCATTCAGAGATTAATACTGTGGAATCAAAGTCCACCTTTCTTCTGTCCAGCACCAGGATCTTTCTTCAGTCTACACCAATTTTCTCTGCTTTCCTTTTCCTCTCTTGAAGTAGGACCCCGAAACTCAAACCAATTTCTTTTACCCAACAACCACACATGTCCATTTCCCCCATAATTGGTTGCCTAGTGGTACACAATTATCACAGTTCTCTCCTTGCTCAATTCTCCTACTTAAAGATTTAGATTAACTTCTCAAAGAAACAAGACAAGGGAAGGGCAGGCCAAAAAATAAACCAAAAAATCTGGCACTATAAAAATCAATTTAATTAGAGTAATTTACTCTGGGACTATCTTGATATAGTTCTTACAAATACAAAGTGACCCAGAGACGAAGAATTAGCCAGATTTCCAAGAGATTGGGGCAGCATCTATACTAGTTGCCCAAAATATCAGGGCCATCAGGTGCTCATCTAATCTTTTTCCCTACCTCAAAATTACCGAGGTATTCATCCTCTCCCGGGAATCCTCTAATGGCAAGTATGCATTAAAACTGCCTACAAATTTTAGAGTATAAAAAGGAAATTTCACCCTTAACCTAGCTCTAAATCCTCTTATCTTCAATTGAGTATATATTAGGCCAGAATAAGTCATTGCTAAAAATCCAATTCCAATTATTTGTCTAGGACTTAAACATGCCAACAAAAGTTATTAACATGGATTAATCGATAATATAATTCTTCAATATTATTTCATATTTAGATTTGGTTGATATAGTTTGGGAATTACCCCTTCTTTGATACTCATTTTGCCAACCACCCATCCTCACCATAGCTTCTGATTCTATTACCCTGACATCTAATGACTTACCTTACTCTGAAACCATTGAAGCTCTCCTTTCAGAATTTATCAAAAGGACAGAGATATGCTGAATCAATAAAGTTTTGGGTAAAGCAGGGAATTGAATGGAAAGATTCTACAACATTAGGGCCAGGACTTCGTGTTGGTAGACATGCAAATAGAGAAAGTCCAGAGAGAAAATGAGCAAAGAAAAACACAGATAAGGAGGTCACATGAATTTGTAAAGAAAGTAAGATGACTCCCCTCACAATTTCCTTTACCAGTGCCCTGAGTGGCCCAGATATAACACATTTCCTGACTTGGTGTGATTTAAAGTCACTTGTTCTAACGAATCCCTTTTCTTTTTATTTTTAATAAAGATTTATTTTATTTATGCATACAAGCTGGGGTGGAGGCCAGAAGTGGGGGGGGGGGGGGGTGAGAAGATTCACCAGAGACGGAATGGAGAGCAGAACAGGCAGATGACTGAAATACAATGCTGAGGGGAGCAGCAGGTGAGGCAGGAGAGGTCGACTGTACCTTGTGCTGCAGTGGCTGCTGATAGCTTCATAGTGCTGTGATTTAACCTGTTGCACCACCAGGGAGGCCCCTGAATCCCTTTTCTTAATCTGGTTTGATTGAATTTCTTTTTTACAAACAGGCATGCCCTTCATAAACCTAGGTTAAATAAATTAATAGCAATTCAATCAATAACATAATTTTATAGAACTTTGAAATAGTATACACTTCTATGCAAATCACTGTATGTTCTTTAGAAAGATGTTCCAAAAGCTGTTAATAGCTGTTAATAATGTTAATAGGCATTTTCTATCATTCTTTTTGCACTATTCACTGACTTTTTCAAATATATTGCAAAAGCAAACTTGATTCCAAAGGTGATAAGTAATACTAAATCATGAAATAGGTAAATGGAAATTGTATTGGACCATGTCAAACCAAGATTGAACTGGACCATATAAAACAAAGGCAACAGTTGGGAAGGGATGCCAATTCATTACGGACCTTCCATACAGACAAAAAGCATTTTGGTCAGATGCTGCCTTCTTAAAAGTAAAGTCAATAGACATAACTCCAAGGACACTAGATAAGTAATAATTATGTCTTCAGAAGAATAACTAGCAATAACTAGCAATAACACTATGAGCGATATGTTCTGAAATGTATTTTGAGGACACTACATAAACACAGGATTACCACAAATGTCAAGGATTATATGCACAGAACACAAATTGTAGGGACTTATGTAATACAAAATTCATCCAAGAGAGATAAGGGAAGGAAGATCCATGTATCATAAATTATTCTTCAAGTGAATGCCAAAATGTTATTGACTGCCTCTATCCAGATTAGCGCCCTCGTCACCCAAAACAGCTCACACACCACCCTTTCAATTAGCATCCCTGCTTCGCTGATGATATTTTGAATTCTCCACTGAAAACTTCTTTTAGGGACTTTTAATTATGCCTTCCTTTTCCTCCTCCTTACATAGTAGGACACCACAGAAGTATTGGGACTGTTGCATAATTCTCTTCTGAATCATATTTTCTCCTACATCTGTGAGCATTTTCCATACAAAGGAGAAAATTGATAGCTAAATGTGGTGTTTCATTTCTATTGCATGTTAAACTTCAGCTTTGATAGAAAAATAATGGTTTGTCACATGGACATCTTTTGCACTGTAATTTCTTTTCATCATTTTATAACTGACATCTGACAGAAATGGTAAATGAGTTAAATTTTAAGTTGATGACTCAACCAAAGTGACAAAAACCTTGTAATATAAAATTCAAAGTATGTATTTATTATTTAATTAAATTATTTTGCATACTTTTTAAAATTCATAAAATACAATTCTGCTTTGACTAAAGAAAATCTTTGTTACATTAATTCATTAATTAACTCTTAATTATTCTCCTCATGGAACCTATAAATGGGGTTTACTTTCAGAGTTATTTATATGATTCATTGTCTCTTAAAAACTTCTATTGTAGGACAGACAATGGAAATATTAACCCAAGTCTACCCTAATAGTAATAAAATTTAAATAGAAAATGGTTAAATGAACTTTAACTCTTGTTTATCACACTCATGTTTGTGGTTTTTAAACCCCGTTTGAACAAAAATACTTTAATAATCAAAAGTTCTGGAAATAAATATCTGAAAATATGTAAATAGAACTTTTAAATGCATTTTTCCTTTTCCTTGAAGTTATTACAGATATTCTATCATAGTTGAATACCATTATATGATACAAATAAATTTTTTATAGAAAGGTTATTTTACCTTAGATTTGTAGAAATATAGATAAATGCTAAATAAGCAGTGACTAAGTGGACAGAGTCTGAAAGACAAGTCTGAGTGGGTTTCCATATACTTTCTAAACCCTTCAGACAGTGAAGGCACAGCCAGAAATTAGAGACACACTTTACTACCCCATCACTTCCTCTCTCCCCTCTAAGCTTTTTTCCTCCTTCATTAAGCACTACCTGACAAGTAAACACTCTCCAATTTCTGATATCCTACCTCATATCTGTGACACCCCCAAACTTCATGGCCACATGAGATTAGTTATCCGCTCCCACAAAATCCCTTTCACTTGTTATTAGGTAATACTTGTACTACATGAAAATTTGGCTTTTTTCTTGACATTTTCATCTTCTAACTGAACATCTCTTAAGTGTAGGAACTAAAAAAAAAAAAAACATTTCACCAAAATTGTGTCACCAGCATAGACTCTAGCATCTAGGAGGTGCACAATAAAATGTTTGTCAAATTATTTGTTGAAAGTTCATAGACCAGATATGTTCCTGATACTGGAGTTATAGCATTGAAACAAAAAAATCTAGATCCTTGCTATTGTGAATCCTATGTTCTAGTGGGGGAAACAGTTTACATACAAATGAAAAAAAAAGTGAGAATTTCAGATAGTGATATTTTTTCTACAGAAAAATAAGGTAGTATGGGATCTGGAACTTTAATGAGGAAAAGAAAAATTTCTCTGGGAAACAACTTTCCAAGCAGAGAGAATGGGAAACTCAAAAGCCCTGATGAGAATGGGAAACCCAAAGGCCCTAATCCGGGAGGAAGTTGATTTTATCAAGTAAAAAACTAAGAAGGCCTGTATAGCTAAGAATTGCGAACATATGGAGAATAACACCATACAAGACTGAAAGATAACTAAGGACCATTTCATACAGAAAAGGCCCAGTTAAACATATAGACGTTATTCTAAATGCAATGAGAAGTGATTGAAGAATATTGAGGAGCATAATTAAAATCTTCTAGTCATGTTTTTAGTATTTGCCTGGAATATAAAGAATGGACTGTAAAAGCTAAGCAAGAAATCCATCTAACATCTAATAAAAATGAAACATTCTGATTTTGACTGATGCCCTAAAAAAACAGATGATTTCCCCATATTCCAATACCAGTGATATACTGAACCATGCTCTATTTGGAATTGAAAAAGGAGGGGGAGAAGCCAAGTTTTGCATCTGCTAGACCTTTGCCACCTCAAGATTATATTACAATCCTGAAACTGAAGAGAGTAGGAATTGGAAAAGAGAGTAAGGTGGTCTTTGGTGAAAGTTACAGATTTGTTCAGCGTTTACCCCCTTTTCTATGAGGAAGTGTATTTGGAAGTGAGGGTAGTTAGTACTGCCTCCTCATCTCATATTGAGAGAGCGAAGAATCAAGATTCTTGATTCTCATGGAAAAGGACTTATGATTCCTGGAGTCTGGAGAACAGGGGCTGGTGGGTGATCCACATCTGCAAAAGCCAGAGGTCAAGAGATTACTGCCAGCCAGCTGCTTTGCCAGCCATGCAATAGTGGTTGCTTTGGGACTGACTCTTTGTCATCCTACTGTATGTACGTCAGGCAGTGTTCTGGAATTTGGAATATATCAATGAACAAAATAAAGATCCCCGCACTCAAGTCAACCATATCCTATTGGATAGAGATAAAAATTCTTATCAAGTAATTATATAGTAGAAGACTTTATAAGAGCTAAGGAAAGAAGAAAAATTAAAACTAATTAGGAAGATAGAGGGGTGCCTCAAGGAGGAAGAGAGGTGAAGAGGGGGTTGAAAATTAGTGGAACAGTAGGCATTTGAGCAAAGACTTTAAGGAGGCGATGGAGTTAATTAACCAAGTGGTATCTCAGGTAAGACTGCCTCAGGCAGAGGGAACACCTGCAGCAATTGGTTCTAACTTGAACATGCATCAGCACCCCCTGGAAGGCTTTTGAAAACAGTTACTGCTGGGCTCCACAGACGTTCCTCATTCAGTGTCAGGAGTGGGGGCGAGAACTTGCATTTCCAAAGTTTCTAGTTGATGCTGAAACTGCTTGTCCAGAAACAACACTTTGAGACTCTCTGAACTAGAGAAAAGGATCCCTGGTGGGAGTAAGAAGGTATATTCAAATGTTCCCTTGCGTGAGGCCAAATGCTGAAAGAATTTAGACTGGAGGGATACCTTCAGAGACTGGGTGCTGAGCCTCAGAAAACTGTGGACCAAGGGAGAATTGTCATGACCAACAGGAGAAGCTAAGAGTTCTACCTTCACTTTTAACTATTTAAGTTCACCCCATCTGTCAGGAGACCTCCTCCTCACTTGCAATTTAAACTTTATTTCCCAGTTGGTGTCTTTATTCACTATTTGACTTTAGATATCTTTTTGCTAATATCCTCCACTTCCTTACCACTTTGTGCTTCTCCCACAGCAATATATATAATCCAGCAGTACTCATTTGCAACTTTTATATCAAGGCTTCAGAGCATTTCTAAAGAAAAAAATGTGCTGTAGTAATTAATGCCTATACAGACTTAAACAATACAGAGTTCTTTTTTCTGCCTTTGATCATCTCTCTCCCTACTCTGTAGCACCTGTACTAAATGTTCATCTTACCCTTCATGATCCCTGCCTCCTCCTCCTCAACAGATGACATAATCTCCTCTTCAAGGAGAAAATAGAGTCCATGACACATGAAAATCTCCAAGTTCGTGCCATTTCCATCCATCCTCCCCAAGACATTCATGCTCACATGATCACTACCTTCAAACCTATCTCTTTCACTTACCTCCTCTCTCCTGGTCTCAAATAAAACCATGCAGACAAAATATTTAGGCAAGTGACACAAAGTAGGCACTCAACAACTTTGATTGATTGCTTAGCTTTATTTTATTCTTTTGTTGCAAAATAGGTAACAAATGCATCAAGAGTACAAAAGTTTATAGTCTCTTTCCAAGCCCTGTTCCCTAGTCATGCATTTGTATCTCCCAGAGATAACTGGAGTTACCAGTTTCTTGTGTATCCTTCTAGATATATTCTGCATACAAATAAGGATATGAATTCCTGAATATTTTTTAAGAATAGTAATATATATATATATATTGCACTCTAATTTTTCACTCTAAAATATAGTTTGAAAATCTTTTTATATCAGTATATAAAGTACCTGTTGATGCACATATTCATTTACCACACCTGGAAATGTATTAGAATAAATTCTTAGGAATAGAATGTACCAAGATTATTGCCATATGGTCTCCATGAATGTATGCCAATATATATCAGCTATACGTAAGAGCACATGACTTACCGTATTCTCAGTTAACACAGGGTTTTTTTTAATAGTTTATTCATTCATCAAATATTTTTGAGTGACAATTATAGCCAAATTTTGCCCAGCCATGAAAGTCTCTGCCTGTATATAGTTTATGTTCTGAAGAAGAAAGATAAACAGAGGAGTTACATTTATAATTTAATGTTTCATTTTGCCTGAGAAACTTAGGTCCTTTGTTATTTAAATATACCAAATTATCTTGGTATTTAAAAACATCGAATTTCTCAACTTGGAATTTCTATTTTGGACGTTTTAAAAAGTTTCTAAAGTTTAAAGTTTTTTGGGGAGTTACCAAACTTTCTAAATGAATATTTCACACTGACTCCATTTTTTCATTTTCTATTCATTCTTCAATACATTGTCTTCATCATTTCTTGGTGGTTTTACAGATATGTAGGACTTTAATTAATATGGTATGAATAAAAATTAAATTTCCGGCCCATAATTGCCTTCTAAACAACACTTGATGGTATGTTTTTCATGTTAATCTAAATGTGTTTGACAGTATCTGTTACTTTAACTTTGATTCTGCCCTTCTTCATCCCTCAACTTCCTTTTGCAATCTGGCCTGTCAAGTATCAGCCATCTTCCACTGGTTGCCCATTACTGACGCCGCAGTCACTCTTGACTCCTTTTCCTACCTTAAACTTCTCTTCCTTCCAAATCAAATTAAATTAAATCCTGTCATACACTAAAAGGGGGGTTAAATTGTTTTTTTTTGTCCTTATCCTCTTTTTTCGTTCCTTGACTGAAGACACATTGTCTCTCACCTAGACTTAATAATCTTCTATCATTGCCCTTACTGTGTCTGTTTCATGTTCTTCAATTGCTTTTCATGACCTCCAGGATTGTGGTATATAAAGCTCTTACTTCTGTCCAATTTTTCAGGTTCAACTCTCACCCCCACTCAAAGTATTCCACCATACTCTTCTTGATATCATGCCTTTGTTTTCTCTCCCAAATGATTTCCTCCCCTCCCAAAAATTAGATGTAGCCTAATCCCTGCAACTATCAGTCAATCTAGCACACCCATTCTTCAAGTCTTAGTTTAAATTTATATCCCAGTGTAAGGTCTTTCCTGTCTTTCCAGGCAGAACTGCTGAAACCTCTCATGAATATCCATGGCTTCTTTTTCATACATGTACCACATATTGTATTTAAAATTATAAATACTGACTTTATTCTCAGGCTTCATTCAAAAGCATTTCAAGATACCCAAGCTTAAATAATTACAACTATATGTCCAGAGAAAAAGGAACAAATTCCTCCCTTTGAAACTCCCATAAAATTACTCAGATTCCCTTGTCTTTAGATACTTGCCCTCTGCCAAACAAAATCACTGCTAGTTACAATCATTGCCATGGAGTTGGAATTTTTATTATCAATCAACTTCCTAACAGGAAATAGATGACACACTCAAATTAAGACAATTCAAAAAGTACTTATTTATAAAGGGACTGGTAGTTACCAAGATGTGGTGTAGGTAGGGAAACCATAATCAATACTGATAGACATTGTGCTATTCTCCATGGCCACGGATGAACCTAGATGTTCCCACCATAATCTGAATTCAGGGACAAATCTCGATGACAGCAATGCCACTTCATCATGCTGGACAGCTGTGAAGCAGTACATAACAACTGTTCCTGTTCCTTGATGCCACCTTGATCTGCCCAAAAGTCAACCAGGAAAACCAATGGCCATGCAGAAACCATGTCCAAGTTCTACAAGTTCTTTAACTCACCTCAGTGCCACCAATGGCCAATCTCTCTTGCAGAGCTTGTAGTCTTAAGAAATAGAGATTTCAAAGCAGCAATAATATTCCTCATGCTGATTCTTCCCTCAACTTCTGCTGAACTAGCAACAGGATATTCAAATTTTTACCTGAGATTTTTTTCCATATTTAATATATTTGTCATCAATTCTCAGTAAAATAAAAGGACAGTTATTCAATAGTTGTCTTAACTGACTTGAACTAATGAGCTTACCTTACAATGTATACTGTTACATATACTATGTTTATTGCTAATTTTTAATATTTCATTTCTCAAAGAGTATAAAAGTATTTCAAATTTTTAATACTGAATATACAACAAATCTGGTTGTTAACATTCCTACTATTATAAGAAAGAAAAGGTTTGGCTGCCTAGAATTTTTTTTCAAGTGACTACTATACTGCACTTAGCTCATCATAGCATAGTGATTCAGATAATCTAAGTGAGTTATTTGAGAAAATGTTTTATGACATATTAATTTTTAGACCCAGAGTGCCAGCTATAGTACTGAAACTAAATATGTTTGCCGAATTTTTCCAACTACTGAAAAACAATATACTCCTTGAAAGCATGGGTTTCATCTTTTATGCCTACCATCACATACCGAACCTCACACATGTTGCAGTGCTTAATAAATATTCATTGATTGATGCTCAAAATGTAGGAAACAAATCAGAGGTACAACCATTGAGTTCTCTGATATTTTGTTATGCTGTGCACATGACAGTTCAGCTTTGTCCTACACTTTAGGTAATGTATTAAATCACCACCATTTAATTGTGTAGTTTCTGAGATACCAATGCACTTTTTAATAAATATATGACCTTACAAGTATCAGTTCTAAGTATATCTATTGAAATGATTTTTATCTAGAGATGATGATAACCACTACTACCAAAGCAATCAAAGTAAAAGAAAGGGAGAAGTAATGAAGTCAGTAAATGAAATCTTGTTATTTAAGTTATGAAAAGCTAGTCCAAAAATCTTGGAGAAGATAAAAACTATTGGTAGCAATTTCAATATTCTCAGATGGAAAAAAAAAAAACATTGTCAAAGGACATGAAGAGGAGTTCTTCAAATACAGACAGATTTCTCATAATTGTTTTGGGGCTTAATCTCAACTTGTTACTAATTTAACCATGGCTCTGTGCTTCAATTTGTGTGTTGGCACTCTAGGATAAATTATGTGTGAAACAGAGACAAGCATGATACAGTATTCTTCAGCATTAAGCAAAGCCAAATAAGTATAATAAAAACAAAGTTATTCATGTGATTTTAAACTGTGGCTATTTTACAGCTTATACATATATAAAATCTGTGTGTGTTTAGGCTAAATATGTCATTCAATCACTACCTGTCTTATCCTTGTTTAAAAGTTAAGCTTTTCTTCATATTTTAGTTAATAGTCTTGGTTAACCAGCAGACTGCATGACCAGATTGCACTTAAGCAGAGCTCCAGATCTTGACTATGCAACATCTGCCTTGTGTTCAGTGCTGAACATGCTATAATATCATTAACAGAAGATGAAAGATCAACTACCCAATTTCAACTGGCAGCAATTAAGCATTCACATTATGTTACTAAACTTGAGCTTTGTATAGCAGCCCTACCAAACCAGTGGTGCCCAATAAATGTAAGTATTTCATTTGTTTTATTTATAGTACTTAGTTAATCATCTAGTACTATCAAAACCTATCAGATGAAAATATACACTTTATAAAGCCTAAGAAGTCAAAAGGATGTAGATTCAAGATGAAAGAAGATGAACAAAAAAAATCCCAATTTAACATATTGATGAAATAAAAATAGAGCAAAATGCAAGAGGATACATCTTAATCATTGAAATACCTTCATTCCATTAGACATTTACATAAAATGTAAGCATCAGTCTAATGCCTTTCAAATAAGTGTAAAAAAAAAGACAACAAAAAATAGAGAGATAAAAAGAGATTGTTGTACTTGAAATTGCTAAGCCTTTCCAGTTTAGTTTGCTAATGACTTACTATGCTCTCTTTTAAACTCTCATGAGTTTTTATTGACTTTTAACACATCATAAGCTTTTTTCCAAATAATTTACCATGATTTTTTTATTCATGTTTAGGTAAACTTAGTTTTTATGTCTCTAAATTTTGAGAAAGTCTTTGTTCCAATACAGTATTTTATTCTATACTAATAATAAAAATAAATATACAGATTAATATGTTTATCAGATTGTTCATAATTAAGTTGAAAAAGAAATTTTAAACACATCCTTCACACCTTGTGTATAGCTAAATCTCAACTCTTCAGTAGCTTTCCAGTAAGAGTACAGAATCTTTTTCTAGTTGTTTCTTATAACCCCTTATGTAAGATTTCATTACAACCAATATCACTATGGAATGAACTGTCTGTCTTACTGAATTCTCAAGGGATTATTAAGTTAAGTGGAGAGAAAGATTATGAACATGTTCTTTTAATATGTCCATCTCTAGTTTGCTAACATAGTACCTGTTTTCCACTTTGACTCAAATACAGGAAGAGTGTAGCATTCTTCATTTGTGCTAATTGTATGTTGTCTTCTCCCCCCACCCCTCTCTTACCATAGAATGGGAAAACTTGCTATTGAACAGTGATGGTACTATAGATAACTATAAGTAAAGGCTAAGGTAAAAATGAAAATACTTTTTGCTCTGTTAGACACATCTAATGATTTTTCTACTGCTTGACAAACCTAAAGGTAGAGATGGCTAGCCCCATACTACATACGACAAATACAAATATTGAGTGTGTTCGGTGCCAAGCATCTAGGGGATATTATATTTCATTTTCAACATGTTTACCCTTATTATCATCCCTTTACACATAATGAAGGTGAGTCTTTGAAAGTTTAAATGACTCTCCTGAGCTCACACTACTACGTGGAGGAGAGAGGCTTCAAATGAAGTCATCTTTAATTCTAACACTTATGGGTTTTATTCACAACACTTGATAATCTTACTAAACTCAAGTCCCAGTCTCAGGAATAAACATCAACTCTTACTTATCTTCACAGTCTCACTCATCCTATACCCCTTATCTCGCGGCTGCCTACATATCTGCTCTTTTCTCTCTCTTTGTTTCAACGACAGTCAAAGGAAATAATACAGCTCCTGATTACATTCCTGAGTTTGTGCCTCTGGTTTTTCTTCCTTTTCCATGCATGTGTTCCTATAGCTGGTTTCAGAGTCCATTGAATGTAGTGCAGTTTCCCTATGATTTTCATTGTTGTATTTTCCCAACAGTAGCTGACTATAAAGCAGGTGTCTTTTGAAAACAATTACCAGGGTCATTTGAGCAATGAAATGTGTGAATAGACAAAACATTTAAAATAAGAATTACTCTCCTCCTTTTAAATATTTTTAAGATTTGGCTAAAGCTGCTTAAGTCTTACTGGCTGAAACTGCTTTCATTAATGGTTTTAATTAAAATATTGCTTAACATTTTTAAGATTCTATTAAATCTGCTTTGCTTATTAACTTCCAATAACCACTTTGCACCGTATCTGATTGCATCAGTATGGAACAGTTCAGGTAGACGGAGTAACTCTAAATATTAGGAATTCCTGAAATAAAGAAATTTAATAAAGGTCTTTGATATTAATGTATGAAAAACTGGGGAGTAAAGGGAAGAGGAGGTCAAAGAAGTCAAAATTTAATTCCATACAGTTGCTGCAGTGACTACAGTAGACACTGCAGCACCTTAGTTTGAAACCCCAGAGTAGGTGGTTTTCAAAAGCTTGCTGGAGAACTGTTGTTCTCAAAATATCTGATAAAAACTCCCAACAACTGTCTCTAAGTGCACACAGAAACTGCTGTCAGTGTCTACCCACACATCTGGCTGCAACCACTTTCAGAGAGTCGTCAACTCTCCTCCTTCTCTGCCTCACAAACTTTGTGGGAATTTTTCTCACTGTCAAACTCCAGGCTATTTATTTAGAGAATGGCATTATGGGAAATGTAGTTCCCTGCTTCTCTTTTACACTAGGGTCTGGGAGCACATAGTGATGCTCAACTGTAACGAATAAATGAGCACATTCCATCCTTCTCAACATTGGTATGACATTTGCTTTGGGACCAGGTGGAAAGCAGATACTGACAAAAGCAGTGAGGAGACTATCAGTGAACAAACTTTAAGTGGAGGCTGGAAAGGAGGTGATAAAACTTTTTTTAGAGACTAGAAAAGATGGTAATCCATGTTTTACAATAATAAAACAATTTATAAGTGCGGTGCCCAATACTTAGAAGATAAGAGATGTTTGATGAATTTGAATATCTGGCCTTAAGGATTTTCAGGTGAAATATTTAAAGCACAGATTGAACATTTCTTTTAGCTGTGTATAAGGTATGGAAAGAAAGAGTTCAAAATGAAGAGACTTTCTATAGGTAGAAAGTAGGCTGAGCAGTCTACTTAGATGTAAATGAAGACTATTTGTCATAGAAAAGACAGAACCTCTCAGAGAATAGTCAAGAGACCAGAGGTGGGATTCAAAACCTTTAGTGTACAGTGGATTAGGGAACCAAACTAGGGAGCAGAAGTGGACCTAAGGAAGCTGTACTCCTAACCTCAGAGTAGAGCTCTCTGACAGCATTTGGCTGTCAGAGAAATCCTTGGCCACTATGTGCTTCTTGTTTCATCTTTTTGAAAGGGTGTGTCTATTAAGTAATCCTTCTGGACACACCATTAAATATTGAGGATTGGGGGATAGACAAACTTGGGATTTTAGTTCACAAGTCTCTAAATTAAGAGGCATACAGCATTAAATCCTCATCTGTTTCTTGACCTGATGACAAGATCATGGACTTTGAGTCTAGTGCCATAATTTCAACAGTTTCTAGGAACTAGATAAAGGGGTAAGCATATTTTGAGTGTGAGAGAAAGGGTAATCAATGGAGCCAGCAAGCAACTAAGGAAAAGAGAATCCATACATGGAAAACAAGACCAGGTCACATATCTATGAATAAAAAGCCTATCACTTAAGTTGGATGTGGACAGAATTGAAGCAAGATGGAATAGGAAGCCATGCGTATCCAATGTCAAATAGGTATTGAGTTGCCAGATCTGAGCTGGGTATATCAAGAGTCAGAATTCAAAAGATTTGGGGATCAGGCTCAGCAAGTGGTAATAAAGAAACAGGGAAAAGAAAATATATGTGTGGAAAATGTCAGCAATGTTTCCTTGATTTCACAAGTGCTATAAAGGGAGGGGGAGTGGGAGAGGATTGAAAACAAAGAGGGAGGGAAGTACGATGACTGTGCTGGTGGATTTGGTGGTGGTTGCACTATGGTGGTGATACCTGATGGAAGTATCCTAATATTACCTCCATTTAACATTTATTAATTAGGTAATTTTAAGAAAACAGAAGTGCTAAAAAGTCTTTGTGAATGAAGAACTACATACCTCTTTGTAAGTGAGTCTCCACCGTTAGAGCAGTTATTAGCATTTTCTTACCCTAGCTTAGAATCACTTCCTAAATTTGAAACTCTGCAAACACAGTCTCTGATTGTAACTGTAATCTCTCTCTCTCTCTCATTTTTTCTTTTCACCTTGGCAGATTGCTTGAGACTACATTATACGTGCTCCTAAACCACATAAAATCTTCAAATTAATTTAACCCAGTCTTGTTTCCTCATCTGATTGCCCTCTCCGATATGCTCTTTCCTGAAACAATCATCCATCCAGCATCAGTACCATGGCCTTTGATCCCAGTCTGCATCCCAATTCCAGATGCAACCCTTAAACAATTAATTTTATCTTTTTCTTTGGGATATAATTCCTAGCTTTGGAGAACTAAGAGAGGACAATAGAAGCCTGAACCTATTTTATTCCATTGACATTATAAAGGCTCTAATTTCAGCTCATGCTCACAAACGTTCTGTTGAAGGCTTCTCCCTAAGCAGTGGCACCACTCTTTCCAAGCCTTACCACTCTGCCTGCACACTTCATTCTGCCAAAATCCCTATCTAATCCTTTCACTAACCTTAAACATTTTGAAAACTTATTGCCTCAAATATAAAATCCAGTGTCCCAATCACAGCATGCACCCTCTTCATTCTCTTCCTCAGTTAACTTTCACCCTCACCTCCAAACTTGACCCTAGTGTGCCCTTGCAGTATCCTCATTTTACTACTTACCTTTCGTGTCTAAATACATACTGCGCTGTAGCACTTTTGCTTTTGCTCATACTTCTTCCTCTATCTGGAAAGAATTTCAGTGTTTTACCATAGTATGATTAATTCTCCTTCATCAGTATTTCTAGGACACTATGCATACCTCTCTAATGCTCTTACCACATTGTTTTATTGTATGATAATTGTGTATGCAGTTGTTTCATTACCATTCTAGTTTCTTAAGAGCAACAACAATGTTTTATGTTGTTGTTTCGTTTTGTTCAAGGTTAGGTTTGTTTGCTTGCTTGCTTGTTGGTGTCTTTTTGCATGTAACAGATTAATCAGAAAACAAATAGCACTCAATAAATAGTTCTTAAAGTAAAAAATAAGGGAAAAGAAATATAATAAGAGCTGAAAGAAAGTCTCAAGGTTGAGAATTCTGTGAACACGTTTATACTATTACAATTTGTACTTTTATACCTGGTCACTCCCTTAAACATTCCTGGCAAGAAATAAGAAATTCCTCCTACTAGATACTTTCCTCTATTTAAATACACTCCTTATCCTATAACATAACCTTCATTTTATAGAAAAAGTGTTCACTTTATAGATTTCATGACTAGAACATTTATTAAGGAAAGTAACAAATCTCTCACACTTAGTAAAATGGTGATAAGCTTAGACAGACACGTGAATATAAATCAACAGTAAATTAAGAACACTGAGAATGAACTGAGGTATAATGCATTATGTGACTATAGAAGTAAAATGGAAAATAATTATGTTGAGTAAAATCTGGAGAAGTTTTGTTCCTGTACTCTTACCAAGAATTCTGCATGTAGTTGACGGAACTTCAGATCCTATTTAAACAGTCACCTTGATTATATACCAGTGACGAGATTCAAAGTACAGAGTTCTAAGAGTACGAAAAATCATTTATTACAACTCACAGTGAAAATTTAAGATGTAAAAGAATATAACAGTATCTGAAGAGAGACCATGTCTGAATTAATATAGGTAAAGGTTTAATTGAAATTCTAATTGTAAATGACAAAGAAAATAAGACAAAAGAAACAGAAACCCTGTAATGATTACATGCACTTAGTTTTGTATTTTCTTTATTTTCTATAACCACACCTATTAGAATATTTACTAGTCTCTAAATTTTTTATTTAAAAATCATGATTTATTAAATCATGAGCAGATTTCTTATAAATTGCAATAGAACGTATTTGACACATGTCAGTTTTTTTGTTGGTACTAAGTACCATTTCACTGAGCCTAATTTAAATGCTGCATTGTGACACTTAGAGCCAGTGGTTGAATTATTCGAGTAATCTATCTTCTAATTTTAAGCTGGCCCATATCCTTACAGAATTAATTTTTTTGTTATGGAAACTCACATAATATTACCAAACAGTTTCTCTTGCTTAATATTCTGCTCAAAATATAATTTCAGGATTATCTCTTGAAAAGGCTTTCATGCCAAAACTTTATCAGGTAAATTAAAGTGGAGAGCTGCTTTTGCTTATAATATGGGAAATGTCAGCACTTTTAAATCAGCAAATATAAAGCTAAATAAATACTGCTCCAAAGGAATTAACCAATTAAGAAAATAATTATTTTGTTATTGAATATATATTGCAAATTTTATGATGAGGGATTGGGAGAAAGTGGGAATGAAGGCAGAAATTGTTAATCTACCATGTTTCCAATGTATCTGATTGGACATACTGCAGTGAGCATTCACCTGTGACCATATACTCTCTTTAGATGTGCCCAGGGAAAGCAGCTAGACTATGAGATCTACTGATACTGAAAGTACTTGCTGAGGATTTTCCTTTTATTTCTGACAGTGCCTATAAGTGTTGCATTACATCTCAGACCCTGTGATCCAATATAGATTTAAATGTGGCTATATGGATAATCCTTATAACAGTCTGAAAAGAGTGGAATCATTGTCCAAAAAGTGGAGTTAATAGTCCTAGAGCAGGGGCCTCCCTGGTGGCGCAGCGGTTAAGCGCTGTGCTGTGGAGCTGTCCGCAGCGGTGACGCGAGTTCGACGCCTGGCCAGGGAGAATCCCACATGGTGCGGCAGACTTCTCCTGCCTTGCCTGCTGCTCCCCTCAGCAGTGTATTTCTGATCTGCCTGTTCTGCTATCCACTCTGTCTCTGGTGAACCCTCTCGCCGCCCCACGCCTCTGGCCTGTACCCCAGCTTGTATGTATAAATAAAAAATAAATCTTTAAAAAAAATTTTTTTTAATTAAAAAAAAAATAGTCCTAGAGCAAGCAGTCCAAGCCCAGCACAAAGACAGCAATAAAAATAGCCAGAGAAACATCAGAAGAAAAGCTAGAGTAATAGCATTTATTTGAAGCACTCCAAAAAATGTGAGGAGATGATGACAAAAGTATACAGCAGAAATATTAGAGGCACCCTAGAGAGGAACTCATAGATATTAAAGCAGTGAAAGGATTGGACAGTCAGCTGAGGACCACCATGTTCATTACTCCCCAAAACCCTCATTCCCTGCACTAACAGCATAAGCATCCCTGGGAACTTGGTAAAAATGCAGGTGTGAGGATTTCACCCCAGATTTACTGAATCTCATGCTCCAGAGGATGAGACCAGCAATCTGTGTTTTAGCAAGCCTTCCAGATAATCAAGTTTCAACCACCAAGTTTGAAACCAAGTTTCAAGAACCACTGGTTTCAAACTTCTAACTTGAGCACCCAATTGTTTATCTGGAACTGTCTTGATTGTCCTTTACAAATGTAGATCTATTGATGTAATATGGAAGCACATCTCCTTTATAATTACGCCCAAGACAGCTACTCATTTACTGGGTAGCCAATATTCAGATTTATTTTGCCACCTCATTTGTTTACGTGCAAGATATCAGCAGCTGATCTTGATGCGTATCAGAAAATAAAAATTAAATCTAGTACTGATAACCCAAGCACTAGTGGAATATTAAGTATGCTGCATCCCATGGTTTTATAATACACATAAGACATACACAGGAAGCTTTGATATAAAAATATGAAGTATTTTAAATTATTGTTTTATCAGTTCCAACAAAGTATAAGCACTTCAAAGGAGTAAAGATAACTTAAGGAAAATGGAGTTACCATAATAATTATAACTAAGAATAAAGTTCAGGTTTCTATATTCTCTGTCTTTTCCTAAGATATAAGTAGCTGCTAGAGAATTACTGAAGAGAGAATGATGGAAAAGAAAAAAAATTATAAAAGCAATCTTAGTCCATTATATTCCAATTGCCTTATTTGATTTGTAATTAAGTAATAACATAGATTGAGGGAAAATTTTAAGACGTATTTAGAAGGTCCTCTTTCAGAAGTAAGATAATATAATCATCTAATAATGACTCGTGTAGAAGGAACTCCATTTCATGGTGAGTGAATGCTGTCATAAGCTCTCCTCATAGGCAAGTTCCCCTCGTTAAATAGTTCATTTGGTCATATATGAAACTGTAATAATGGGCAGTGTTGTTCATTTATATGACTCCAACTAATTTTATATCTTTTTAAAGCCAATTGACTTATATACACAAGGATTACTAAACACTCTGACATCTTCCTTATTTCATTAAATGATCATAAAGCACTATACATATACTAAAAATATTTTATTTTTGCTTATTTCCCCTTTTATAACCTTTATGTCCTGACATGAAATACGTTAAACGTTCCTTTAGTCTTCATGAACCCAACAATATTCTGAACGTAACTTTGAATTAAGTACAAAATTGCTTATGATTTTTGAATACTGCCTTTAATATAATATTTTTATATTTTATTATATAATGCACAAAGATATATTAATGATGTGTGCTTTTAAGCTTTTTCTGCCATAGAGAAAAAGATAGCTAGCTTAACATGGTTTTTAAACAAAATTCTATAATGTTGAAGATCTTATTGAGTAATAGATTAGTTTACCCACAAAAATTGTTTTATTTGAGCTGTATTTCAAGAAATGTTTTGAAAGTTATGTTCATTACTGGTTTCATTGGATTTCCTAAATTAAATAAAAAATGAAAAATCTGCAATCTGAACTCAATTTTTTAATCCATAAAATATTCTGGTAGCGCATTCACATTTTCTTTTATTCTGAAGGGGAGGAAAAAAAAAAATCTGTGAAGCCTTCTCTGAAACTGTTTTCCCCTCCTTTGTTACAGGTATACATTTTTTCAGCTACGTTAAACTTTAAAAAAAATGGATTTCTTAAACTCATCTGATCAAAACTTGACCTCAGAAGAAATGTTAAACAGAATGCCATCTAAAATTCTGGTGTCCCTGACTCTTTCCGGGCTGGCCCTGATGACAACGACTATCAACTCCCTTGTGATCGCTGCAATTATTGTGACCCGGAAACTGCACCATCCAGCCAACTATTTAATTTGCTCCCTTGCAGTGACAGATTTCCTTGTAGCTGTCCTGGTGATGCCTTTCAGCATTGTGTATATTGTGAGAGAGAGCTGGATTATGGGGCAAGTGGTCTGTGACATTTGGCTGAGTGTTGACATTACGTGCTGCACATGTTCCATCTTGCATCTGTCTGCTATAGCTTTGGATAGATACCGGGCAATCACAGATGCTGTCGAATATGCCAGGAAAAGGACTCCCAAGCACGCTGGCATTATGATTACAATAGTTTGGATTATATCTATTTTTATCTCTATGCCGCCCTTAATCTGGAGGCACCAAGGAACTAGCCGAGATGATGAATGTATCATCAAACACGACCACATTGTGTCCACTATTTACTCAACATTTGGGGCTTTCTACATACCACTAACATTGATTTTGATCCTCTACTACAAAATATATAAAGCAGCAAAGACATTATACCACAAGAGACAGGCAAGTCGAATTGCCAAGGAGGAAGTGAATGGCCAAGTCCTTTTGGAGAGTGGTGAGAAAAGCACTAGACTGGTCTCCACAAATTACATGTTAGAAAAGTCTTTATCTGACCCCTCAACAGACTTTGATAAAATTCATAGCACAGTGAAGAGTCCCAGGTCTCAATTAAAGCATGAGAAATCTTGGAGAAGGCAAAAAATCTCAGGCACAAGAGAGCGCAAAGCAGCCACCACCCTGGGGTTAATCTTGGGTGCATTTGTTATATGCTGGCTTCCTTTTTTTGTAAAAGAATTGGTTGTTAATGTCTGTGAAAAGTGTAAAATTTCTGAAGAAATGTCAAATTTCTTGACATGGCTTGGATATCTGAATTCCCTTATAAATCCACTGATTTATACAATTTTTAATGAAGACTTCAAGAAAGCCTTCCAAAAACTTGTGCGCTGTCAATGTTAGTTTAAAGAAATTTTATTTAAAAGATTGTGTGTGTGGAATAAGGGGGAGATTTTAGGTAAAGTAACTAAATTAATGCTAAATAATACAGCATCTAAACCTTTAGGAGGAAATAAACTGCTAAAATCATTTTTATTTAATAGCAACATGAATATAGAATTTATAGATTTAAACATACTACTTTTGACCATCATTTTAAAAATACACAAAACTGGAAAACATTTATTGTTTATAAAATTATTTTTTTGCCTCTGCAGTGTTCCTAATATATATATATATATATATATATTATATATTATATATATATATATAATTATTATTAACATAATTTTCCAGGTTTATGTCTGAAAACAACTATAGAACATTTCTCTATTAACAACACAAATCCATAATTTCTAAATAGTCCCATTGTTCTGTTATATATTTCTATTATTTTATAGCAAAGATACACTTTACCACAAAATACACATTTCTCCTATCTAACCACTCTTGTCCCCTCTCCATCTTATCCCGAATAAAAGTGTGGAAGGGGTAGAAGGATGAGAAGAGAACAGCTCTTACTTGGTTTGACTAGAGGAAATAAATGTAAATGTCAGAGACTGATAATATCTTTGTATTTAAATAGTAAAGAGTACTCATAAAGTGAGTTATGCACTGCAAAATAATTTTGATACTAAATTTGCACATATTTAATATATTCTGATAGTGTGGATTTCTAAAATAATTTCAACATTTGCAATCAAAGTCTTACACTAGAAATAAGACTGTAAAGGGAGGCAGTGTTCTACTTCCCCCATCTTTATTTTGGAATCAAATTTAAGGCTAAGTACTCTAAGATTATCCACCACAATAATTATACTCTTAATGTCTCTTTAAAAATACAAAATATGTTTTATTTCTTTAATAGTACTAAATTTAGTCACTAACTAAAATGTCAGTGATATTTGCACTTCAGCGGCTCAATACCTTCAATTTAAATCTTAATTCCTTTTTATTAGAGATAACGTGATAAGAACTCTTAGAACTTTCCATTAAGTTCAAAGTGTTTTCTACTTTTCCAATAGGTAAAAATAAATAGGCAAAAACCCATTCCTCCCTCCCTTCCTACCTCCCTCCCTCTCTCTCTCTCTCTCTCTCTCCATATATAGACGTTTTGGAAAGCCTATCATTACATTATTTGAAAAACAATACTTTTTTTGGTAAAGCTGTACCTTTATGTACATTCTAAATATAGTTATGTGTCACTTAATGACAGGGATACCTCCTGAGAAATGTGCTATAGGTGATGACATTATTCTGGAAACAACATGGCGTGTACCTACACACACCTAGACTACGTATAGGGACCACCATCCTAAATGCAGTCCATCATTGTCTGAAATATTCTTGTATGGCGCATGACTGTATTCTTGCCTGGTAGTATGCTTAAGAGTACATTACATTAACTTTTGTATGTATGACACATTACTGACAATCTAACAGATATTTAGAGAGCCTTCATTTTATATAAGGCATTGAGATATACTATATAGTACAGGAATTGTTTCTTCCCTTACCAAGTATTTATCACATTTACCATATTCCCTTACCATATTTACCATATGTACTGTATAGTACAGGAATTAAGTTTCTTCCCTTACCACATTTACAAGCTAAAAGTTAAAACAAACAACAGAGGACACTACAATAGAAAAGAAGAATAGAGCTCTGACATAGAAGTTGCTTACATAGTTATGATGGCTCAAAGGAAAAAAAATTGATGACATCTAGTTAAGGAAAATTTCATAAAGAATGTATCTAAAATGGATATTAAATAAACAGCACTCGAGCAAAGGAAGTGGAAGGGCATTCTCCAGGTGGTGCAACATCAAGAATTCAGATTGTTTCCTCCCAGCGTTTAGTGGGGCATGTTCATGAAATAGCAATGAATTTGGCAGCTATTCAGAACAATAGAAGAAGAGATTAAAAGAGAAATTGGCCATTATTGTGACTGACATTGAAAATCAGACAGTCTGCAGTCAATTTGCTTGCTGTCAATGAGTAGGCATTCATGCTTTTTAGTAGAATATTACAAGTTTACGACAATTTGTGTGTGTGTGTGTGTGTGTGTGTGTGTGTGTGTGTAGACAGCGAGAGAGAGATTTGAGCAACAAAGGTACCTGAGATATGGCTTCTTAAAAAGCAAATCAATAATCCAAGTAAAAGATGAAGTCCTGCACGTGACTCTTAACAATGGGATTAAAAAGGAAGAAACGGGAGAGATAGGCAGAATCTATAGCATTTAGCAAATATGTTATTAAGATGGGGAGACATGAATCACTGAGATAACTTGTCCTCTTACTGAAATTAATAACTCAAGAGAAGGACCTTCTGGTGAAATAAAGACTTCTGATTGGGTATATTAAGCATATAGACATGTCAAAGCCCACGGGCACTACCGAAGATTATGGCACAAGAAAAACTAACAGATAGATGAGATTTATCTAAGGCTCCTGCCACTCTTCTGGCCTCTTCTCTTTTGTACATCTCCTAGGGTCCAGCAATACTGACAATCCAAAGACTGTTTTACTCCTTGTAATGTTCTGTTTCTTTTTCTCACCAAAATTTTATTTTGTAATCTAGTCATCTAAAGGCCTTGATAAAGTTGACATGCTACTTTATTTACACCTACAACAGAAAATTATGTATTATATTAGCAAACTCTTAAGAGCACAACCCATCAACCTAAAGAAATAAATCTCATGCTCACCCTAGCATACATACTGCCCTCTGATATAAGTTGGAGTGAAACTCAAATCGAGGACAATTATCTGTAAGTGAAAAGTCAAAGTTTCCCTTCAGAGTTTTAGGGAGAATTAGAATCAAGTTTATTATGTCTGTGTGTATGAAGCATTTTTTAATTCAAAGAGGTGACAACATATGGCAATAATTGTCATCTCCGTGTTTCTGCCACATGGTACCAATCATGCAATAAATCATCAAGAATGAGTGATTTCTCTTTATTATTTTTAAATCTTAGGTAATGTAGGTGCTAATGATGTAAAAATTACACTTTCTTTGAAATTCATGAAGAACAGGTGACATTAAATATGATTCACTTCCCTGAATATAGCGGATTTAGTATTGAATTAAAATTTCAATAAAAATTTTCCAAGTTACTAAAAGTTGAGGATTTCTAAAGAAGTAAATATATTTCAAATCTATAACAAAGGTAATGATATAATAATGTGTATATCTAATAAGATAGAAGAAAAATATATAGCATAGAAATGGTTAAATATTAGATACCTAAGATTAACTTCCTGCTGTAATTTTAAATATACCAGAAAAGTAAATGGAAGTTTTGTTTTTGCACTGCTTCTTCAAAATATTTTTCAAATGAAAAATGTATAAAAGACAAGGCTAAAACACCAAAAGAAGATAGGAGTCAAACTGCTAATGCTAAATTCAGTCAAATCCTCTCATCATTTGGCATCACTATGTACAAATCATGTTTGAAAAATCCACTTTTACTTATGAAATGTTCTTTTTTTTTTCCTTTATACATACAAGCTGGGGTACAGGCCAGAGGCATGGGGCAGCGAGAGGGCTCACCAGAGACAGAGCGAGCGGGTAGCAGAACAAGCAGATCAGAAATACACTGCTGAGGGGAGCAGTGGGCGAGGCAGGAGAGGTCTGCCGCACCATGCGGGATTCTCCCCGGCCAGGCGTCCAACTTGCGTCGCCGCTGCCGACAGCTCCACAGCGCAGCACTTAACCGCTGCGCCACCGGGGAGACCCTGAAATGTTCTTTATGGTAAAACTGGTGTTAAGAATATGGATTGCCTACCTTGTTTGCCTGTTTGCTACTTTCTTTTTATTATTGTTGTTTCACAATAGACTCAGCATCAAGCCCATGGCACAGTTTATCCAGGTCCCGGCAGGTGATGGGTTGGTCAATCCTTATGAAGGACCAGTTTCCATTTGAATCTCATCTTCCCTTCCTTATACTAATGAACTTGAGTGCTTCCCTTTCCCCAGATGTGTGCTCTAGAGTAAGCATAGTCCTTGCTTGCAAATGGAGAAAAGCTTCTGTGGCGTCCATTTCCAAATTCTTGCTTGTAACAGTTGTCAGTTCCAATTTTTAAAATTCCCTTGGCAGAGAATAATCCCCAAATTCTCAAGCTAGATCTTAAACATGACTCCCTAGTTGCTCGGCTAGGTAGAGCATGAGACTCTTAAACATGACCTCCTATATCCAAGAGTTTTGTGTCAAAAAGAAATGGAGCATTCATTAGATCCCGCTGACCAGGAGTGTGTTAATTTGCTGTACCAAGTATCATGAAGGTTGGGGAGTAATGTTTCTTGCTGGTAAGTTTTCTTTTATTCCAAGAAATAAGCAGTTTCCTCATGAATTTATGAGAGACCTTTTTGGCTTTTAGAGAATCAGGTTTAGTGAATTGCAATAGAAAGGAAATTGGAAAGTTCTTTGCTTAATATATTCTAATATATTCCTTCAAAAATAATCCTGCTCAATTCAAAACATGTCCACGTTAACTTGTTACAGAAAATGTGTTTCTAATATCTGCCTAGTAACTAAAATGATTATAATCAGGTCTTCATTTTGCAAGAAAATATTTCTAAACTCAAGTTAATATTTTTGTCATGAATAAAGTAGCTTTTCTAATGACATTGTGATCATTTATTGGTCTTATAAATCAATGTAGTTTCTCCCATTATTTAAAATGAGGAACTTATCATTGAGAGAAATTTTCTCCAACATTATAATAAATGTTTGGTTACTGACATAGAATATCTTCTCTGTACAAAACTTCATAGAATTTGAAATCAACTGGGAACAGTAGAAATTTTCAAAAATTTATGCTCCCTGGTTAGGCTAGAAATCATTAAAATGCTAAGCAAAAATGTTTATTATCTTTATCAACAATAGCAACAATAATCTTGTCAAAGCCATCTTCTAATAAACTTGTGTTTAGTTACAAGTCCAGCTTCTACCAGAGAGAATTTCCACCTCAACAAAGGCAATAAGATGATTTTATTAGTTTATATAGTAGACACAGCAAAGCTTGCTGTGTCTTTCTTCTTAGGCTCTCCAATAAATTTTTACTAAATTCTATTAATATTCCTAAACTATCTGGAATTAATATTCATTCCCCAATTATATTTATTATTACATAATATTTTATATATTGCATCATTATTAGTTATTATGTAATTATACTGCATTTGCTCCCTTGGGATTCCCCCCAATCCAATAAAGAAACTTTATTTGCTTCTATACCTGTCACACAAACATACTGACCATTTCCTCTTTGTATTAGTTGGCTTGGTTAGGATTTGAGTGGATCTGTTACCCTAGTATATAGTGTGTGTGTGCGCGTGTGTGTGTGTTTCATTTTACAAATGTTGAAAAGAACTGAACTGGAAAAAAAATCTTAGCATAGCACACTGTTGAACTTAAGATCAAAGGAAGAAAAAGAGGATGATAATTCACAAAAAAGAGAAGTAATTAAATTTTCAGACTTTTAAAACCATTGTGCAGGAGAATCACCTGAGGTGCTTGTTGCAAAGGCAGATTCCAAAGTCTGGGAGTCCAGAGTTGAGAGGCAGAATCAGTCTTCAGTAAGGTTCTCCAGTTACACTAATAAAAGTGGAGTTTGGAGCTTCTCCAGAGACCACTGAAAATTCCTAGCTAGCTAGCTAATGAAGTGTTTGAGGAGCTCTGTCACAGCAAATGAAAACGAAATTGGTCATTTCAATAGCAAAATTCCATTCAGAACCCAGAAAACTACTTTGTTAACATTTGAAAAGTGCCTAATGCAAAACTGAACAGAAGCAAAAATCCCATCAACATTGCTGATGCACTTAGACTTAAAAAAAAAAATCTAAGTCTATTCTCAATCAACATACTATTTAAAATTTGTTAAGGCAAAGAATAAAAGCTTTTCATCACATAGAAAGCAGCAATTTAGAGGAGCAGAAAACTCTAGATTTGAAATCAAAAAAGACTAAGTGGAAATCCTGATTTTGCTAATCATTAAATTGACCCTGAGTAAGCTCCATCTGTCTTGCTTGCCTCAGATTGGAGTTGAAGGACTAAAGAGATAGAGCAAATACTCTTGAAAAACACTAAAGAGCTACAAAATGAAAATGAGCATTATAATTCTCCCCAGTAGACCTGGCGTGAGTCAGAGTGCATGTCACACAACCTGGCGTTCCGCATGGTGCACTGTATTTTTCCAAGTTTGAAGAGAAGCCAGCACTTGATGGCCTCCTGCTCTGGCCTCTCCTGTGAATCTCTATCCATGTTTTAGCAGTTAGCTCCAGCAACCCTGCTGTAGATTCAGAAATGCAGTCCTGTTGGGTACTCCCCAGGTTCTCCCCTCACTCTACCCCCACCATCTCTATTATTAGAAACCTGGCATCACCAAATTTTGTTTAGATTTCTAGAAAGTTGCAGTGGAATTTGTCTATGTCATTAAAATCATTTTCTATGCAATTATTCCAGCATCATTTTCTTCTATGGACAGATTCAGGATTAGGGTTTTAATTCTTTAAATACTAAAGAGAAAACTTATGTTTGATAAGAGAATTCTCAGTTGGAAAAAAAAAAAACAAGCCTGGAGACTGATTTTAGACTCTATGGACTATAAGAAAAATTCTATTAATTTACATAAGAATATTAATATTTAAAGAAGTTATTCAATCATAACTCCCTATTGCTTATCATATTGTATCCAGTCTCCTTTGCTTGGCTTTTAGTGTCTTAATATTATTAACAAAATATACCGCTCTCTAGAAAATCTTCTCACTTTTCCCTAGTCTGGACAAATGTTATTTCCTCACATTTGGTCCCTCTCCTCATAATATGCCTTACTCATTCTTGTCTCTATTGCTTTTCCAGTTGTTTTACCCTCCCAAATGAAGAATCCTCCAAATCCTTGATAATAAGCACAAATTAGATTTCACTTCCTCCTTGAAACAGAATTCAGACTCAGTTTCAATATTGTAGAGACACAATATTGTCATCGATGATTTATTTGCTTTTAATGTAATTAATTTCTTTATGAATGTTTGGTTTTTCTACCAACTAAAAATAGTAATGTAGATCACTGAAAGGACTTCTTAAAACTTTCTTTATATTCCTTCCATACCTATCGTCCATACCTATCATATCTATCTCAAATATCTGAATACTAATCTTTCTAAGTAATCTTTGCCCACTTCACTGTACCTTAGCAACAAAAAGAGTGTTTGAACAATTTATTTGTCTTTATAGTCTCAAATTTAATAAAAAAAAATACAAATGCATTATTAGGAATTAAAAAGGAAACTAAGAGGTAACATGCATTTGGCAAAAGTAGAATGAAAATCCTTATTTTTTTAATGATTAAGGAATATCTTACTGATAAGGAAAGACATGAAATTCATAGAAAAATTATTATCTGAAAATATGCATAATGATGAATTTCAATTAACTGGTAAGTATATATTATTAATGATATGTACACTATATAAAAATGCTTTATATTGCCTATTTCTAAGATAGTATTTTATTGCTATTCTAAAGCAGATATAAATAAATTCACCTGGCCATGTTAAAGTTAAGCTGTTGTTTTCTAGTCCTCCTAATGTGAAATTACTCCTTTTCAAACTCCTTCCCTGACACCAGCCTCCTTTTGTTCCACAGTTTGTAGGTAGATGAAAAGCAGGTAGAATTTTAGAGGAGGAACTACCTCTACAGTGAAGTAGAAAATGCAATATGTTCTTCAATCTGAAGGAACAGTTCTTTCTTACTGGGGAATTCTAGAAATTATTCCGTATGATTTTAAAAGCTGCAGAAAAAAAAAAGGCATTAAGTAATTGGGTCTCACCACCCTACCTGATTATGGAACAAGCACATTAGGGTGACCAAAGGGACGTGGTAGCTCTTTAAAGCTGCCCAACTCCGCAGCAGCGCCTGAGAATCACTCCACAGGGGCAGACGGTGTCCTGGCTCCGGCCATCCAACTCTGCTCCCGGGTTCTCCAAAAGGCCTATGTCTCTGGCTGTCCCTTCACCCACAAACTTGGGTTCTATTTACACACTCCCAAAAAGAGAAAATAAAAGCTGAACTGCAGTTAGTACCTTTATCTGTCATATTTTGATTTATGCTGATCTTTCAAAACATAAAACCTGAGCTCGACACAATGACTTTTTGTGTTGTTTGATTTCTTTTCTATCTGCCTATCAGCCAAAAAGCTTAAATAGTATCTATATTATTGCCACAATTACACCAAATAAAAGCGCCAGTTGTAAGTGCATGCACGTGTAAAGGAATCTTCTGTCTTTTTCCTTCTTCTCATAGGATGTCATAGGCAAAATATCTGGAGGCGCAGGTTGGGTAATTGACTTCCTGCATTTGTATTTTCTATTGAGTAATGTTTGAAGGAGAGTTGTATATCTATGCTATTAAATCTGCATCCAAAACTTTAAATGTGCTTTCTTCCTCAAAAGCCTCCAACTGATGAAAAAATATATAAATTATTATCTCTAGTAAAAAAAAAAAAAATTGAAAAAGACCATTTAAACTTATTTTAACAGTTTAATGGCAATTGCCCAAACTGTGGAAAATGTTCAAATATGAATTTTAGTAGTCTATGAAATATAAAAATCTACTTAGTTGTTGCTGTTGGAAGGCAGTAAAAATAAAATGTGTGCTGGAATTTGATGTTGCTTAGTCCCAGAACAGTGAAATAAACCATATTCTTCAAATAATGAGTGTTGGCTTTAACTTACTATTAAACTAAATATCCTATAATTTAAAAAATACTATAAGGGAAGACTAAAATTATACAGCATATATGGATTTTAATTGTTCAGTTGTTTTTTCATAGTGTTTGTGGAAACGAGTTGTAAAACAAGACTTTTATTTGACCATCTAACCTATAATAACTTCACTTCTGGTCTTTCTCCTCACTTGACTCAAAGAATTTACATTCTCATTTTTAAAACTCCATTTAGAACAAAGACAAATCCTTTTATTCTCCTGCATTAAAGAAGAATCAATAAGAAAAATAGGTACCGAAATATTGCTAGTAAATAACATCCACGTGCAAATGGAAAAGAAAGATGGACATTTTCTTCACCCCCTGTTATATTCTGAGTTCCAACCTTTTGAGATAGTTTGATGTATAATCACTTTGAATCACATACTGGATTTTGAGAAACAGCTTTTTTTCAACTGTCCCTTTAACATAAATCTTGATAAAGAGGAAGTAGAAAAAATGTTAGCACTTAAAGAGAATGAGAAGGAAAGAATACAGTGCTGGTTAAATAACATGTTTGCACAAATTCCATAGACAAAGATATGTCTTCATTAGTTAAGGAAACAATGTTAAAAGAAAAATGTGTGTGTTTTTGGCAGGGTTGGGGGTGGAGGGGGTGAGGATGGGAGGGGTGGGGGGGATGTGAACTGCAACTAGTCCCAAATATTTGTGCATTGTACTTTCTGGAGAGATGTTAGTTTGTTTGATTTCATTTGGTTCTTTGTTTATCCTTTCCCCCCCTGTCCTGTCTTCTCCTTCTTTTGATTATAGTAAGGATTTAGTATACAGAACACTATTTAAATAATGTTGCTTTGGAGAGTTTCTGTGACTTGATTGTTGAGATTATAAATGGAATCTGGAACTAGAGATCTATTTTTCTTAAGCAGATACACACCCAGGACTACACTTGCCACCTTCCTTTTATTTTGGAGTTTGGTACCATTCAAAGATCGTGAGCTTGAATTTTAGAACATGTTAATCCCAGGAGCCTCACCACTTGTGACCTCTGTGTTTTTATCAGCTACTAGACCCGGACAGAACTAACTTGACCGCATAAAGACCTGGGTGTTTATTTCCTGGTATGCTTTTTGGTTAACCATTTCTGCCACACAGTGACTCTCTTTGTGGAATCTTCAGGGCAAACTTATCTTGCATTTTGTCAGTTTAACACACCTCAGTGTAACTTTATGATACCAGCAAAGCTCCACAGAAACATGGGATAAATACCACGTTACCTATATGGAGATAGAGCTGCTCATATAGCCGACTGACACTGGTCTTAGAGGATCTTACAGGTATCATCTAAAACAGAAATTTCTCAGTTGACATTTAAAAAAAGTTTTATTCATTGTAGGAAAACAAAACAAGAGCCAGGCAAAACCAAACCAATAACAAAAACTGGAAATCTCACTGTGGAGTAGAGGCTGCAAGAGGGGAGAGGGGGCTGCACAGTGGGAAGAGGCCGTGATGGTTTTTGGTGCAGGATTATAGGTGCCAGAATGGTGGTGTAATAACATCTGCAGGGCGTGATCCTATATCTCTAAATCATTTACAGGGATGTAAAGCAATGTTACCTCAATAATAATAATAAACCTTATTCTGGAAAAGGATTTGCATGAGTTTCTCTGTAATTTATTTTATTTAAGTATATTTTTTCTTTTCCTTCTTTTTCTCTTTTTCTTTAAATGATTCCCAATTTAACTATATGGGATCTTATATTTGAATGTATAAATTATCCTCCTTGGGGTTCATTGCAGCTCCTAGATCCAATGCCTGGTTTCTGAAAAGTTCTAAATCAGTGTCTTCAAATATAGCCCCTACCTTATGTTCATTAGCTCTCTTTCCTCTTTGCCCCACTCTGTTTTTCTTCTTCACCTAGAATTCCAATTAGATATATGCTGAACCATCTTTCCCAGATATTTTCATATTTTCAACTTCTTTGTATCTCTGGGTTTCCATCATACAATTTGGTAAAAAAAAAAAAAATTATAAAATTTGGTATAAAATCATCCACTGAGCTTTAAATTTCTATTATTTTTTTTTCATTTTTAGAAGTGTTGGATTTTATAAACATCTATTTCTTCTTTGATAATAACTTTGTGTTTTTTTTTCCTTTTTGAATCATTTGAATAAGCTTATTTTTTTTTCTCTCTGACCATTCCAGTGTCTGAAACTTTTAAGCATTCATGTTGTTTATGCTAAAGTTTTCATTCCTGTGCTGATCTTATGTATTTATTGATTGTTTTTTCCTCTTAATTTTGAGCTGTCATTTAATTTGAACTTGATCTGTGGAAATGCTTTGAGGTCAGGGATGAAGATGGATCCCTTTCTGGGAGGAATTCCGTTTGCTTCTGTTATGCACCTATGGGCATTACCTGTGTTTTATCAATTTAAATTACTGACCAGAGGGGGTTTTCTATGTGTGAGTGTGTGTGTGTGTGTTTATTTCTTAACAATGGGCAATTTTTTTTTTCATTTCCAGATTGGTGGCAGGGTTTATTTCCAGCTCATTCTTAAATTAGGAATATAATAGTTTGGTGATCCTCTTTCACTTAAAAGTGTTGTCTTACTATATAATCCTTAACCTGAATGGGGTATGGGCTTTATATCCCCTTCCTGAAACCTTAAAAATTAGAACTTGAAATCATTTGAGATCAGCAAAAACCATTAAGGCAAAAAGTCAACTTCCGTGTTTTACATACCTCTCAGAGTTCCTGCCTTTAAGTTCTTTTTGGCCTAAGTAATATTTAATGTTTTTGCTAGTATTTGTATGCGTTTAAGATTTTGAAATATTCCTCCTCAGCAGTGTTAGTTGTTTTCAGGAATAAGATCAGATCAGGTACTTAGTTCAACATGTTACCAATAACAGAAGTAAAATTGCTTTAAATTTTATTTTTCAGTGAATTCATAACAATCATCTCAAGCCTTTATTCCATTTTATTATGATTCATTTTGCCCCTTGGTGTTTCTGATATTATGGTTTACTTACAAGATTTATCATAGTGGGTTAGTTCTTAGATTGTTTTCTTATCTCTGAAATTTTACTTTAACCTTTTAATTCTGATCATTTTTTTTTTAACTCTTCTTTCATTAGATTATGTTTGTGGCTATTGTATTATTGCAAAGCCTCTGTAGTTAGCATTGTGTTTACTTTCAGACGTTCGCATATTATAAACCAAAGGCTTTCTTCCATCCCTCCCCCCTTCCTCCTTCCCTCCCTTCTTCCTTCCTTTTTTCCTCCCTCCCTCCCTCCTTCTTTCCCCCCTCCTTTTTCATTTATTTACTGTAGTTTTGTAATTTCCGTATCATTTATTTTACCTTGATCACAATTATCATCAAGTATTACCATCTGCACTGCGCTGTGGAGCTGTCAGCAGTGCGCTGTGAGAGTTCAACGCCCAGCCGGGGAGAATCCCACATGGTGCAGGCGGACCTCTCCTGCCTCGCCCACTGCTCCCCTCAGCAGTGTATTTCTGATCTGCCTGTTCTGCTCTCCACTCTGCCTCTGGTGAACCCTCTCACCGCCCCATACCTCTGGCCTGTACCCTAGCTTGTATGTATAAATAAATAAATCTTAAAAAAAAAGTATTACCATCTAGTTCAAAATAGTATAGATCATTTTCCTTGAATCGCTACTGACCGTTTTTTAATTTTTTTTTAAGATTTATTTATACAAGCTGGGGTACAGGCCAGAGGCGTGGGGCGGCGAGAGGGTTCACCAGAGACAGAGTGGGGAGCAGAACAGGCAGATTAGAAATACACTGCTGAGGGGAGCAGCCGGTGAGGCAGGAGAGGTCCGCAGCACCATGTGGGATTCTCCCCGGCTGGGCATCGAACCCTCATCGCTGCTGCCTACAGCTCCACAGTGCAGCGCTCAACCACTGTGCCACCAGGGAGGCCCCAAATCGCTACTTATCTTTGACCAACTGCATCAAGCATAGAAACATTCAGAGGTGGCAGGTGAATCTGAGCACGTAGGCACAGCAAGGCTGGAGCTTTGTCATGTAGGAAGAGTTTTGCCCTTCCCAGAGATCTGGCACCTGAGATCTTTTCTGTGATTGTCATCATGGATTTTTGGATTGACTCTCACTGATATGAAGCGTATTGACCCTTCTTATCTGTGATCAATTCTCAGAGATGTACTTAAAGAAATGTTTTTGTAGGTTTCTCCTCATTTTTCTCATGGCTGCCTACTTAACTCCCCAACAGGCATATTTCCAAGTTAGATAACATTAGTGAGGATTTTCAGAATATTTCATATTCTTCTCCCATTAGTTCTTCTGAGAGGTGAAAGCAAAGCAAGATGAATTAAGTATAATATAATGCAATAATATTTTCTGTTTCTTGCTTTGACTCCATTTCATTTATGGTATTAGGTTTTGACCCTTTGTTTTGTGTTTTTGCTGGTAGTAAGTCTTACTCACCTTTTGTAAGGTTCTGTAATTACTTATTTGATTGTTGACTTAATTGATGGCAAATCACTTCATTCCGCTATCTTTTGACAACTAAAGCTTACTTTAAAAAATACTATCCTGCAATAAAACTATTTTTATGAATAACTTAATTTTAGATAATCAATTTTTAATAATATATATCTGTGAAGAATAATGGGCATATAACAAGAGCAGCTATTCTGTATAAATTATCACCACCCATCGAAAAAAACACGTAGAAATGGCATACAAAATAATTGCTCGTACTGGAGGTGATATAATTCTGTCTACCAAATTTACGTGGGAACCCACTGGGAGAGGCAGGATCCCCAGTGCCTAGAGGCTAAGAACAGATCCTGATTATCTGGTAGAACAATTTTGGATTTTTCAAGGGAAATGAAGAACTACTAAAAAATGAGGTAGATTATTTATTTTTCATTAAATGCCAGCCCAGAATTTGTTTTCAATTTTTTTAAATAACCATTAAAATCTCCCCTATACCAAAGAACCTTTGTGTTGATTTTAAATAATGTAAACTAACATTCATACTTTTGTCATAATCAATAGATGAGGCATGAAGCGCAGGGATTTGTATTACTATTTGCTGCCCTCTTCAGGCTAATTTAAGAGTAACATAATATGGAATTCTGGAAAAAACCAAAACCCTCTCTATTACAAATGAGATGCATGTTAGTGAACTTGAAACAAAAATGCTGATGAAATCTCAAAATATTTCTATTTCTGTCACAAAGATGCCATATGACTGATAACTATTGTTAGATGATTAAGAAAAATAGATACTTCTATTTTGAGATTAGCAGTAAGAAGAAAAGGGAAACATGCTGGAAGTAGAAGTTATGGGTTGGTTTGGCTTCAATTCTTAAATAACAGGAAAGTTGAAAATATGAGTCAATATGTGAAACATTGCTAAATACATTTTCCCCTGCATTTATTTTTAATTAGTACACCACCCCATTCCAGGAAATTTCTCTAGAATAAGTGCAAAATACTGATCTTTAGTCTAGCAGCCTTTGATGAAAGTAAAGCATAGAAGGAATTTAAAATGATATTGTCCCATTCAGTTATTCCCATGGTCAGGTTGCAAAGTATGGGAGAAGATAATAGAAAACCCAGAATGTATTAAGAGGGTTTGAGAGCAAAAGTTTTCTGCAGCTACTTTGCTTTTGGGACCCTGAGCAGCTAAGAGTCCCCACAGAATTTTCTGTTTGAAAAGAGTGCTATAACATTCTCTTAAATGTAGTTGTATAGTATATGAGGCTAGATAAAATTGCAAAGGACTTACGTAGACACAGTGAGTATCCTATGGCCTGTGGTGCCATGGAAATTCTTCAAAAAGCAAAGACAGAATTCAGAAATTATAGGCTTGGGAGAGGACCAGCTGTCCCGCAGAGACTGCTAGGGACACAAGATGACACTACTACAGAGCACATAATGAATGCAATCACACCTTGACCTTGATGTCAGTATGGAAAGAGAACTTCTAAAATCACTTACATTTCAAAGATTACAACACAGCATTGAGACAGCTCTAACAAGAGAAATAGATGTACTTTCCCAAACCTGGAAAGAGTAGTGTGGAGAAATAAGTGAGAAATAAGTAGAACAAGTTATGTTATTTTTCACACAGTGTTTATAACAGTGAAAAAAAACAGTGAAAGAGTCCGAAGAAGTTTGTGAAGAAATCTTACCAGTGCTAGAATTTGGCATTTGTTCATCTTTTCACTAGCATTTTACTCTCTATTGATGCTTAATAATCAGTTCTCCTCTCTTAGTTTGGATAACTTTCCCCAACTAAAAAGGTAGCACCAGGAGAACAGGTTTTATATCCATTTCATTTATCATTTGTCTCCGGTACCTAGAATGGCTCCTGATTTATGGTACATGCTCTAAAAATATTCGTTAAATTTAAATATACTTTTTTTAAGCTAGATAACTAAAGCACAGATGAGAAACTAGGGTTTTGTTTTGTTTTTGTTTTTTTGAGAAATACAGAAAGAATTAAGGGAAGATATTGTTTTTACCCTTTCCTTCTCATTAGTGAGTTGTGAACAGTTTGGGGGATACTTAACTTGATATGTGATGGTTACTAAGACCCAACTCAGAAAGTTTAACTCACCATTTGTCAAGAAAAAAGGACTAGCATATTTTATTCTTTTCTTTGGATCGCATTCTAAATCTCACAATTTATTCTTTTCCCTTTTGAATGTTCTTCTCATCCTTGATTTTTCACACTTTGCATCAGTAGTTGAAATGCTGCCAGAGATGTACTTACTAAGCTAAAGAATAGAGGACAAGTTTCAAACTCACTTTTAAGTAAAAATTTCATTTTTCAAACATTGTTGCTTGCTGCCCCTTACTGGTAAGATAATAGAATTGCTAAATAATATTTTAAAAGTGTATGTAGTTCTTGGGACTAAGATTGTACTTTCCAGGAAATAGTTTCTTTACCAGGACAAAGAATTATGTTAGTGAATCATCTCAAATAATGAACAACATATGGGAATAGTCACTTAACTGAAAACAGTTAACTACCCTTTGATTTGGATAACTGTAGAGAAAACTAGCAAATATACTAAACCAAATCCCATATGTGTAAGGTGTTCTCCCTGGCTTTAAAAGTTAAGTTGTCATTGGCAACAAGCACTATAGGCATTGTGTAATAACATAAATTTGATAAGGTGTGAATCTATATCCTTAAAAAAATATACAGTAATCTAAACAATTAGCTCAATTAAAAAATAATTATTTTTTTCGAATTATCATTGGCAACAAATACTTTCAGTCAGTTGATTTTTGTGAAGTGACAATCTGGTTTCATTCACCTGTGAGAAAATATCTGCCATATATCTGCCCATATTTGAATAACCATGATTTGTCTGCCAACCAGTCTCTCGAGCACAGATGGCATTGCATGAGAAGTAACAGCTAATTCACGTTATAATTGAAGCTAGAACCAAGTGCTTTTCTCAAGACAACCATCTTTGTTGGTTATTGGACAAACCAACTCTGTTCATCAAGACACTTTGCACACATTTCCCATGTCATTAAGAGAACATTAGAAAGGAGCAGAATTAAGCTTCCAAGGAACTTTAGCAGGTGCTAAAGAATGAGTGCAGGATTCTGAGGACTTGCAGAACCGTGGGGGTGGGGCTCTGACGGCAGAGCCTGCAGTTCTTTTTTTTGTCCGTGTTAATGGTTAATAAGTCCAGAGATTCCAGTTATTCAAGCAGTAAGCTGGGGTGAAAGCCAGAGGTGTGGGGTGGTGAGAGGACTCATCAGAGACAGAGTGGGGAGCAGAACAGACAGATCGCCTGAAATATACTGCTGAGGGGAGCAGCAAGCAAGGCAGGTGAGCTCTGCTGCGCCACGTAGAATGGCCAGGAATCGAACTCGTGCTGCAATGGCTCTGGAGAGCTTTATAGTGCTGTGCCTAACCCATTGTGCCACCAGGGAGACCCTGTGTGTGTTTTCTTAAACAGAAAAATAAAAATGTGTGATCAATCTACTGTCTCTGGGATTCCTCCAAATTTAACTTCTTTTTTTCTTACTATTTTTGAAAATATTTAGCTCACTCAATAAACTATTTAAAAGCAATTAAACTATTTAAAAACACTGAAATCTTTGTTTGATTTTAATTTCTATTTTTATTTCTCAAGGCAACCCAAATTTATAATTATCATTACTTTCAGATTTATCTAAATCCTTAAGGATATTATGAACTCATGACCCAAAAGAATGGAGACTATTTCTAGACTCTTAAGGCTGTGCTTTTGCACAGTGGAAACCATCTTCCATCTATTCCAGTAGCACATGCTGTCCACAGAAAGAAACATACTGTAACTTAAAGCAGCTACTGAATTCCATTGAGTATAACAAGTAAGGCTGGCACGTCTGTGGTGATTTGAAGCTATTTTCCCTTTTAATGAGACTGTGGCAGGGATATACAAAATACATGTGTTTCTTATGTGAGTGGGATAGCCAAGCAAGTGAATTGCCCTACTTGTGGAAAGAATGGACTTGCAGACAAAATGTAGCAGTTGGAGAGAAGAATATCCAGCACCCAGCTCTGGTCGAGGCTCACAAAATCCTGTTACCACCCCTACACATCATACTAGGTTTGATGAAGAATTCCATGAAAGCCGTGGACCGGACCTTGCCAGCTTTCCGAAACCTGCATGAAAAATTTCCTCGACTCAGCGAAGCAAAGACTAAAGAGGGAGTTTCCCCTGTCTGTGTTATGTCCTGTAGATCCCCTCAAATTCGTTTGGGGAATTCTTTGGGCTTACCATGTTTGTGTCCCATAGGGATAACTGTGCTTTCTTGCTTAATGGCCAATGTGTTACAAACTGTTGTTTAATATATTTTACATATAAAATACAAATATTATGGCATTAGGGGAATCTGGGCCTTGTTTCTCCATCTTGGCTTTACTGTTTTAAACCATGGAATTTGTAGGGTTAGGGAGTTTCTTGACTTATTATAGCTAAGAGCCAAATAATAGCACTAATTTGGTAACTGTTATGAGATGATAGTGAGCTATTTTGAGACTTAATGTAAAAAAAAAAAGAAATAAACCACACATATTTTCTGTTAGAAGAATACCATACCATACCATACCATATGAAGCAGTTTCACAAGAAACCTCATATGATCCAACCAACTCTGCACAGGAAATATGGAATACAGAGCAACATAGCAATGAAACTTATCAGCAAATTCTAGACTGTATGAAAAGCTGTAGGACAAGTGGAAAGCTTTTATTCAATGAATAGATTGCAGGGTAAATAAGTGGGGCAACGGAGAAGAAACATAAATTAAAAGAGAAATAAACTCAATCAGTCAAATATATTAACTGGTCAACAAATTTTTAAAAAGTCATGTTACTGAAATAAAATTAGTTATTTCCTATCAATTTGCATGTGCTCAACACGAATATGACAGTCAAATTCTACTTTTGGCTCTAGGTTCTTTTTGTAATCTTCAAATAAATTGATGTTTACATCACAAAATGCATGCCAATAGTAATAGGCCTATGGTTAACCTGTAAAAAATCAATTCATAGACTGCTCTTAGATATCTTACCTTGTCTCATGTACAGGTGTTCAGGAGCATCTCTGGGGAGTGTCCAGCAGTAGTCAGGCAGCATTGTAGTGGACCATTTTCTCTGGTATCTTTGTTCCATTGATGTGATATATTGATGAAAACGTTCGCCATGTTCATCACTAACTATACCACATAGCCCGTAGTATTCCCTGGGTTCAGGAAATGAAGTTGAGATTCAAGAAAGTCTAAAAAACCTGTCACCCACACAGGGTAGCAGAATGGAGAATTGTTTCTCAAGAAAACTCTGAAGATACACAGAGATACCACTTCAAATACCCAGGTGAGAACTGATTGGCACATGCGTGTGAGGAAACTGCCCGAGTTTGCAGAAAGAGTCATCTGAAAAGATTGGAGACCACAGAGCCCACCAGTCTCAAAGGACTAGGAGTAATACTTGTCCCATTTGTCAACTAGAAAACTCCATTTTATAAAGCATTGGAAGTAGTACATGGACGGGTTTTAATCTCAGCATTAAGGATTACTTATGGACTGTTTAAACACTAAATTGATCTCATGTAAGAAATCTTAAATTCAGAGTCAAAAAGTAAACTATCTTCACATAACTATAATCCAAAATAAAAATGGACACGTTAGAATTTACAAATAAGAACTTATAAAAGTTGTTATAATTGTATCTCACACATTTAAAAAGTAAAGTGGAGACACTACAGATATTAAGAAGACCCAATCTGAACTGTTAGAGATGAAAATGATCCTGGTGAAGTAAAAATATTGAATGTGGTTAAAAGCAGATTAGATATTTCAGAAGAAAAGATGAACAGATTAGTAAATTTGAAGTTAAACCAATAATAATAGAACAATCCAAAAGAAAACAGGGAATACTAAATGAAATGAGCAAAGCTATGAGCTGTGGCACAATTGAAGCAGGCTAATCTACACATACTTGTAGGATAATCGAGGGTAATTAAAAGCAATTAGACAAAAAAGAAAATGTATACCGAGAAAGACAAATTCAGATGACAACAGATTTCTTGTTGGAAATAATGCGAACAAGAAGATAATAGAGCAATAATTTTAAAGTGCTAAAAGAAAAAAAAAAACTTTTCAATTCTATACCCAATAAAAATGTTTTTAAAAAGTGAAATAAAGATATCTTCAAACATAGAAGGTGAAAGATCTTCACGCTATAAGAAATATTAATGGAAATCCTTCAGTTAAGAAGAAAAATGATGGAAATATGACCTATAACCAAGAAATGAAGACCTCCAGAATTGGCAAATTTTGGGCAAACATATGAGTGCATCTTGTAATTTCAATCATTTAAAACATAATTGATTGCTCAAACAAAATAACAGTAGTGATGTAATAAAGAGCTTATAACATGTACAAAAGTAACATATATAACAACATAGCCCAAAAATCAGAAAGGGAGAAAGGAAAGTGTACTCTTTGAGACTTCTTATACTATATTTGAAGGTAGACTATCATAAAGTAAGTAATGGCAATCCCGTTATGACTACTAATATCATTATAGAAGAATAGATCTAGGCTCATCCAAAACATTGATAATTCCTCAAGAGAAAGGACCATTTCATTAACATCTGTGGTCATTGTTTGAAAGTGAGACTAAGACCAACAGTTTCCATTAGGGGAAAAAAAAAAAGGGCAGCAAAATTTAGACTCAAGTTCTAAAAGGAAATAGTTTGCGATAGGGTACCAAGAGAAAGTACTGAGAATGATTTCTTAAATTGTTCAAAATGTATTTATTTTATTTGCTTAGTCCTATTTTCAACTTTAACAGATATCTAAGTCAAGAATGATTTAATTCCTCAGGAATTCAGAAGACTAATACGTAAATTAAAAACAAAGATGTCAAACATTGAGCATAGCCATTTTCAAATAAATGTAAGATGATTTGAACTGTGCAAACACAAACGCACACCAGAAAAATAAAAAAATACATATATTTCCTCCAGAGAAAAGCCTTGAAATACATATAGTAAGAATCCACTACACAGGGTTATGTGTCTTTGAGCAGTTTCCTGCAATGCAGCTATTATATGACACTGACTAACTCTGTGGTTTTGTGGACACAAAAAACAGTCAACTCAGAAAAGTGTCACCACAGTATACTATTTTATGTAAGTACATGGTACCGAACAGAATAGTTTAATGCTAGCCACAGAGTGAAAAAGTCAGTCTGCAGATTAATGTACGGTAAAACTTGAAATGTAAATAATCATAATCACACCATTGCAAACCACGTTTTTCATAAAATATTTTCAATTTTCTTGGTGGCAGACTGGGAACCTGTAATTAGAGAAAACCTTCAGACTAAAGAAATCTCATCTTTCTATCCTGAGCCTCAGTTATTGAATTAACTGAGATAGAGCAATAGCTACAATTTTTTTTTGTATTTTGGCAAATACAAAATACCATAACTAAACTACAAGTGTGCCTAGAGCTGTCTTTTATGTTTTACTAAACCATTGTGCTTTAATATAAAAATACACATATTGAAATTGTATTTGCAAAAGTACTTCCAAAATATATCAGGTTTTTGAAAACAATTCTTATCTGTCTATTTTAAACATACATTCTTCGGTCTTCATTATGAACTGACTTGTACAATCTACAGAGATATTCTGAATTATTGGTGTCTGAATTCTTAAATTTTAGTGTTTTGTAAAATATCAGTATACCAAAGTTGGAAAATGTTATAAGAGTCAGAAACAACTCCCCAGTTTCTTGAAGGTAAACAGGAATGACCTAGGCATTCCTGCCAAACCAAATACCCAAGCTGTAATCTACTGTCTTAGATTCTCTGGTAAACTATGTATGGGTTAAAGAGGTAGTAGTAAGCATTTGTAGTGTCTTTATACTGTAAATACAAAATATGTCATGTTGAACCAGGGAAGGTATAATAAAAATAAACTTTTTTATCTACAATAAAGAAATATGCATATTTGATAGCTAAAATTCATGTCACTACAAGCCTTGATGGAGTGAGGAATACAAGAAGTTGTGCATACTGGAGAAGAGCGGTACAACTCCTAGCAGCATGTGGAAAACAATCAGATTGCAAATCTGTTGGATTGGCTTTTCTATTTAATAAATAGCACATATAAACAAAACATTCATTTTTATTTATTATTTCTTTGTCAGTCTGGGTCTTTCTGAAGCACGCGGCAAGACGGAATTAGCAAAACTTACATTGGAGGTAAACTCAATGCAAGACAAAGAGCAGAGAGAGCAAAAGTGGGCAGGGAGAAGGGACAGTCCACAAAGCTAGTCTGACACTTGTGAAAGTGAAAGAAGAAGAATCAAAGATTGGGGAGGAAGAACCTCAGACTAGCAGGCAGCTCTGAGAAAGTCTCAGCCCCCTGGTGCAAAGAAGACCCACAGAGGAGTTTCAAACCCAGAAGAAGTAGCCATGCTGTAGTCCCGCTGCTGTACTTCGTGTCTTCAGGGACCTGCGTGGAGAGCAGGGCCTAGCTTTAAGCACTGCAGCTGGAGGCTGTCAGTCACTCTTTTCCCTGAGGCAGTTACTCCCTGGAAAGGAGATCCCAGCAGACTCTCCTGGCTTTCATGGCTGCCACATCTCCTATTCAGATCACAGTGGCCCACAGAATTTCTTTCTCTTTAATAATAGGACAGTTTTCGAAAGTCAACTATAAAATGCACTACCTTAACAATATATCATAATGGTCCATAATATAGACTATTTGATCTTTCAGTTACTTTGAAAATAAAATTTGTACAAAGAAACCTCTAAAAGGTTTCAGGAAGATACAAACAAAACACCTATAAGAGTACAAAATAAAGTGACATCAGACTTCTCAACAGCCACAGAAAGGCAAGAAGGCAATCGTGAACTAATTTGAAAATGCTGAAGGAGGTTTGAATTAGAATTTTATATATTGCTCATCATTTAAATGTGAAGATAAGAGGAAGATGTTCTCAAACTTATAAGGTCTCAGAAATCTTACCATACACAGTCTTTATTGAAAATGTCTTTGGAAGAAGCATCCTAGAGAGAGAAATGAAGCATGAATATAAAAACCATTTACTGTTTTTATATAATCACTGCCAAAAAAAAAAAAAAAGAGGAAAAAGGGCGGAAGGGGGTAGGAGAGGAAAAGGTAGATGAGTAAAGGATTCTGAGATAAGTTAATAATAATATTAACATGGTTGGAGAATGGTAGAAAGACAGGGGGACGTTGAGAGAGGTCTAAGATAATGACTTTCTTTTAAGAGTATATATTAAAGTTATTTTAACCTGGCATTTCACAAAATCAAACCATGAGTCAAAGATTTGAATGCAAATATTTTATTTTGGTGTTGTCCCTGAGAAGCACCATTGGGGAACAGCAGAAGCAAAACAAAACAGGGAAGATATAAAAAATAAATAAAAGGCAAATTTTCATTTTGGGCAATGAGATTAAATCCCACTGGCACCGTTTGGGATACACAGACTATGCCTCAGATTTGTCTCATTAAAGGGATGGAAAAGCTGGAATGTTACCCATCAACTCCTATCCCTCAGAGGTCAAGTCTGTTTCCATGGGCACACTTCGGAGATTCTAGCCTGCCCATATATGGCCGTGCACCCTCTCAAGAGTCAGGACACCCTCTGGCTAAGAGTCACAGTGCATGTAGTAAGAAGCCATTGGCATGTATGGGAAACATAATTGCACAGGGAAATGGGCTGAGTACCACAGCAACTACTGTTTTCCTGCACTTACATTACACAGATCTAATTATGTCCCACATTAAATTCCCTGCCTAGTCACTCTTCTTAAATGTAATCACTTTTTACAATCTAAAAATAAAATAAAATACTAATAATAGGAAGCTAATGGAACAAACTGCTATCTCTACTTCTGCAGTTGGCCCTGAGGCTATGGCTGCTATCTCCCATTTCCTTCTTGAGCAGCCATTTTCCATTCCTCTTATCCTTGGCCAGCACATCTGCTACTCCAGGTTGTTTCATATCAGTGAAACACAAATGTTCACCCCTAAGGGCTCTGATTCTCTTTTTACTGTTTTCTGACCAATCTATGGTTGATGCAAATGCCTTTTACTATTAGAAGCACCACAATAAACCCAGTGAGTTCCCTAATCTCTAGACATACTTCTCTGTGCCCCATTTTGTTGTGGCAACTCCTTCTCCTCCAATGGTAGGTCAACTACACCTGCATGTATAGTTACTTTCTTTGCCTGCTGGGCTATTGGCTTGCAGAGCGAAAATTAACCAGGTGGCAGCCATAGCTTCAGATTTAGTAGAATAAATGTAGATTAGTAGAACAAATTCTGTAGCCCAGTATAACAAGTTTTGCAGATAAAAATACAAAGATCTAAAATGTTTCATTGTGAGTGATGAGTCTTCTATCCTTTGATTCCTAGGTCCATGTGTTCTGGGTGTCACAATCATAGCACATATGATGGAAATACAGTACATAGCACATAGTATATGTCACACAGGGAAGGAAAGCACTCCAATGCCTCCGAATGTCATCTGCTAGCTGATACTTTAGCTTGTACCTATGAACAGTAATTTCAACAACCTATTGGACTACAGATTCAAATAATGAAATCCAGGTGGTTCCTAGATATCTGCACAGTATTATCCTTCTTTTGTTGTAAAGAGATCCAATGCAATCAGCTTACCACAAAGTAATTGGCTAAGCTCTACAAATGGCCTTAAGTGTCATTTTAAAGGTCAGCATCAGTCCGACTGCTGTCAGATCTAATATTCAACAGCATCAGTAATTAGATAATGAAGAAGAAGCTAAACTGTCGAGTCATACACAACCTCCATCTCCACTTCCATGACTACTTTTTGTGGGTCTGTTCTGAACACTGGTATGGTCAAGGACAGAAGCTAGCTAACCTCCCTGGATGAATGATCCTATACATTTGTTTTCCAGTTTCTCCTCTTCATTCTATAGTCAATGCAAAGATTTATCATCGTATCTTTTCCATGAATGTGATCTTCCAATCTTGCTCCTTCAAGTCCTTCTGACATAGCAGCCAAGCCACAAAGCACTTCTCTAGGTCTTATGTCTAGTCTTCTTTCATACTATTTGTCTGACTCACAAAGGTGGTGATTGAGTATGCTGTATGAAGCTGTGCCTTGTGGGAGGATTTCCCTTGAGCTGTGCCTTTCAGGGCATGCCTGGATAGGTGTATAGTGTAGCAACAGTTCACTTTTGGCTCACTCCACTCCAATATATGAACTAATTCATCTGCAGAACAAGGCACAAAATATTGAAATACTTAAAACTGAAAGACAATACAGGGTATATCAAGTCTACAGAACATTACAAAGCAATATTTAATGGCAACATTACAATTTTGAGTGTATTTATCAGAAAATTAAAACGATCAAAAATGAAGGAGCTAAAAGTTTAATCAAGATGATAGAGAAGGAACAAAAGAGTAAACCCATGAGGGTGAAAGAAGGAAATAATGATCAATAAAATTAAGAATGACAAAAAATTAAAAGAAAGGGAAAGGGAATGAGCTGGTTCTTGGAAAAACAAATAAGATAGACAAGTAAATATGCATATACCCTATAACTCAGAAACCACAGTCCGGGTAATATACCCCAAAACAATCTTGTATAGACCTGTAAAGGAACAAAACCAGTATCGCTTATTTCTGTATTATTTGTGAAAGTGGGCATTTGAAGGAACCTTACTATTCATTGCTGAGATAATAGATAATGTGTGGTGATATATGTCATAGAATGTTAAAGAATTACAGTATAAATCTATAATGTTATAGAATCAAAATCACATGGATAGATCTTGAAAACATGCTAAATGAAAAAAGCAGTGTGATATCCGTTATGTATATTACAAACACATGAATGAAAAAGAAAAACTACATGTTTTAGGGATATAAAAATTCTCTAGTACATAAAGCATGTTAGTATATATCCTGGGAGGAAGGGGCTGATATGAGTAGGAATAGAATCTGAAGAGGAAATATAAGAAGACAAAAGTAAACTAGAGGAAGGACTGTGCTAAAAATGAGAGTAAACTGAACCAAAAACAGAGACTGGTGACTTCTTGCATCTGAGGTTAAAAAAAAAAGTGTTATGTAACTATTAACTTCTAATTACTTGGCATGGAAATTATATTTTATAGCGGTCACATTCTTTCATCAAGTCAAATACATAAGCATCTTTTTGAAAGATTTGATATTTGATTCTGATTTCCCTTGAGATCTTTAATGTTGTCTCCATGAGGAAAATTTGTCCATAATATTGTCAGTCCTTAAGGAATGAAAAAACTTACCCAGCTTAAAACAACATAGAATACTGCCATTCTGGATGAGTTCATTAAAAGAATAAGTAAGATTTGGTGGAAAATGTCCATAGTATGAGTCATAAATAGAAAATAAAGTATCTGGTACTTATCAATTATCTAAACATATATCTTCCTCCATATTAAATGCTACAGACAGATATTTCTAGATTTCTGACTCTCAACATTTATTCATATGATTTAGTCAGGAACATTTTTTTTATAGACATGAAAATAAAATTCTAAAAGATAAGTACTCAGTAAAATAAAACATTCCATAAGTAGCATAAGAATCAATTTTATCATTATAATTTTTCATGTCATATCTAAATAGGAAAGAAAGTTAGATATCATGGAAAATATGAATAGTTAACTAACTATCAAAATAATCCTAAAAATGGCCTCCCCGGTGGCGCAGTGGTTAGGCGCTGCGCTGTGGAGCTGTCGGCAGCGGCGACCCAAGTTCGACGCCCAGCCAGGGAGAATCCCACATGGCGCGGCAGACCTCTCCTGCCTCGTCCACTGCTCCCCTCAGCAGTGTATTTCTGATCTGCCTGTTCTGCTATCCACTCTGTCTCTGGTGAACCCTCTCGCCGCCCCACACCTCTGGCCTGTACCCCAGCTTGTATGTATAAATAAAAAATAAATAATAATAATAATAATAATAATCCTAAAAATAATTTATTATATTATCTGAACCTAAAACTCTAGCTTTATAGCTATAGTTTTAATTCCTGATTTACTTAAAATATATTTTAAAAGTAGGTATACTTTAAGACAGTTTTAGATTGAAGCATAATCTACTTATGCCTTATTTACTACAAAGATCTTTGACAGATTTACTAATTTATCTCTGTTTTTAGACACTTTCAGAACATAATAACCAACTTTTTGTACTTTCCATTGCTTTTAATACTGGTGATAAATTTGCCCTTAACTAAATACCGCTTTGTACAAAGACAGATATAGTTAAATTTGGCAATGCATTTTTGAGTGGCAGGTTGAATAAAATTTTCCTTTAGCATAATAATTGTCCCAAACAAATCTGAGTTTAGAATATTAAGGTATTAAGGCTGGAAGAGGACTGACTCTAATTTACAATCTATTTTCTAAAAGAATCATTTTTACTAATTTAATTTACATGATTTAGTATACTGTAAGTATAGCTGCTACTTAAGTATGACTGAGGTGCCAACTTAGGGTTTATCATTTTCTTTCATTGATCATTAATTTTGTTTTGATACATTGTGTATTTCCCCCCATTTTAAGTTATGTTTATTAAGTGTTGAATTACAACACTATATTTTTCAGGAATATAGGTTCACATTTCTACAAATGTGTGCTCTCATACTGCCCATCGCCAAAGCACCAATAATATTCCAACATAATCATTTCCTTTTAAACACCCTCCATTGAACTCTTCTGCCTGAAGTAACAGGAAGCTTTAGGAGGTAGAAGGTAGGGCCTGGAGGTTGTGCAGACAGAGCCCAGTGAGAGTTTTGTCTAAATGGTTTTTATTTTCCTCCTGATGCTGCTCCTGTTGCTTATAACAGGCCTTTGACCAAATATTAGCGAGAGTTTTGTCTAAGCCTTTTATTTCCCCCCTTCGAGTGAGTGCTTCTCCTGTTGCCTATTCTAGGCCTCTGATTGAATATGCATCAGGAGGGGTTGCATGTCCTCGAAAGCAGAGATTAGCAGACATTTGGAGCTGTTGTAGATCAGATATATACATATGTATGCATGTATGCATTCCTTTTAGTGTTGGGCTACTACGAATTTATTCTCATTAGTTTCACTTTCATTTTCTCACGGTGTAATGGGCTGGTTTGGTAATGTGTCTGTCCTACAGGCACCAACTGTTCAAATTTACTTTCCTTAAAACACAAACAGCATCCTCTACCAATCCTTTTACAAAATGCCACTCATAGACTTAGCTAATTCTGCATATTTAATTCACTTGAGTTTTTGTTGCTCATATTTTATTTAACAGTATTTCTTTTATTCTCAACTTCTCCTCTAACTGTGATTTTGAGAACATGACTTGTCTCCTGCCTCATTCTGTGCTTGGAGAGACTCTTTCCTGTTGCGTTTCACATCACTTCTACATCTCAGTCAGTTTCCTGGATTTTGTGTTCCTTTCTCCCAGCAGCCATGAAGTGTAAATGAGTCTGTACAATTCCTTACATGTCAACTATATGATTTTACATCTCTAATTTAATTTCCAAATTCCTCCTTGATCTTGGGCTTCTCAAAGTCAGCAACTATGATTTTAGGTATCTTTATCTCTGTAGTATTGAAATCAGAGCATGAAATTTGGCAAGAGCTCAGTAATGGTCTAAGTGAACAGAAGGAGAAGCAGTTTGGGATTTGAATCCGGGAGAAATTTATTTTATTTGTCAAATTCATTCCATACTACATGTCATTTTATATGGTCAAAATATTTTGTTTTCACTTTCAGGAAAAGTATGAGGAGTTTTTAAAATTCTGGGTTTTTAATAAGATAACATTTCCATCTTTGATTGTGTTTTAGAGGTACAGGTATAGGATCTCCCTCTTCAGGTGTTATTTCCACACCACACCCACCACCAAAGCACCCAGAGTCCACTGAGCCCCCTTCCCACTTTGTTCTTGCCCGTCCACCTCTCACAGCTTCAGTTCTGAAGTCAGATTTCTAAGGCTTGTTATTGATTGTTTGGTTTGCTTTTTATGTACATATACTTGCTACCAATCTCACAAGTAGGAATTACACTGGTCAACATTGAGATCGTTATTGACTTTAAAAGGCCCTAATCTGTAGTATTTTGGTGTGCCGAACATGAATATAACCCTGAAAATTTTTTATTAGCTATTGTTTTGAAGATACTTCATATAACTCATTTTATATGTTTCACCATGTAAATTTATCCAGTAGGACTGCAACAACATCCTAAATCAGCCTAGAATGATGTAATATTGTATCGCATTGCATAATACCATCATGCACACATCATCCAGAGTTGATTGCATCATTTTCTGATGCAATGCAATACTACTGCCAGGCAGCTGCTGAAGGAAGCTGACATCAGGAGTATTTCAGACTTTGTGCGAGACAGTTTAAGCTACTGTTCCATAGAACTGTTATAATTTTATCCATTTAGGCACAATACAGAACAGTAATGCCTCGAAAGTGCATTAATAGCGTGGACAATGTCTGCTCTATTTGTGGGAAAGTGACATTTGCCAGCCAGAAGAAAAGTATCACTTCTCAAGTGAAGAAGGCTTATCATTTTTACTTTGGATGCAAGGTTAGTGAACAAGACAAGCCTTGGGCCCCACATATATGCTGTGTTACATGTACAACACAGCTTTCACAGTGCTTAAATGACAAAAGACCATCAATGCCGTTTGCAGTCCCCATGGTGTGGAGAGAGCCAAGCAACCACATAAAAGACTGTTACTTCTGCCTTGGTTCCTCTTCTTTCCGGCGAAATAACAAAGCAAAAGAAGTCGAGAATAGTCTACCCAAACAGTCCATCTGCATTGAGACCAGTTCCACATGGTGAGGGACTTCCTATTCCAGAACCTCCAGCAGAATAGTCTCTTGATTCATCTGATGAGGACAAGGGTGAACTGACCTGTTCGTCTCCTGTTCCATCAGCATGCAGTGATCCAAATTTTCACTGTGGTGCATCATCAAACCCACACAGACTAACACAGGAAGAACTCAATGACCCAGTTCATGATTTGGGCTTATCCAAGAACAAGGCAGAATTGCTAGGATCAAGACTCCAACAATGGAATCTTCTAGAAGTAGATGTCACATTTACTTTCTATCAAAAGCACCACCAGCAGCTGGAGCATTTTATCAGAAAGGAAAGTACTCTGCTATTCTGTTCCAATATCAAGGGCCTCATGAATGCCTTAGAAATCACTCATGACCCACAAGAATGGAGACTATTTCTAGACTCTTCGAAACTGAGTCTTAAGGCTGTGCTTTTGCACAATGGAAACCGTCTCCATCTATTCTATTCCTGAACAGCTGTACAAGAGACAAGCGAAGAAATCTAAGGAGTAGTCTATGACTTGATTTTGTATAGGTATTAACCGTAGGCCTATTACTATTGGCATGCATTTCGTGATGTAAACATCAATTTATTGCAGATTACAAAAAAAAAAACTAGAGCCAAAATTAGAATTTGATTGTCATATTCGTGTTGAGCATATACAAATTGATAGGAAATGACTAATTTTATTTCAATAACATGACTTTTGTAAAAATTTGTTGACCAGGGTTATTATCCTCATTGTATTTAAAGAACAATCTAGTGCTCAGACTAACTTGCCTCAGGTAAAGCAGGAGTAATAAAAACTTCTCTTACAAAAGTCTCGGCTTTTTTTTTTTCCTATATTAATCCAACTGGTAAATAATAGGAATGGAATTTCCCCCAATCCAAATACAGTGTCGGTCAAGGAAACAGACATATTTGGGGGAAAATTGCCTGTTTACAATTGGAAGTTATTGGATATTACCCAGTGGAGTTTGGATTACCAATCAGAAGACTTAAAAGAATTCTGGGCCTCTAACTTGTCCTAGCAAAGACTGAAAGGAAAAGGAACAGAGAAGGAGTACAGAAGTAGCACAATGTTACATAGATATATATGTAACAATCAAGATGTCATGAAAAACGACCCAAAGTTAGAATGTCTAGTTGCATAAACTCTTTCCCCAATATACCTCAAACCCAATAAAACTTCATAGAAAAAAGACCTACTTCCAAGAAACTTTAATCTATTTTTCCAGGTACCTATTGCTGTGTGACAAATTACCCCAAGATACAGCAGCATCAAATGATTTCACTGGGTCACAATTTTTGTGGATCAAGAAGTTGAACAGGTCTCAGCTGAGATTCTTTTGCTCCATGTGGGAATGATTTGAAATCACCGGTTTATATAAATTGGTGGATGGGATGGATGATCTGAGACCTTCAACCCGCATGACTGGTACATTTGTGGTAAGGTATAGAAAACTGAGTTCAGCTGGAGCTGTTGACCTGAGTACTGACATGTGACCTTTCTGGCATGGTCACTGTAATGCAGTCAGTTTTCTAGCATAACAACCCAGGGCTTCCAGAGTTTTTCAAGAAATAGGAAGTAGAAGCGTCAATTTTTTAAGGTCTGGTCCTGGAACTGCAAGAACATTGTTTTTTGCCATAATCTAGTAGGTAAAGGGACATAGACCCTCACTTCTGGTTAGACGGAATGTCAAAGAATTTGGGATCGTTTTTAATGCATGACTCAGCCCAATTAACTTTCAGCAATTCTCGTTTTTAAATGATATTGTGCGATTTTTCTTTCAAATCAGTAAGAATGAAACCTGTTTGTTCCTCTCTGTTCTCAGATACTACTTCCATAGTTATGCCTTATTCTACCTAATTGTGTCGACTGTGCATATTTTATCACAACTTGCAAAGTTTACACTAAGATATTTTTACATTTATGCCTAAGATGTTTATACACCAATACGAATGGATAGTTCAGGCAGAAATGTCATAATGCTTATTGCTGTCCTCACTCTTTCCTTCTTGGCCTCTGACTGTTTAAATATTTCAGAGACTCTGCTCTTTCAGAGCAGATTGAATGTGCTGACATTACCATCATCTCCGTGTGCTCAGAATTTTTTTCAATTATCATTAAATAGTAGAATGTAAAGTCAAAAAGTATTTTGGGAACTCAATAGACCAAACTTGGCAGTTCACAGAAGTAAAAACTAAGGCTCAGAGAAACGTATATGAACTATTCTAAATCATGCAAAAAATTAATAGGTGAGGCTGTGCTGACACTGAGGGCTTCTTGATCTTCGTTCGTGTTGATTGCATATGTATTTTGTGTTGGTAGTTTTTCAAAAGGCATTTTATTAGCAAACCAGAAAAGAAAAATTATTTTTAAAATGCCAAATTAACCAAATCCAAAATACCAAGCTATAGACACTATTGAATTTCCTGAAGGCAGATTAAAAAAAAAACTAACAAAACTGTTAGACATTAGTCAATAACTACCTTGTAGCTCAGTCTAAATGTTTTCAGTTCCTTTCTATCTCTCTCTCCTTCTGTCTTAAGCACTGCACTGTCTCCTTCCCCTTTTTCAATGGCAAGCTTTCTGTCCTTTGTCCCTCATTTGGTTAACTTAATTAGATACTTCCTGCATCCAAAATAGTTCTACTCATTTTAGTCTAATGAGATCACTGGATCTTAATTGTTCACAAGATAATTTCTTGTAGGAAAAAAAAATGCATTTCCCTTCCAAGTTAGAAAATATGTTAGTTCCTATTTCAAATATTCAGTAGAAAACTTACCTCCCTTAAATTACCTATAAAAGGCAAATCAACTTCAGGTTCCATTTTAGGCAACTTCAGGTTCCAATTGGCAATCATAGTTTTCTTGAACTTCTTCAGACTGCTTGCCTGGTATTGTGGATATAGATAATAAATAGCACTTAAGTCAATGAAATTATAATGTCAAGGTTTGTAATCTAATGCATTTATTCATTTAATTCATTTACTTGATTTTATAGATAACTACAAGAAATTCAGTTATTGTAAGAACTCTCACTCGAAGATAAGCTATGAATCTCATTCAGTGAAGGTGCCAACAAACCCTTTATAATCACATAAGCAGGTTGAAAATTTCTTCTAATACTTGTCCACTACTTTATTCTCACTGAAAAAATAACACCACTTTATGGGATCACTATCAATAAGCTCTAAAGGTTGTCCTATTAAAAGTATAGACAAAAGTCTTTATACACTACTCCAATTGCCAACGCTTTTAAGCAACCTACACTTGCTGGTGTATCAGAGAAGTTAAATAAAAATGGTTAATGCCAAAACGTTATCAGTGATTTGGCACTTCTTAGAATATCAGGAATACAATTTAAAAAATTGACTTTTTCTATACAGATCCTAAATATCTTATTTCTAAATTAATAAAATTAATATAACCACATGTCACATGTATAAAAGCAGAACAAACATACAGAATATCTTTAATGAATTTGATGGGTCATTGTTTGCTCCAGGGACATTAACACGCTCTTAAAGCTATGAATGTACCTATACAGGAAAATAAAAATCTCTGTGATTCTGTTGCTAGATATAAATGTTAACACTTTTAAATGAGTTTATTTGTAATTTACTTTTTCATTTAATATAAAAATACACTGTGAAAATTTTCCACGTCTGAATCATCCCCCACAACATCTTTTTTTAAGGACTGTGTAGCAGATGACGCTGATTAATTCATTTAAAAATGTATTCCTTTACCATTTAAATTAATTCTAATTTTTTGCTAGTAAAGCAATGCTGTTATGAATAGTCTAGAAACATATTAACTGTGGACGTTATTAACTATTTCATAAAGATAGAATTAAAGGAGAGGGGTCTCTGGGCCAAAAGTCTTGCACATTTTAACCCTTTTACCTATTCCCGAGTTATATCCAGAATCTACCAGCTTTTACTCTCAGCATTGTAGTGAGATATCCATTTTTCCCATAGACTAACACTTAAAAATAACAATCATCTTCACTAACCCAAACTAAATTACATCACTGGTTTTCAATTTTCATTTATTTGACAAGTATGAAAAATATGGGGATTTTTTTCCCTCAATACTTCTCTTCATCTTATTAGAGTTTCTTTGGGGAAAAAAAAGCCAGTCTTGTGCCCTTCAAGTATAGAGCAAAGAATGTCTCTCAGAATATCCAAACTGGAGTTTGTACCCAATGTTTACTGAATAAATGAAGAAGACATCAGAGAAAAATAAAAGCAGGCCAGAAACTTAGTGGATAGTAAGCATGAATCACCCATGAGTAGGCATTGGAGAAACACACACACACACACACACACACACACACGCACGCACGCACGCACACACACACACACACACACAAGCAATTCACAAAAATATTATCAAGAAGAAATTCATTCTCTACTAAATATAATGCAGTGACTTATTTGCAACCAATTTGTAAAATAACAGTCTAAAGTAAAAATACTTTACTTGGAATATTTAAATAAGGTTTTACTAATATATGCCTATAACCCCACTACTTGAAGTAGAAGTTTCAAATCCTTTCTAATCTATTTATTGGCCTGCTGCAATAGGCAGATGAGATGCATCCATAATTAGAACTTTCTCTCACCTATATTAAATTAATTGCTAAAAAACCACCTTTTTTAAAAAAAGTATATTCTCAATATAACTGATTCCATAGGCCATCTGAATGTTGATCAATAAAAACCTAGCTATCATACAAAATATAATGAAAACTCCATTTGGCTCAAGGAATGTGTTTCAAACCAGTGTAATACAACCCATAGGTGTGTGATGTGTGAGGGTATATCTATGTGTGCATTTGTCCATGTTACTCTCACCAGCTGAAGAAAGAAATTGTTAACTGCTCTGAATATCTTCTAGAGGGAATCTTCCTCGATGACAAGGCAGTATCAATATTTGCTGCTACTTTTTTTGGGAACACAAATTCAGCCCGAAGCTCCTTTTGTTTAGTCATTCTTCTTTTTACTAGAACCTGGGATTCAGCAAGCCTGGAGGAGGTAATAGGAAATTGTACAATAAAGGTTAACATTTGACTTCCACTCACATTTCACTGGACAGAATTCCACCACCTGGCAGCGGAGTCTGGGAAATGCATTCTAGTTATGAACAGGTTTGGTGAGCAACCGGGCATTCTGTGCCACGTCACATTTTGGTTTTTATCATACCTGTAGAGCTTCACATGGTGCCTTCCAGCTTTTGGCTCTACCCAAGTCTCATACGAGCTACTTAAAATATTTTCCAGTCACTTGTTTTTTATGGTTATAAGGATTTATTTAAAAAAGTGAACTATCGCAATTATAATTGGAAAACCAAAGTGAAATAACATGGATGGAACTTAACTATCAAAATAGATACACTGAAAACAAAATGACATTACAAATTCTAAGGTGATATCAGTGCCTAACAGAGACTTCTAAGCTGAGGTTGGCTCTTTGTTGAAAGGGGTACAAGGAGGTACAGTGCATATTTTATCAATATCAAAAAAAGTATTCTTTTCCTTTCTATCATTGTGAATTCTATTTGTTCTTGAGTATTGTTAAAACTGTTCTCAAGTCCCTAGCATTTGACTAATATATCACTGTCAGACTTTTGGTGACATTTTGTGATAAGTATAGTTATCAATCATATATAACATTACTTTTTAAATCTATTAATAGTATTCTTTTCATAGGAGACTTTTACATATGCTAATGAGAGATCAGTTTGAGTGTATGCCTGCTATTGCATGTTTTATCTCTTGCATTGCTTTCTTCTTCTTTCATTCTTTTCTTAATTTCCTTTTGGATTGAATTTCTTTTTCTAAATTCCTTCTCCTTTAATGGGAGAAGGTACTTTAAAAGTTACACATCCAGTTCCTATTTTCCTTTACTTATATGCAAATTTATATATATTTTTGCAACATACATAGTTCATTATACCAACATCTAAAAGTTATGTTAATAGTCTCTAGGTTAACCTCAGCACCCTTTTATGTTTCGTTTAGTTTGTTTTTTACCCTCTTTGTTCATCCCAAATTCTTAAATGCTGTTATCATTAGGAATTTTATTACCATTTTTCACTGTTTTTAAGCATTTTACATCAGCAATAGAAGACTTAACTGTATATTTGTATTCTGCTCTCTCTTATACAACTTATCTGTTTTATTGTTTTCATTTAAATTTTTTTCTATTATGTAATTATCTATATGTATTTTCTGTTACGTGATTAGAAAGGTTCTCTGGGTGATTACTTTTGTGACTTTACAGATCAGAACATTTATTTATTTTGATCTCACATTTAAATATTGGTTTGGACAAGTATGTACTTGTGTGTTTTTCAAAATACTTCACACACGGCATTTGGAAGGTATTTCTGGAGTGTTTTCTAATTCTATCGAGCAATTCTCCAATTCTCAGCAGATACTAACTGGATGTATTACAGATATAACTCAATTCTCACATAATCTACCTGGAAATAGCATTAAATTCAGCAGTTAAGGGCTCACTCCCACAGAATGCCCTACTTCAGATGCCAATCTCAAATCCATTTGGCACTTGAGTTTCTGGCCCACTCACTACAAGCTGGGGTTTTCATGACCTCCTCCTTGGTTCTATTAATTTGCTAAGGCAGCTCACCAGTTTATTAGATCACCAGTTTATTATAAAGGATGCTATGAAGGACACAGATGAACAGCTGCCTGAAGAGATAAATAAGTGAGGTAAGGGTCAGGAACATGGTAGCTTCTGTCCCCATGGGTCTAGGGTTCACCACCACCCAGCACGTGGACGTATCCACCAACCTGGAATCTCATCAAATCTTACTATTCAGAAGTTTTTATAGGGGTTTATCTCCTGGAAGTCAGTGAGTGAGACTGCAAGTGCCAGCTTTCTAATGCTTGGCCGTTTTGGTGACCTGTCTTAGCTTAAGAACATCTGGGGTCCCATACTGTCGCTTCATTAGCATAAACTCAAGTGTGTTGAAAAAGGCCTTTTTAAGAATAAAAATGATACCTCTAACATTTAGGAAATTAGAAGCATTTTAGGAGTTTTTTGCCACAGACCAGGAATAAGAACCAACTGTATTTCTTCTAATACTGAAGTATTGACCTAGTGATTTCTAACATCATCCTGTACTAAAGCTCTGCCCGGTTCAGGAAGTGTTTTCTGCCTCTGGGACATAGGCTGGGGAACATCACACACATGGTGCCCCTGGAGTTTGAAATGATCAGTCCCTGTCTGGATTATATTTTTCTTTTTAGAAGCAATTTCTTTGAATACTTAGAATTCTGAAACTTCCCAAATATTTTCCTAAGGCAAATTTCAATATTTGTGGTTTGGGGCATTATGAAAGAATTCCTTCAGTTCGATATTTGATTCTTTGTCACCTTCATTTTCCCCTTTACCTGTCTTTCTGACACATTTATTTGATATACAATATACATCCTGACTTACTCTGTCAGTCATGTTTCTTAACTTATTCACAGCCATTTTGTAACTTATTCTTCCAAATCAATAATTTGATTGTAATTATTCATTTATTACAGCTTATCATTTGTAATTTGTAGAGCCACACTTCGTACTGATTGCAATCTTTTTATTGCAGCCTGTTCTTATTTTGTAGATACAGTATTCTCTTGTATGATAGCCTCTCTAAAGGTAGTCAATTTGTCCTTAAGGTGTTCTCTTTTGGTTCCTTGTATCATCTGATCGGTCCTTTTAGTCAGTCTTGTTAATGCCTTTAGTTTTGCTAAACATCTGGTAAATTCTTTGAGTGATTCACTAGGCTGATGAGTTAAGCTGGTGTCATGAGTTGAACTATGTTCTCCAAGAAAAGATAGTTTAGTGACCTAACCCAGGACCTGAGAATGTAATCTTTGCGGATGTAATCAAGTTAAATTGAGTTCAATAAGGTATGTGTTAATCTTATGTGACTAGTGTTCTTGCAAGAGATATTTGGATACAGGGAAACACCACATGACCACAAAGGCAACTGGGACAGAGATTGAAGTGTTGCAGCCGAAGTCAAAGATTTCCTGCAAACCTACAGATGTTAGGAAGAAGCAAGGAAGGGGTCTATCCTACAGATATCAAAGGGATCATAGCCCAACTGAAAAATTTAATTTCAAGTATGTAGCCTTCAGAATTGTGAGAGAATAATATTTGTTATTTAAATACACCCTGTTTGTGGTGTTTGTTATGGCAGCTTTAGGAATCTGAGAAAGGTGGGTTTTCTGGGCTTTGCTTGCAACTGTTTGTGTCCTTTCCCCCACAGTCTCCTCCTTGAGTGGAAGGGCTTTATATGTGACACTGTACCTAAAAGCATATGTGGGTGAAGGGCAAACAAAACTAAGGTATGCATTCTTTTTTACAGAAGAAGGAAGGCTTTATTTACATTATATATCAATTAGACATAGTTCTCAACAGGAAACAAACCACACACACACACACACACACACACACACACTCTGAAGAGATTCAGCAGAAGAAATTAATTAATTCAATTATGAAGGATGACAAGTCCCAAAAACTTCAGTCAGCAAGCTGTAGACTCCAAAGAGCCAATATTGTATTTCTAGTCCACATACTGGCAGGCTTGAGATTCAGGGAAAATTCCCCATCACTCAAGGGAGTGTTAGCCTTTTTATTCTATTCAGGCCTTCATGGCTAGATGTGAGGACAATCTGTTTACTGATTCCACAGATACAAATGTCAATCTCCTCCAAAAACAGTCTTACAAACACATGCAGAATAACATTTAACTAAATATTTGTACACCATATGCCTAGTCAAGTTGGCATATAAAATTGACCATCACAAGTTTATCCCTTGTCAAATTGGCACCCATATGCATCTAATTAAACCATACTTTAGAGAGAAAAATCTTCATATAGAGAAAATAATGTCATAATCCCATGTAAAATAATACAACTACCCTCTATTAAACTGAAAATGTACTAATCCCTTCCTTAGAAGAGAAGATCAAACTCTCTGGTGATGTTTATTCTTCATGATATCTCATAATTTAGATACTATGATATAAAATTTAAAATTCTTAAATACTATGCTAAATAAGTCAGACATTTAAGGGAATCCGAGAAGAAAGAAGATAAAAATGGTAGCTATAGATGCTGATACAGGACCAATATAGATACAGATGTAGATATAGATACACACACCCATGTTCATAACAAAATAAAAAGGGAATAGTCAATAACAACTGCAGTTCTTATTTCTATAACTGATCATGTGGTAATAACTGGTGTTTATAACTACCTTTTCCTCTACCCACTTTGTATTCCCAACAAGCACCCACATTAAGTTGAGTTTCTTTACACTGTGGGGTGACCCACATTTTCATTCCTGAAGAGTTGGACAATTAATAATCCTGCCTGGATTGAGTGGTGTAGTTTTCCATTGACCTTAATCATATGGCATGGGGCCACCAAGAGACTTCCTAAAGGATCTTCCTATTTCATACCAACTTTTCCTTACCTCCATTGTGGAGTAGTCCAATTTCCCCTTGATAGTCAGGATCAGTTGTCCCAGCCAACACAGTAACTTCCTGCTTTGCCTTTTGATTCAGAGGTATGAGGATCCCAAAATGGGCAGTTAGCAGTATTAACTTCAAGTTCAATAGAATCAGTGTTTTATCCTTTGGTGGAAGCATTCTTTCCTTTGGAAGTAAGATCTCTAGGTCAGTGGAGCATGAAGTTGTGGGGGTAGGAAACAAAAATCTTGTGAGTGCATCATTAGGGTTGATAGTGATTGTTGTCTCTCCAATTTCCACCCCTTGATTTCAACACTGACTATGGGAGACACTGCACCATAACTGCTGATTCAGAGTATAAACAGCCTTCTGGAGAAACTTACCCCAGTCTTGGAGGGCTTTACCATCTATCTGGCCTTATTAGACAATTACCTTGATGGCTACTTAGAGACAATGTCCTGCTCTTTGTATTTGTTTACTTTGAACCTCCCATTTTTCTGGCTCTTTTCTGAATTTGGAAGTGGTTTTCTTCAGGATATGGTTTTCTTCTAAGCGTCTGGGCTTTGGTTTATCTCTGCTGTCTTACTTTTTATTTAATCTAGTACAGTCTACTTTCCACTGTCCATGCAACCAGTTTTTTCACTATCCAGAAATTCCTCAAGATATCTCATCTGATAATGATACTCCTTCTTACTTTATAAAACTACTGTAAATTACTTCTCAGATTTTAAGGAATTTGAGGGCACAAAGGGAAGCAAACATGTATCTGGGTTGTCCCATCTGTTTATACTGTTTTGATGTTTAAATGTAACATATTCAGATTAGAAGCAAAGAACTTCTGGTTAAAAACAGTGAATTGGCATGATTTTATCACTCATAAAAATTCACCAAAATAAAGGTACATGAATTAAAAGTTGTGTGTGTGTGTGTGTGTGTTTGTATGTCTGTATGTAAAATACATGGCAAATTAAATGGAAAAGGACACAACACACCAGAAATTTCCTAATCTTTCAAAAGGCAGAGTGTAGTTGGGTAGGTAGTAAGCGTCAGACGGGAGTGGAGGAAGTGGATAGAGAGAGTTGATTCACCCTACAAAGCCCTGAGAAGTGTAGCACTTGCAGGCTACAAGGAGGCTCTCAGTGCTCCATGCCCACTTCCCACATAAATAGGCAACAATTTCCCTATTTGCATATCCACACCCCTCAGCAAGTAAGAGACCAGAAGTTTTTTTCCCTGATAAGTGAACCAGAGAAGATCCAGATTCAGTAAAACCAGTTGAATAGAGGGTTATGATGAGGCAAGGGGCTAACAACATGGACTAAAATTATTATTATATATTGACCATGAGTTCCTATATTACTTTCCGCTTATTCTTGTCGCAAGGTGCCATGAACCACAAGCTTGGTGGTTTAAACACAAGAAATATATTGTCTTATAGTTCTGCAGGTTAAAAGTCCAAGATCAAGGTTAGGCAGGGTTGATTCCTTTTTGAGAGCTGTGCAGGAGAGTCTGTTACATGTCACCTTTCTTCTTGACCCGGTCTGAATTTGTTTTTCTTCAGGTCCAAACTGCTGTCATCCTGGAATATCTATTTGCTTTGCTGTGCATACTATGTATATATAGAATTAAAAAATAATATGAACTTACTTTATAAACTACGGAACAAGTTTTAGAAAAGCTTTAGATTTTTCAATATGCCACTAGGTGCTGAGAAACAATAGAGAAATGTCTTCAAATTATCAAAGAAAATTATTTTCTGTCTTCTTAACCAAAGTTCATTTAATCAGTTGTGAATCATGGGGTTATTTTCAGTCATGCAAAGTTTCAAGACATAAGCCCTCTGTACATTCTTTCCTAGGAAGTTCTTGGAGTAAATGTTTCAACCAAGCAATGGATAAAATAAGTGAGGCTATGGAATACAGGAAAACACTGATCTAGTCAGAAAAGCAGCAAAGTGAAGTGACATCCTTGGATGACCATTGTTTTGGACCAAGGTTCACATTTGAGTAGGAGGAAAGGAGCAAGAGTAGGAGTAAGAGGAAAGAAGGCTGGGATGGGAAGCTCCAGGAAAATTAAGGAAATTGTTTGACTGATTTAAGTGTTTTAAAGGTATCTGCTGCATAAAGGTGTTTGTCATATCTCTTGGTACATTTGGAAATATAGAATACAGCAAATGAAAAAAATATATCATTTAAAGAAAAATTGAAAAATTGTATGCGACAGGAAATAATCACAGCACACTATTTGGTGCAGTGGTAGACTGCACCATTTAAATGGCCATAAAAATGGAAACATTTTTTATTGATTTTAACTACATAAAAATACTGTGATGAGGGATGTAGTAATGAGGAAAAAACAACAACAACACTGATCCCTTTTATTCTTGAACGGAAAAGTTTGAGGGGTCAGTCATCTGATGTACATAGGAGTCCAGGGGCTTGGATTATGACCATCATTTGTTAATGTGTAACTAGATATACAGTGACTAGATCGCCAATATTCAATGTAGGCCTTGTGTTCTCATGGGCACTGCATTAAAATGTGTGATAGGTTCTCATTTTAAAGGCTTTGGTCAATCCCCAAAATAGATTTTAATCTGGAAATTGACATTTTATGAATTATATATAGGTTTTCAAAGGATATGCAGACCATTTACTCTGCAAATTTTCAATTTTTGTTTCCCTTATACAAATAACACTTTGCCAATCAAGATAAACCAGTAACAACTATTTGGCTGGGAACTACTTTGTCTCATGAACACTGCCTAAAGGAATTGCCAATAAAACACCAGGATGTAGGATGTCCCCCTTTCCACGTGCTACCATCCTCCTCCCCACCTCCTTCCCCTCATTGTCACTATATTATGATAATGAATATCACTAGAAGGGATGCTCCTTGAAGGCAGAAATATTTTCTTTGTTGCATCTCCAGTGGTTAGAGACTTGTCAGGCATGTGATAGACACAATAAATACAATTTGATTGCATATTATTCAAATTTAGCCAAGAACGGGCTACATGGGTTTTTAAATGATCTAGTTCCAACATCTAAAGGAGAGAGCTAAGATTTACTCTAATATGTAATTAAAACTGAAATCAAGTAACACTGGAGAGGTATTCAGGTGGAAGTCATGCTATGTATCACATACAAATAATTCTTATTTATCCTAGAGACAAAAAAGGTAATTGTTCTGATACCCAGAGGAACATACATTCGATTGACTTACTTTATTTTTTTAAGAGATTTATTTATTTATGCATACAAGCTGGGGTACAGGCCAGAGGTGTAGGGCGGCGAGAGAATTCACCAGAGGCAGAGCGGGGAGCAGAACAAGCATATCGATGGAAATACGCTGCTGAGGGGAGCAGCGAGCAAGTCAGGAGAGGTCTGCCATGCCATGTGGGAGTCTTCTTGGCTGGGTGTCGAACTCGCGTCGCCAATGCTGACAGCTCCGCAGCGCAGCACTTAACCACCGCGCCACCAGGCAGGCCCTCACTTGGCTTACATTTAATAAGTTGTGAAGTTGATTCTATAGAAAAAATGACAGATCTCTGGTTTGAAGACATTAAACTGAAAGCAGAAAAGTGTGGACTAATTTCTTAAGGTCCTTTCTACTATTTTCATTCCAGGAAAAATACTTTCTTTCCCCCTCAAAACTACATAAAACTACTAGTAGGTAAGGCATTTGCAACTTGTATGCAATTTTTGGTCCCCAGTGGTTAGAATACAGTAAATCTTTCAGAAATCCAAAAAAATTGTGAGAAGCAAATTAGGTATTTGTCATCGAAGTGTAGAAAATTAAATTTCCAAATAAAAGCACTGATTTGTTTAAATATTGCCTACATAACTTTTGGGGTGGACTATCTTTAGCTACGGTGTGAATCTGATTTGACAGAATACATGCTTTTACATTGGTCATAAGCATTTATAATTCTAGAGATTTTACTAATAGAAAAATAAAACTCAAATTACTAAAATTCTGCAATGTTTTGTAATTATGAAATATTACTGATTCACAAAACAAAATGTGCTTTCAAAAACTGAAAAATTCTTGAAATTTATTTCTAAAAGTCGGAGACAAACTTTAATGAGACATTTATACTAATGATACATGCGTGAGCAAAAAAAAAAAGCATGGGAATACAAAACTAACACAGTAAAACTTTAATGAATACAGTATTATGGGTACAAATAGGGTAACTGTATTTAGCTCAGAAGTCTATTATGATAGCATGGATTGAGATAAACCAAGGTTTAGGATAGCCACTTCACTATTCACATTTTAATCAGTGCTGACCAGATGTTAAACAGTGTATTTAGGGTTAAGGTTTTTATTCGAACTATAGAACAAAACTTCTATTTAAAAAACATGTTTTAAGGTGATCTGTATGCAGTTGAAGGCAGATGGGGCAAGTCAAACCACAGAGAGCCCTTACAAAAACTAAGCACCAAAAGGATGAATTGTTTGTGGCTTTTATTTTGGGCCACCTTAAATTTTATTTTGTTTAAATGTGTTTTCCATTAACATTCACACACAAATTCTTTTAGGCAAACGTTTTAACATGGAACTTTCTGCTTGGAGATCTTGCCAAATGTTAACAATAGTTTTTAAACAATGAATACTTTAGAACAATCCCAAGTAGACTCTTAATTGGCTACAATTTTAAGATGCAGAAATTGTTCTTTCATTTTATGGTCCCAGAAAATTTAGTTGGGCCAAATGCATCAAGTGGAAGTGCATTTTTTTTTTCAGTTTTACTCAGAGTTGATAGTAACTATACCGGCTTTCATACACAATTTTTCTAAATTAGCGCCCTGTAAGAAATGATTACAATGTTCTTCAGGCTTGCTATATGCTCCATAGAATCAAAAGAAACCAACGAGGAATTTAACATTTCAACAAGCTAGAACTATTTACTGTAAGCATATAGTGAAATTCTGGAAGACAGACTACCGTACTTCAAGAAAACGCTATTAACAGGTAAGCATGTGTTGAAGGCAGTTTATAAATGAAACATTACAAATCTTATGTTTATGCATACAACTTATAAAATAGAAAAAAATTGCTATTCTTCCAATAGTATAGCATCACACTAACACTATATAGTTAAGATTGAAAGTTTCTGTACATGTCCACTACACTTCCACAGCAGCATATGCCTTAGATATTCATTTCATACCTAACATATGCCAACTATGGTTTCACGGATTTGTACAAGTTTGAGCAGGCTAAAACAATCATTTTGCTTTATCTATTTCACTATGAGACAAAGTTAAACAGTTTCAGGGAACAAAAAGTTTCATAATCAGTAAAGAAACATTAAATCTCTGTAACAGGATGGAAAATGCTTCGAAGGACACGATATAATCCTAATAGAAAAATTATACCCCTAGATATAGCATATGTGGGAATTAGTTAGGAGCCTGGAGAAATACTGAAACATAGGGGACCTAAATGATCACCAAACCAGTTATAACTACTAGAAACATAACTGAATTATTGTTTTCCTACTGCAACATCATCCAGCTTACTGCTAAGGACTACTCAGTGATGTTCTGCCACTGTGTTTGCTATTAGCACAAAGTAATATCTAAACAGTAAGGAGCAGTCTGAATCACATGGAAATTTGAAAAATTAGTGATTGTTTATCTAAATTTTTGTGTTCTGAATAGTGTAGTAAAACTCAATTATTCCCTAGCTTCTTTGATAATTCAAATTAAACATGGTTGCCTGCAAATTCTTTCCTAGAGGAAGGAAAAGCAAAGTACATTTTGTATTTTGCTGCTCGTCTCCTCACACATGTGCTTTGTCAACGAGAGCAGCATCACTCCACGCATTTATTGTACTACTTTAACATATATGAACATGAAAAAACCTGGTAGTTCAAATTTTGACAAGTGATTTTGTTATTGGCAGGTTTACTTTAAAATGAAAACAAAAAACCTACACAAAATCTAAAACCAAATGGGTACTTTTGACAATCTGGTCTAGGAACTTTGTAAAAGAAACTTAAGACATGGAAAGCTGTTTCTGAAAAAATACAAAATCATAACCTTTTTCTTACTTTGGCTTTTTCTTTTTAATATTTGTGATAACTTCAAAGTAACTCCAAGTCACATAGGGCATCATTTGTCAGTGCTCTGTAATAGAAATGTATCTCTAACCTATTTTTCACTTGAACATTTTCAGAGAATTTAAGACTCTTTTTAAAGCTCCAGTCCAAATTTTTAGCAGTTTAATTTTTAAGAAATATAATTTGGGTCTCCAATGAAGAAGACATACTGGTTCAGCTACTCTGATAACCTTCTAGGACAGTGAAGTTCAGATATTAGCTCATTCCCTGAACATGGTAGACCTTTAAAAGACCGATTATTTCCTTACCCAAACAGTTATGCAGGGTACTGCCAGATCTCCACAAGAATCTTGCCAGTATTTCTAGACAACTATTTACCAACCATGTTTAAACACTTTATACCACCAGAGGCAAAGCAAATAAAAGTGAAAGTCTATTTACCTTAATAAACTCATAAAATTACATGGTAAAATGTATAGAAAGTAATTTCCTTAATATCTGAGCTGTCAGCCAAAAAATAATTACTAATTCACTGTAAACCAGGAAATGCAATGATAAAATATCTACCTGTTTAAATCAAAATGCAAATTTTGAAGTCTTTGAACACCGTGAGATAAATAAAAAAAGGCTTCCAAGTTCAAGAGGAAGCTTGAAATGAAAGCTAGGGTTCAAAATTTTTGTTTATAGTTGAGACTAAAACCATGTCACTGCAAAATTCTCCATGGCTTTTGGCACTGACATTAAAAGATTTTAGTCTTTTGGTCACGTAAAACTGTTAGTAAATAGAACAGTAAATCTTTAAAAAGGAAAAAGACAGTGAGAAACTGAGGGAAAGTTAAGCTAACTACATAATATACAAGTAAAGCATAGTTTGAAATAAACAGTCATTTTCTGCTAGGGATCTGAAAATATAAAAACTTTTTCCCACCATCCCTTCCTTTTTGAAGAGGATCCTCTAATCAGAAATAAATCCTTTAAGTTATTGTGAGTGGTGTTGCCTGGCAGCAGCTTTGATTTCCTAGGTTAGTCTTCAATCCAAGTAATTAAGTAATCTCACAAGGAATAATCATAAATGGCAACAGGGTAAAAAAGCAGGGCAGTTCTTCCATGCACAAACATTTCAAGAGAAATACCATCAATCTTAAAGATAACCATCAGGTTTCAGGTATTCTAGCACACTCTAAACCCCAAGTGTCGCTTTACACCATTGGTGACTAAAATTAACAGGAAGTTTTGCAGTGAGGTTTTGTTTTGTTTTGCCTGCAACTATATACACATTGCAAAACTATTCTGCATCACATGATTTTAAATGAAATAAATATAAAAATGAACCACACAATCAACACATAACTTTAATACTCCACATTATTTATCTTGATCACAATGGTGATAACCTCCTTGTCAACAATCTTGTGAGTTGAGGAGTTGATTCTCATTCTCATATCCATCAGGCAGATATGCTCTCCGCAGCTGGTCTGACTTAGGTATGGAGCCTCCATTCTTCACGTGGCGAGACAGGAAAGCGCGGACTGCTGGGTGATCAGCTTTCTCGAGTGGGATATTGGCTTCCAGGCACATTTTCACAAAGTCCTGGATAACACTGACTTTCTCTGTTTGCGCAGTACTGTTGCACTGAAGGGATGCAGTTAGGGGCCTCTGCTTCTTTCTCACATTCTGCTCTTCAAACTCAGCCTTCCTCTTGGTATGAGTCTTGGACTTGAGGTGGTCACTAATGGCAGACTTGCGAACATGATTCAGAACCACATTGCAAGAAGTGCAGAAGAGTTTTCCTCCATCTTCGTGCAACTCACCTCCAAACTCAGTGACTCGATCCAGGGGAGTCACATACAAAGCAGTCTTAGAACGGTTTCGAGCAGGGGGTGCTGTCACTACGAATCGTTCCATTGTTACTTTGAATTAGGCTCTTTAAACACAAGAGAAATAAAAATAATTGTTATAACAATAGTTCATTTGGCAAGAAATTCACAAGGCAGGGATAAACGCTGTTAGACTAAAGACTTCAGAAACCTTAATTGAAACTAGTTGACTGCATATATTAACTCACCTGAAAAGACAAACTAGACTACTTATAACTAGGTTCATTGCCTTGACAAAATTAAAATACATTAGAACTATATAAAAAGAATCGCAACTGTCCACTATGTCACTATTGCTTGAGAAAACTTAATCATGGATTAATATTTATTATTTAACATCATCTGATTTAGATATGTATTTAAGTTTAAAAGAACTTCTTTCCCCCTTTCACCAATCTGAAGCAACTGTTTCTAGGAACACAATTGCAGGGAATTGTGCAAAAATTGGTTCAAATAGGAGGGCCACTAAACTGCATAATTCTACCTGTAGATGAATATAATTTCCAAAAATTGTTGAGAAGAAAAAAAGTAAAAACTACAAAGAACACAACCAGAAGTAATTAACAGCAGCAGGGACATTAAATTTTAAAGTCAAAATATAGAACTCAAAGTTATCTTTTAATGCTGATACAACTCTCCCAATTTTTCAAAAAGTTAATAATCAAGAGTTGCAAAGTGCTTTCTCCAACTTACCCCCCTTTTTCCATTAAAGTTTTATAATTACATTTGTTAGTATTTTACTTGGTAACTAACAAGTAGAACAAAATTGAGGACTTAATACAGCGCCTACTATAGGACAGATGCCCAATTACAATTTGTTCATGAATAAGTATGTAATTATCTTCACTATTTTCCATGTATTTAACTCAGAATCAGCTTAATATTATTTTTCAATTTATCCGAATAAACTTTATGATCACTGTCAAAATCATGTTGTTATGGGCATAGAAAACTTGAGATAGAGAACAAAGTTGGGCAGAAAAGACTATCATGTCTTTGGGCAGAAAAGACTATCATGTCTTTGGGTAATAAGCTCTTACATTCAGATATAAGAAACGAAAATGAATCTGATGGAAGTAAAAATGAAATTCTGTTCTACATAAATACATTTGAGGCAATTTCCTAAGTGTGCTCTAAGGAACAATTCTTTATAAATATAACCAGAAAAAAATGGCATATTCTGTTAATCTATGTTAGAGAATCAACAGCTGGGTAACATGAAACTGACACCAGTGGACATAAAATACTCAGGAGAACTTAACATTTCACAGGAATTCTGTAAACTATGGCAAAGTTTGGCTTTTAATTCTATCTTTTTAATTTTTTTAACGCATGGCTCTTACGCTAAATACTGTTAGGCTAGGGTTTCAACAGCAGATGAGACAAAAATGATTCCTCCTAGTGAGTAGCGAATTACTATTAAATATATGCAATTTAAGTTTACAGTATGCTTTATACTGCTATAGCAAATATGTTTCAATTAAGGTTAGTGGTCCTAATTATGAAAAATATTAAATATGTGCCCAGTAATGGCTAAATCTATGTGAAAAGTCTTACAAATATTTGGATTTCACACTTGCAAATAATAAATATCTATGTAATTCTTCGAGGCAAAAAATGCTCAATCACTTGTGTTAGTGTGAAAGTCTTGTGAATCCCCTGTCTAGGAACTTTCACAAGTTTGTATTACTGCAGCGGCTAATATTCACCCAGTAGAGGATGCTCGAGTTTACAGATCCCAACAAAAGTGTTTTCAACAAAAGGCAAAAAGATACTTTAAAGAAATGATTTAGTCAGAAAGAACTGTAATTAGTCAACAAAAGAATCTAAACCAAAATAAAACGCACTGTAAGTTTTCAAGTTTAAATGTTTACCGATTTAGTTTCCAGTTTTTTTCCTCTTGATACTTGGTAGTGAAGACTTCAGCTCAAAACCAGAGGCGCATGAAATCCTGGCACTTTCCGTTCAAACTCGGAGACGCCTTCAAATCAGTTTTTCAACAAGTGGTGGTGGGGAAAGAGTTTCTGGGCTTGCACCCTATTTTCCCTGCGGTGCCGGGAAATCATGCCTTTACTGTAAAACAAACACACACACACACACACACACACACACACACACACACACACACGAAGAAAAAATGGAGGAGGGGGAGGAAAAGGAGAGGGGATGAAAAGATGAACAAGAACGTCAACAACAGCAACACGCAGGTGTCTCTTAAATCGCTCTTTAGGGAATGCCACACCACAAACCCGGATCCAAACCTTCACCCCAACACTCCTCACCCAGGTCCCTCCTCAGCTGGACGCCCCGTTTCGCACCTCCTCTCGCGCCCCAGGCCCCGGGATTCGGGAGGGAGGCGAGGCCGGGCGCGGGACGCTCTGGCGTCTAGACTTCCTCCTCCCGCGCCAAGCCCAGCACGCCGGCGCCTCAGCGCCCCGGCCCCGCTCGCTCCGCAGGCCGAGTCCCAGCTGCCGGCCGTGGGCCCGGGAACTCGACAGCCGAGTTGGCGGCAGTCTCAGGGGAGGCGGCGGCAGGCGCCAGGCGGAGGCAGCCGCTGTCAGGCTTTCCGTCTCCTCCCTCTTCCTCCCGCCGACAACGGCCCCCGGCCCCGCCCCCGCCTCCCGCTTCGGGACGGAAGGCCCCGGGCCCAAAGCCCGCACCAACGGCCGGGCCCACCCTTGGCCTCCCTAGTTCTTTGGTACCGTAGGATCGGGGCCGCCGCTAGGGGAAGTGGACGAAACCCGGACGAAAAGGAAAAGAGGATGAAAAGGAGGACCGAGTGGGTGAGGTAGGAGGAGAACCCGTCGCTGCTGCCGCCGCCGCCGCCGTTGCCCGATCGAGCCCCGCGGCGGCCGCCGTGTCCCCCGCCGCGCCCCGTCCTCCTGCGCCGCCTATGGCAAAGCTCGTAGGAGGTCCCCAGCAACCGCCGAGCTGCATTTGACCAACGGACCGCGGGCCTATCAAACAGACGGCTGATTTGACCAATGGTCCTGGGGGGGCGGGCATGTATATGATTGGCGGCTAGGAAGTTCCAATGAAAACTGGGGGCGTGGGTGGGCGGAGCCGGAAGTAGAGCTAGCCGGGAGGCCCCTGTCCGGCTGGGGCGGAGGAAGGGGGAGGGAACTAGAGGAGGAGGAGGAGGTTAGCCGAGGCAGCTACGGCGGCGGCGGCGCAGGGGCTGGTACGCGCTGGGCGGCGAGAGCCTCATGGCGGAGGAAGAGAGCGACCAAGAGGCCGAACGCCTCGGAGAGGAGCTTGTGGCCATTGTGGAGTCCCCGCCTGGCCCTGCGGGGCTTAGAGCTGTGGGCGACTGCAGAGGCGGCGCTGGCGGCGGCAGCTGCGGTGACGGTGGCGTCGGGATCAGCAGTCGGGATTACTGCCGACGCTTCTGTCAGGTGAGGCGCCCGTCGGCCGCTCGGACTTGTCACTCGGGTCCTGGGCCTCCCTGTGTCTCTTGGCCCTCGGGTCCCGGAATCTGGGCAGTGTCCGGTTCTGCTTGCACTAGCCCAACGAGGAGAGTGAGGGTGAAGCTCCCTCCTCTGCCGCTCCTGCTTGGGGTGGGGGACGGGGAGCGAAGCGGGGATGACCCTTGGGTTTGGGGTTGCTGAAAAAGTGAGAGTTTGTCGGCGGTGGCGGCGGTTGGAAAGAGTGAGGGTCAGCTGGCCGGAAAGCTCTGTACTGACAACCATCCCCTGCCCCAGACAGACCCCTCTCTGCCGGAGGGTCCCGCCGTTCTTATGTCCCCCTACCCTGTTCCTTCTCACCTCATTTGGAGTCTCTGGAAACATTTCCTGTCTCCCCTTCTCCGCCCCTTGCCCCCAGTAGTCTCCCCTTTTTCGGAGATGGGAAGTATGCCATCTCTCTGTCGCCCCCTTTCCTGTCATCGCCACCCCTCCCCCTCTGCTAGGGTCTCCTGTCATCCCCTTACGAGATCCGTCTGGGCCAGTTCTCCATTTGGATCAGGCTCTGACCCGGTATGATTTAGTTACTTTTTGGAGAGGTGGGGTTATGGCAGTGTCACTGTCATCATTCCTTTTCTTAACCTCCTTGCCCTGATACCCGCACTCTCTTTTCTAATTCATAAAGTAGTTTTTCTTAAACTATTGCTCCACTTAATCACATCCCCCTCAGTTTATAAATTACAATCTATTTTATTTAGCCTGTAAAATACAGTGTCCCAACAGTGTATTTTCTTTACTTGATTGACTGCCACTAAGATTTAATGTAAAGTGTTTGACCATAATCAAGTATAATAGCAACTGAAGTACCTGTCTAGAGGTAAAATCTGTGTAATCTGCATTATTCACATCTACATACATCTATAGTTTAGATGTTTTGTTCTCGTTCATAACTCTTGTTTTGCCAACTGTTTTAGAGAAAAATTTTAACTATTTCTTTTCCACCTCATTTTTTTTTAATGTTTGTTATCTTAGATGTATAGGATTCAGTTCTGGTTCCACCACTTCCTAGCAGTGTTAACTTGGACTAGTTACTTAACCTTTTTGTATCTTTCTTTCCTTTTCAGTCCAATAGGGATATAATTAAATGAATGAATATTTAAAGGGTTTGGATTCTTTACATATTAAAGTTAGTATTTCATTTTGGTAACAAGTGGGAAATAATGTTAAGAAGTGGGCATCATGTTTGCTGAAATTTCTTTATACCCTCCCAAACTTTGAAATAAAAAGGGTGGAATTGACATTTTAAGATAAGTTATTAATGCTTTAGTTTATTGTCTTTTGATTTCATCATTCGCCCATAGATGTGAAATTTTCTTGGTACAAAGGGTGTGCCAGTTATTTTTGGCACTACTCTCTATATAGTGACTTTCTTGAAAATGTATTTTTATTTTTGGTGTTAGCATTTACCAGATTTAGAGGTTCAGTGTCTTTGCAATACTTTCCATGGCTGTATCTTTTGCATTAGACACCAATTATTGGTAGATTTTGGATCTACAGCAATATTAAACTAGAAAATTAGGGTACAGTGGATCTTTTTAATATATTCATGGACAGAAACTCTTTCCTATGTTGTGCTTTTTCTGTCATTAATGAGCACCTTGATTTTGGTTACATTTAACTTTGTAAATTTGCTTGATGTGATAATCCTTAATTACTGTAGAATTTAAAATTTTGAGGACCAGAACATTTTTGGAAAACTTGTAACTACTTTTATTTAATGATAAAAGTTTTAATTTAATCATATTTAATGATTTAAATATTTAATGATATCTATTTAATGATATCAGTTTTAAGAACAGATGAACAAATTTAGCATGTGAAATAGTGTGCAGTAACAGTAAATATTTGAAGAATAAATGAGGTTGATTATTGCTACCTTCTAAATGTCCAAGGAAATAAAACTAAATGAAATGAACTTTATTTTATATTTCTAAATTATGAGTGTTATACTGACATACTTAATGTTAACACCTTTTACCTAAAACCTTATGACATGTTTTATAATACTCTAGATTACAGATTTGGTTTTAGGGTTACTGTCCTGGTTCCACCTAGGTCAGTTTTGTGAAGCCTTTTTTGTATTAAAAGTTGGAATGACAGATTATCTGTAGGAAGTTGAATTTTATCCATTGCTTAATAAAAATTTTAGTATAGTACTTCTATTTTACTTGCTAGTAAAGGAAGTAGTGGATTATATAATCTACTTCCCCAAATTGTTTCTTTTTAAACATCTGGTTTTCTAATATTTACTAAGGGTGATATTAAGTAACTTGCATTCATTAGTAAATGATTTAATATTGAATAAATCATTAAATGGATAATATGCACTTGGGTGGGTAATATTTAACTAATAAATTATACACATAGCCTTGTGACATGGAGAATAAAGACTCCAATTTATCTTCCTTCTTTTAGAAAGAAATACGAATCAAGATTTCCTGGCAGTTTATTTCTGGGTGAAGGGAGAGAAAGGAATACTTCTTCTCAAGAGGGGTTCTTGAGTCTTACCAAAAGAAAAGTAAGACAGAATACAGTAGATAATATAAGTGATAAATTATGCATTCAACTTAGTGTATTTTGTGATATACATTCTATTTGAGAAACATTATCAGTAATTTTAAAATCTCAAACTAAGGGAATAGTCTCTTAGGCCTCAGTTGAATTTTAAAATGAGGAATTTGAGATATTGAAAGTGTTGATCTCCAGATAGTTAGATGCTATAATTTTGGACTAACTGCCCCATCACATCCTCCTTTAATGCTCATTAGTACACTCTCAACAAATGCTTAAACAGAATCAGTTCCTAACTCTTGGTAAATTTACTTTGAGGAAGAGGAAATACATTTTTAATGAGGCCCTACAAATTCTTTAGACCTTCAGATGGGTCTTTATTATGCAAGCTACATAGTTGAAATTGAGACATTAATAAATTAACTTGTCTTCAGTTCTAGTGGGTAGACAAGATGGATTTGCACCCAGCCTTCAATTTCTACAGAAAGGCACGTTGATGTTACAAATAAATCCTCAAACAATTATAAAGTGATTTTTTTTGACAGGTTATACAAAAAGGGAAAAAAAGTTACTGAAAGTACTCAGGGAATCATGAATTAAAGATTTAAAATTACTCTTTCTGTATGCCAGAGTGTAATAAATATTGCAAGAAACAGGTAATTATTATTTCTCTGACTTGTTAGATACTGTGAACATTTCCCCAATTCCTGAAGGTTGTAGTAAGTCAACATAGTTTGTTGCTAGATACATTGAAATTTTTTGATCCTAAGTTGATTATAAATTAGACAAGTTAAGGTGCCAGAATAAATATATGATAAAAAGCTTTTCTAGAAATCCTTGGTATGTTGTTTAAAATACACTTTAAAATTATTTTTTGCTACAGCAGGGTTAATAGTCAGGAGTATAAAATGAGAGAATGAAGGTGAAGTGCTCAGTATTATACCTAATGCATAGATAGGCTTAAATAGAAGAAGCTATTAATATTCTTTTCATGTGAAATCCTCTGAAGGTTTAAGATGGACATTAGAGATAATCTTATCTGTAGGTCACTTATAGTTTATATGCCATAATTTACAGAAACTTTAGAAATGTTACAATTACAAGGTTTTGTTATTTAATTAGAAACATTGAGGGACTAACTGATTTACAGAAACAACTACATTTTCTCAGAAATTTTGTCTCCTGTAGGGGACATTTACAATACCTGGAAATATTTTTTATTGTCCTAATTGGGGGTTTGCTGCTGGCATCTAGTGGATAGAGACCATGGATGCTGTTGAACATCCTATAATGCACATAGAAATATATGGTCCAAAATATCAGTGCTAAGTTTTTCTAGCTGTACCCTTACTTTGGAATTCTTAGTGGATACTTTTGGTCTGTAATGCTGATATAAATGGCAAAAAAGCATTTAATGATCCTTAAGTAATTAATTAAATAGCTACTATGTACCCAGCATACCTAAGTACCTTTATCTCTTAGATACCTATTCTAGGTACCTAAGGTTTCACCTCATGGTTTTATAAAATACTTGCTAATACCTTTCTTTAGAGAAATTGAAATTAGGAAAATGCAAACCTCATCTCTTGGTGTAGAATTTACACAATATTTATAGTTGCTTGAGTAATTTCTTAGGGTATAATAATATAATTTTACCAATTCTTGCTGTTAATTGGAATTGTTTTTTAATTTTCATAAATATGTCTATACACTTAGTTTAAAAAGTCATACAAGAGTTAATTATTAGGCATCACATTTTGCTGCTAATAGAGACCTGCTTAAACAGCTTAAACTATAGTACATGTTTATTTCTCATGTAAAAAGTCTTGAATGGACTGTGTAGGGATGCTATGGTGGCTTTATCATCACATATCATTTATTCTATCCTATTTTTCTTGTCTTATTTTAAGATTATTAGATGATCCAGTGTAATTGCTGGTGTTTCATCCACATCTCAGTTTCAAGTTGTAGGAACAGGTATCTCTGGGGAAAATCAGAAGCACCTTGCCCTAAATTCTGTTCACTGACTTTCACTTCCACCTTATTAACTATCTCCATTTGTAAAGAATATTAACATTTTTACCACATATAATACAAAACAGCAGTCATACGCTGTCCCTTTCCTTTTCTATATATTCCCCAGAGGCAAACATTTGCAACACTCTTAACCATTTTGATATTTACCTCTGTTTGTAAATAATGTTTTCCAAGTTGTAGATGTGATCAGTTAGTTTAATTGACAGAGAAGATTCTGAGTACCTCAACATCTCATTATTTAATAGGTACACTTTGATTTTACCCCATTTCTCTATACCTTCTCCTATCTGTCCTACTATTCCCTCCCCATTCTTTATTTTTGAGTCTCTTTTATTTCAGTAGTTTTTGATCTAGTAGGAGAAATATCTGGAGCAGATTTTTCAACTGATCTTTCTGTTTTTACTCTACTTTTGCCTTCAATTTTCAAGGTATGTGGTAATTTAGTTTCTGAGATTTTGTAGTATTCTTCAGCACAAATCAATTTGTTCCTGCACTCATTCCCTCCGTTTTAAAAAGTAACTACCCAAATATTGTTTCTCTCCATTTTTATTTTCTTCCTTGTGGTTTTAGGTCTTTTGAAACAAAAGTTAGTTTTTATGCTTAATAAGGAATAACACATATGAAATATAATGAAAAGGGAAGTATTAAAACTAATAGTGATTTATTTACTTCTGAAAAAGGATATCCTACTTCCTAATCTACCCTGTAGTGAGTATTCAGAGCTAGAAATAATTTCACTGCATAGATTTACTTTTGGTTTTTCTTGTGGCAATACTACTTTTATTACTAATTTGCAAATTAAGAGTTTAGCTTCTTTAAAATGGTTTTCAAAATTTGATGCATTTGGGACATTTCCAGTGCTTCTAAAAGGTGAATTTCATGGAAAGACACTGTGTTATTTTATTGTAACTTGGAAAAACAAAACAAAATGAACCCAAAATCTTAATGACTATATTAATGATCCCTTGTTGCTTAATGCTTTTTTAGATTATCTTTCAGAATTGAATTGTACTAATTGTTCATAAGGACATTATTTGTGCTTGCAAATCACTGAAAATAGCCTTAATGGCTAGAGTTGTTACATATAATAGTACTGTTTTCTCCTTCTAACAATCACATATATTCATATGTGAAACTGTTAATGGTATGGTAATTACTGAAAAGATACAGGCAATACATCCTATGTCTCTTTCAGTTTTAATTTTGTAGATAATATGGTAGGAGAAAATATTTTTAAAGTTTGCTGCTGTAAGTTTTTTTAATGATACAATCATTTTGCCTTTCTGCCAAACAGAAGGCACCAGTTGTACTGTTATTGCTGGCACTGAATCTTTTTGATTTTCTTGCCAAAATGTGCTAAACTATACCTTAACAATTACAAACAAAAGTGAAACGGGAGCTTTAAAGAGAAAGATGGTGAAGTATATGCCTGTTGAAGTATAATTGAAAAAATGAAACATGATCAGTTAGGTATTTGGGGAAAAATATGATTAGTAAAATATGGTCAATTGCAAGAATTTAAAATGTATATCATATGTCATGGTAAGGCCATTAGACCATTTAATATGTAATTTACCTACTAATTCTGATTATGTTGTAAATCAGCTACTAAATTGTAGTAACTAATTGGAGTATATTTTTAGGTTTTGTAATTTCTCGTAACTCCCAATTCCAGGTAACCTTCAACTTTCATGTAATACATATCACATTGATTTCGTAGCTCCCTATTTGTGACAGATCAAGTCATTGTTTAAGCACTACGCTCTAGTCAGTTTGTATATGCTCGCTAGGATGATCCATCACCAACACCTATTAAAACTATAGTGGAACACTGGTGGCAAAAAAGATATGAGGAGGTCATTCTGTATAGTTTGTTACGTAAGTGCCTAAAGTCCAGTACATTGATGCTTTGTGTCAAGCACTCAATACCCTCAACTCTCCAAAGCAGCAGTGATTATGAAATAGAAAGCAGTAAGGAAAAAAAAGAGTCATTGATGTTAGGGTGGAAACTTGTCTGTTATATAACACACTGGAGATACAGTGGTAAGCAAACAGGTTTTGTTCCAGTTTTTTGTATACAGTTATAACTTTGATATGTTCTGTGAAGGTATACAGACGTATGAAATAGGGACTAATAGAAGCTTGATGCTTGGGCAAGTTGAACTCTGCTGAGATTCTCTGGTTTAGTTTGAACATGTTGAATTTATAATGCTTTTCCTCATCCAAGGAAAAATCTTAAAGATAGCTGGGTTTACAAAATTCAGAGCTCAGAAGTGAGGTCTTTTTATCATATTTCTGTAAATGGCATTTGAAATCACTTGTGAATAAACTCACATAGAGAAATGATTTAGAGTGGGAAAAGAAGAGAACTTAGAAATGAAGCTTTAGGAATTCTATAGTTAAATTGCCTATAGGAAAGGTTGCATTTTCAGATGAAGTCTGAGAAGGATTAGTTAAAAAAGGGTTTGGAGAAAACCGTGAAACAGTCATGCCACTAAAGGAAAGGGAAAAGATGTTTTAGGATGGAGTGAATTATAAATGTCATTGAAAACTGTTGCGATCCAAGCATTGAATTTATGTGGAGGTCTTTGAAGATGTTAAGCCGAATTTTTGATGTACTGATGGGAGCAGGAGTCAAACTGTGTTGTAGTTTGAGAGGGAGTCAAAGAAACAGAGGCGGTAAATATAGATGACCTCTAAAAGAAAAAGAAAAAGATATGGATGGTAGTCAGAGAGGCTATGAATTGAAGGCGAGGAGTAATGTTTATGAAATTGGTGAGAATGTGGCATGTTAAAAAATCTCATGAGAATGATCCCTTTGAAAACAAAAAGTGAGCTACAAAAGATCCAAAGAAAGGACAATACTCAGATTGAAATCTGACCAGATTGACAACCAAGAGCCTGTGTACTTAGCCATTACATATTTATTGTATCTAAGAATATGAATTTGGTGGTTTATTATTAGCATTTGTGCATATTTATTTGGTAGATGTTATAAATTACTAGAACAGTTATTGATAGAGTAGGAACGGTTATTTAAAAAAGATTCAGTGTTGAAAAGATTCAGTGTTACAGAAACTGAAGATGTTCATGAATGTAAGAGAGATAAATCAAACTTAAGTCTATGAGAAGTTCCCTGTAAGAAGTGACTTTCAGTCTTCTTAATTTTTCCCCCAACCTACCTGGATGATATATATTTAACTCAGAAGCATGATGAGCTATTGTGGTTACTCCTAAAATGTAAGAGTTACTGTGATGATTATGAACAGATAGGAGTTACTATATTCTGTTTTTGAAAGAAGGAGGGCATGGGCTATGTTTTAGGTATTTAACCATTTTAAATGCTTACATTTTAAACTTTCAGTCTCTGTAATATTTAGGTTTAACCATGAATATCTAGAAACCTTATTACTTCAGAGTACAGCAGGTCCTTGGGTAATATAATTTTGTTCAACACCATTCTGTTAGCACCATTGTTGAGACAAAAACAATCTCGGCTGATGTTGAATGAAAGGAATTATTTGCTGTTATTCTTTTTTTACTTAAAGTTGCAGTTTCCAAAAACCTGCTGACAGAGAGAGGTGATAATCTATAGAAGCAGTTTGTAGACTTCAGGAAGTCGGTGAAGTTATTTGCAAAAAAAAATTTGTGAGCATTTCTTTGATGAGCAAGTCTAAGATTTTTGTTTGTTTTTATGAGTGTCTCTTATGGATATTAAAACGGACTAAACAAATACAAATCAACAAAAATCAAAAGACGTTAAAAGGTTATGAACCTTTGCTGTGAGCCTTTGTGACATTGCCTGTTTTGGCAAATAAAACTTCATGGGAGTATGCCAGTTTCATGTCTGTATTTTCTGGGACTGCTGTCATGATACAACAGCAGGGTTGGATAGTTGGGATGGGGAATGTACAGCCCCAAAACTACTTTCTGGCATTTTAAGAAAGTATGTCAGTTCCTGTCCTAGATTTTCATTTTTTCTTTGAAACAACCCTGTGAGATATTATTTTTCGTCTTCGTTTCATGAATGTTGAAGCTGAGACTCAGAGGTGTTAATTAACTATCCCTATGTCTCTCAGCTAGGAAATATACCAAGATATATAGTGTCTATATGTGGAAATACGATGATGAGTGATCTCCTCCCCCTCCCTCCATATATTATCCAGCTTTACTACAGTAGTGTATATAGCTTGTCATCTGGGGTGGGGTGGGGGGGGGGGAGATTGAAAAAAAAATTAGGTAAAATTGAATTGTGAAAATATTAAAACTTGTTTATCTTATTACTTGATTTCCTAGATTTCATCCTGTGTTTATAAACTCAGAATAGATAGGCAATTTTTGCTTTTCTTTTTGACACCTAACTTGTACTATGTAGCTCCTTTTCAACTCCTGATTTTATGGAAAAAATAAGAAATTAGTCTATTTATAATTTTTTACAAGTTTTTGTATTAACAAGCTATTTTGTACTTCAACTGTCATTCTTTATTCTCTTGTTTATATTGTGATGTTAACCTTTATAATTATCATGTGTTCATAACTTAATAGGTGCTTATGTAATGTTGCATGTGTGACTGACAGTATATAATTTACTTTTTCTTATTAGCAATAAATTGAATATCCTTAGTTATCTGAGGCAAACATCTAGATATATAAAGTACCATAAAATTATTGTAGATGGCATTTCTAAAAGAAAAAGTTAGCTACATACCTTGTGAAAAACTTTATATTAATGATTGAAGGGGATTTAGGGAGAAAAAATTACAAACCCTGCCCTCAAGAAACCGAACCTTCTGCATCCCTGCTAGAACCCTGATCCAAACCGTAGTTATCATCCCCCTGCATTATTTCATCTCCCTGCTCCTAATTTTTCTGTTTATTCTCCACACAGTCAAACTAATCTTTTTAAAGACACAAAAGTGAGTCTTTTCTCATAGTCAAAGCCCAAATCCTTACAGTGGACTACAGATTTCATTATTTAACCCTGGTGTAGCTCTTTAACTTGTTTCCTATTCTTTGCCACCACTACTTACCTTCAGCTATACTAGTGCTTTTGCTGCTCCTTCAACCTGAGTTAAGAGCAGTATGTCCTCAATTAACATCATCTATGGGTTCTTGGAAATGTCAGCTTTTGACAAAATAATGTGTAACACAACCAGTTTTACTATAGGCTAACTGATATAAGTGAGAGTTAAACTCCTATAGCATATTTCTGGCCATAAAAGCACTACCGAACTTTAAAGATTCAAAACACTTCTAATAGTAAAACATAATTTTGTATTCATTCATTCATTCATCTATGCATTCTCCAGCCCATTTATTCCAATTCAGGGTCTTGGGTGCTTGAGCCTATCCTAGTAGCTCAGGGTACGAGGCAGAAATCAACCCTGGATAGGATGCTCTTTCATTACAGGACACACACAAACATTCACTTAGACTGGGATGAAGTAGATACACCAAGGAACCTGATGTGCACGTCTTTGGAATATAGGTGGAAACTGGAGTTTTTGGAGAAAACCCATGCAGATAAGGGGAGAACGTGCAAATTCCACACAGATTAAACTCCTGCCAGGAATTGAATTTCTCATCAACATAAAACCCATGTTGAAGGAAAATGATGTTAATTTGAGGACCTGCTGTATACTCTTGCCTCCTGGCTTCTGAATTTTGCCTTTGTTTTGTCTACCAGAAATACTTTTCATTTGTGTATCTGTATGGTTTGCTCTGAGATCCTGTTCAAATATCCTTTTATCAGAGAGATGAAGATATTCCCTAATCATAACAGATAAAGTGGCATCCTGTTTCTAGCATTCCCTCACCCCCTTATGTTTTATTGTTTTCCAAAGTAATTAACACCACTTATTTACCTATTTTCCTTCCACTAAAAATAAAAACATTGGGGTACATGGTGCATAGTAAGCTCTTAGTAAGGTTTGAATAAGTGAATGAATAAATATAAATAAACCCTGAGATGGGGAAATGGTGACCTGTACCACTGACACAATTGTATGTTAAGTCCTCTGCCAGGACTCTGATACAGATAGTTGGGAATGTTTCGTTGGATGAAATAACATTTGAATTGACTTTAAACACTTTAGTCTTTGTTAGTATAAACATGTAGGCATGAAAAAAGTGGTATGGTTAGGAGAACTTTATAAGTAGAGTAGATAACTTGTGAAAAGGTAGAAGGCATGATGTAATTTACGAATGGGGTTACTTAATTGATAAGAGCTGGTTCTTAAAACTGTTTGGAGTGGTTCTTTCTCCAGAAAGTGTGCTTTCTCTCCAGAAAGTGGTTCTTTCTCCAGAAAGTGTGCTTTCTCCAGATTAGCAACAACAGCATCTCCTCAGTACTAATAACTGTGTAAATTGGTGGCCCCATTCTAGCGCTACAAATCGGAAACTAGATTTAGGACCCAGCAATCTGTGTTTTTTTTACAAGCTTTTCAGATGATTCTGTTACATACTAAAGTTCGAAAATGGCTGAACGAGAACATAAAATCACAAACATACTGATAGGTATTAAGATTGGAAAAGTTAAGTAGTTCATATTTTGGTTTAGGAGTTTGAATTTTGTAGGAAGAACTATAGATTTAAGGGCAAAATAGTGATATTACTAATCTTGAAATATTGTTGTAAGATAGGCAAAAGGAAGTAAAGAAGTAAAGCCTAGACCAGAAAAAGAAAAGCTGCAGCATTTTGGGCATTTCAGAAATGGGGTAATTGAATGTCTGGCTGAGTAGTGGCAATAAAAATGGAGACAGGAAAAGTTTTATGAAATATAAGTATAAATATATAAACAAGGCACAAAGACGTTTATGAAAATGCATTGGGTTTTTAATCTGAATGTGTCAGAATATGGTAGAAGGAACAATTAAGGAAGCTAAATGAACAGAGTTTTCATAGAAGAGTTAGTGTTCTAAAAAAAGAAATTGTTAATTATTAACTATAATGGACACTATTATTAATTTTGAGGGTACTTAATGAGGACATTTAAAAACAGTGTATTTCCAGGTAACTAATAATAAAGTTTATTGAAATATAGGCCTTATTTTATTTTTCTTTTTAGTTATATTTCAGTACTTAGAAATTAGAGTATAAGACTTTTTAATGGAGACTGCTTCTGTTTGAGAATTAATTTACCAGTGATAGTCTTTAAGTTTAAAACTTCCTTTCAGTTTTTAACCTGAAAACAAGACTAAGTGTCAACAACAAAAAATAATGTATCAATCAAATGAATTCCCTCCCACTGTTAAATTCACAAAAAGAAATGAAAGTTTAGAGTCCAAAAAGGTTAAGATTGCAGATTCCTCCCTTGCTAGAACATTGCTTAAGTGGAGTCAGTGCCTCTAAAATTAGAGCTGGGGATTTTCAGAAGCTGCAGTTTGAGTTGTCTTTCCCATCTCTAAAGGAGATTTAACCCCCAGTCTCTCTTGTGTACTTTCTTGAGAATTCAGGTCAGTAATACCAATACTTATTCCTCTACCTAGCCAAACACCTACTAAATTTAGATATACTTTAATTCCTTGAATTTAGTGCATTTTACAGCTAATTCACATTACTTTTGCAGTAGAACTTAGTGATATGAAAGGGGGAAGATGTGTTACAGAGAAAATGGAGTACCAAGTCAATTCTGATTTTACCCGCACCAGGGTGCCCGGCATTTGTATCAGCTGCCAGAACCTATAACTTGTATTTAAGTTTTAATGGGAAAATTTATGAAGTGGCTAATTATGCCACTGTACACTTACTCTGTTTGCAGGGTTGGGGACAGAGCACTTTGCCAGACATCCCTGCTTGCTTGAAAGTTGTATATGAATTTCTGTCTTCCAAAGTTCACAGATTCCATGGATGATAGCCCCAATGATAAGGTTATACTTGATGTTTTCTCCTTTATATTTCTCTCATATTAAAACTTTTAATTTTCATTTCTTTTGTCTTGTTATGGCACTCCTGTGCTGTAGTGAGCAGGGATTCTATTATAGCGGCGCAGCATCTATGCTGGTTTTTGTCAAGAGCATCACTTACTTGTGTATGTAAAGCTCAGAACAGCCTTCACAAGGCTCCAGCCTTGCAGTCTCCATAGCCTGAGTGTTCTGTTGGGTCTGGATTTCTGTCTCCAACCTTGTGCCAAGATATTTTTAGTTCTTGGCTGGTACCCCTTTCCCTAAGATTCTTAAGCCTATTAAGCTAAAATTATAAAAACACCACTGTTTTTTGTAGCATTTAGATAATAACCATAAACAGGTACCTGAAGTGAAGCTGCTTTTGATGTTTCTGGTATCTGTGCTCTTAAGGAGTCCAGTAAAGGCAGTATCTCTAATGCCACGTGTTCCTCTAGACCTCTTCTTTACTAAGCTTTTAACTGTTCTAGACCTTGCATAATTGGTTCTGTTTCATTGGTAGTATAAACATATATTTTTCACATCCCTTTCAGCGGTGGTAGGATATGTCATTTCAGATTAATAAGCTGGTTTTTGTTTTTGTTTACATTTCAGCCTGTTCTTAAATTGGCCCCTCCTGTCTCTTTTCCATTCTCTTTCTTTTTGGGCTTAGGTTTTAATACTTTTCAATGAACTCTTTCAAGGTCTCCTATAATGTCAGAGATGAAAGTCAAGGAATTATGTCTTTATCAAAAAGCATTCATTATCAGACATATTTTGCCTACTTACCTCCCTGATTTAGGAAAATCTTACCAGCTCAACATCAGATCTAGGACTGATGTCTTAGTTATTTCTTCTGCATTGTTTTTCCTTATTCACTCCCTGGGCCCTAACTTTGAATTCTTTGGACACGTTGTGGCACCATGTCATGGTATGTATACACATACACACACACACACACACACACACGCAGTTCCTTGTTATAACCATTAATTTGGAAATGCACTTGAGATGCTTCAATATTTGAGGTAATCTCTCAAGTTTTTAACCTTTCAAGTCTGTACAGATTTTATGGTACATTCTGTATCAGTCTCAGTCTTCAAGGTGTGGTTTTATTGACTCTCTTTAATAGGGCATTTTGCCATAACTGGATTTCCAGTTTGGTTCACTATGAGATTTCCATACTATAGTGACCTTCTATACCTCTGTTCATTACCTTTGGAACCATTCACCCTTCCCTTTTAATGAAAAACAACTAAAATACTTCCTTCCATTCCTTCTTTAAGAACACATAGTTCAGAGAGATAGATAGATGTAGCTACGTCCTTTTTCTTTTTTTCATATCAGTCTTCTAACTTCTAAGAGTGAATTTATTAAGGAAGTTCATCTCTTTTATCTTAATCAATATGACCTTTTATTTTTAAAACTCAGTTACTGTTATTTTTCATTATACTATTTTTTTTAAAACACATTTAGTTCTTGAACAAAACTACTACCTAAAGTTAGTGTTTAAGACGTAGGTTTTTTTTAAATTTCCCTTTTGGCCTTTAAATTTGTAATAATTCCACTGAGATTTTCCTTTGCCTAAGCCTAAGAAAGTGACTCATGCCCTATATAATAAGGAACCTGACCCTACTTTATTTGCTTGATAAAATCTAGCCATCTTTGTTGAGCTCAGATAAAATCTTTTTTTAAAATTTTTTTTTTGTTATTTATCTCTTTCACATTGTGTATTCCCCTTGGGTAACCCACCACCGACTCACCCGTGACCCATCACCATACTCCCTTGTGCTCCCCTCTACCCCATTTGGAGCTCAGATAAAATCTTGACATCTGTAGCTTTGATTAAATTTATGTCCTTATCAATCCCAGTAAGCTACTTGAGACCATATTATGACAGTGATTCTAGGAGCTTTAGATAAGTCACAGTGAATCTAGAGCTTGTTTTTAAGAATAAAGTAGAGAAAAGAACAGAATAAGGAACATCTGATTTAGGGTTATCACTAACAATTTAAAGGCTAGACATTCACATATTAGTTTTCTAAGACCCAACTTCACCAGCTTTTTATTTTAATCTTCTGACTTGTAGTCTTTGTTGAGAAACCAGACATGAAGATCAAAAAACAATTTCCACCTATTAATGTCTAAAAAAACCGTCCCTAAAATAATTTTTTAAAATTCTACAATATAATCACTGCCTGCAATAGTATTTGTGATCAGGCCATACTAAACTGAAGTGAAATGAAGAGCTCTGCTTAGCTCATGTTAGTTAAGACATTATCATGTACACACAATATATCTGGCTATAGCGAGCTGTAGGAATGCAAAGAGGTCTTTTCACCATACATTTTCATTTGTTGTTCATAGACGTTTCCTTATGCATATATTTTGGAGTTTCTTTGTGCTCTTTTGATGTTTTTATGAGGGAAGGATCTAATATATTACTCTCTCCTGTGATTTTGGAATGAAAAAAGATGATCAGGTATCAAATTTATTAAGAGCTTTTCAGATGAGCTTATATTTACCTTAAGAGGAAAGTTCAATCTTTAAAGATACTCAGCCACGTGGAAGGGACCCTGCCTGCGTCATACCTTGTGGATGCAGAAAACTCATGAGATGAAGACTTCTGGGAATGATATAATGGATATTCCTCCTATAGTTGTAGCTTTGACTACATAATCATGACGATTCCTTTTAACAGTAAAATTTAAGATTTTATGGAATATTAAAATTATGAGATGCTTATTCCATTTCCCATTTTGTAGAAGGCTAACTATTACTGCATTCACAGAATCTATTAAAGACCTTAGTGTTGCAAAAATATTCACTTAAGGAGTAATAATGACTGAACTATGTTTTATGGAGCCCCTAAATTACTGAGTTTTAGATTGCTTGCTGCTAAATATATATCCTTTGCAGATTTCAAACAACTTTTAACTTACTAAACTATCTTTACCACTTTGGTGTTCTTTTTTTTTTAATATAAATTTAATTTTAGATTTTCTTTAAATGACTATTCTGATTGAAAAAGTCAAGTGACAGATGACTCTTCATTTTTTGAATATAGCTTTTCTTTATCTTCTTCATTCTCCATGGAAAACTGAAAAAAAGAAAGACAGGAAAATATCCTCAGGTCTCTATTCAGGCATGAAGCATTTTATTTGTATTGCCTTGTTTAGGATATGCTTCATTTGAGTATTAAATTAAATAGTTGGAACTTAGCAGTAACTTTGAATGGATTTTACTTGGGGATAGCCTATCTGCTTACTAACAGCTAATAAAATTTGTTGTGGCTAATCACACCTGGAAACGAATTTTTGACCAGTACATGCTGATGCATACATAAGTCATTAGAACAAGCTTAGCTTGCCATTTTCTTAAAGTGCACTGGTAATTATAGTTTTTATTTGTTATATGCCAAGAATTATCCTAAATTTCAATATATTATCTTACTTGATTCTTCAAGTAACCCTGTGATTAATGTGATAATAAATTAATTTCATTGGAAACTGAGAAATTTAATAACTCTGCTATACTTACATAGCTAAAAAAATGACAAAGCCAGATCTGTCTGATTCTAAAACTTGTACTCTTTTTCACAGTGCTGCTATTCTACCTGCTTTATTTTTCCATCTGATTCTTAAAAAAAAAAAAAAAATACCCATAAGCACTAGTAAATCTTGATGTGTTTGGTTAGTAACGGAGTACAGAAAGTAAATATAGAATTATGTCTATATTATAAAATAACCCCTACAAAGTAAATGAGAACACTGACATTTTAGGGGAAAAGGTTGGAACAGAATAGTTTTGTATTTAAACTTTAAAAAACTAAACTAATTTATACATACAAAAATAATTATCAAAAACGTAACCATTAGTGTAATTTTTGCTAAATTAGAGACTATTAGATATTTTCTAATTTTTTTTCTGCTAATGATCTTTTTCTGTTATAGGACCTTAGTTCTGATCTCATATTTAGTTAGTATTTCTCCTTAGTCTCTTCCAGTCTGTAGCAGATTTTCAATTTTTCTTTGTCTTTCATTACCTTGACACACTTGAAGAGTACTGATCAGTTTTATTCATTTTTTTCTTTTTCTTTGTGTGTGTGTGTGTGTATGTATATGTGTAGAAGAACTGAGGTGTAGGTGAGGTGGGGGCCAGTGAGAGGATTCAACAGAGATAGAGTGGGGAGCAGAACAGGAAGATTAAGGAAATACACTGCTGAAGGGAGCAGCAGCGTGACTGGAGAGGTCTGCTATGCCATATGTAGGTTAGCTTCCTATTTGGGTATGGAACTCAGGCTGAAGAGGTGATAATGAAAAGACTTTTAACTAACCCGAGGCCACCAGGGAGGCCTTCCCTTTACTTTCCTCCCCGATAGTTTTCCCCTCAGTTTGGGTTTGTGTAATAATTTAATAATTCCACATGATTGGATTGAGCTTATGCATTTTTGGCAGAAGCACTACAAAAGTAACATTGATGCATCATATTAAGACTTTTATGATAATATGTTCTATTATTTCCTGGTAATATTTACTTTGCTGACTTGGTTAAGTTTGTGTCTGGAATTTATTCACTTTTTAAATTACTATCTTTCTATTTATAATTGATAAATGTCTTGGGAGAAATAATTTAAGACTTCAAACACTGCTTCTACTTAAACTTTCTCCCACTAATAAAAGCATTGCTCCATGGATTTTGACAGGAAATGTATTACAGTGCATTAGCCTAATGTTGATTCATCTACTTACTCTCTTTTCTATGTTAATTAGTTGGGATTTTACTATGAGGAGGAACTCACATCACTAACATTTATTTATTTGATTATTTGTATTAGTATGATCTTTTATATTTATTTGGGTTCCGTGGATTAAAGTTCAGTGCCATCATTTATTTTGCTAAGTTGTTCCAGCTTTAGCTATTAGGAACTCCTTCAGGTTGACTCCTGTTTTTTTCTCTCCCATCATTTTTTCAGCACTTCATTATTTTCTGGCATCACAAAAATATTCTAGGCTCATCTTCTGTTTTCCTACTCTAGTCCTGAAGTCAATCATTCCCTTGAAGATCCAAGTTTCTTTTTTTCTGCAGAATAGTATTTAGAAACCAATATTTGGGCCTAAGTATGTTGTACTAGAGTGTTACTGCTCCTAGACCTTTTCAGTGGACAGAGCTAGGAAGTACACACATACATATACATACATATTATGTATATGTAACTGTATTACAGCAGAATAACATAATCATACTGAAGGAGTGAGGAAAAACTAACTTAATGTTTATTTTAGGTATTTAGGAAATTAACACATTTATTCAATGCATAGGTTATATTACGGCCATATTTTGGTTCTCCTAGAATGAAATGGAATGTGGTATGTAATGTGTCTTCTGTGGTACTGATTGTAATGCCAAAAGCCACCATCCCAAATGCCAAAATCCCAAATGTTGAAATCTGTAAAGTTCAATATTTATAAAATCTATAATCCTGAAAATCACAATTTTGAGAGGTCAAATCATGAAAAGAAGTGAAAAACTCAAGTGAAGAATATAAGAAATCTCCCCTGCCAAATAATTCAGTCATGTACAACTTATGTGCCTTCACATATAGTGCGATATGCTTGCCTTCAAAAAACATGGTTTCTCAAAGAATAAAAAGAATCAGACATGCTCAGCAATCTTCTGAACTAGAGACATTTTCTTACGCAGAAATTCCTTTCAGTGTTACATAACACATTATTAAATGGGGAGCTTTTCTTGATAAGGAATTTGACTGTTGAAGATGACAGACTTGTATGTATAACTTCACTTTGCATAATGGATGGCACTTTCAGAATTGTCCCCACTATTTTTCACTAACTATATACAATGCATGCCCCTTTTGGATTTGAAAATTATAGCACTTCTCCCCTCATTTGTGTATTAATGACTGGAATAAGTGAATTGTTTATAAATGCTTACTTGATGGTTTGGTGGACTTTATAGGAGAAAATGATTTCATTTGAATCCTCAAACTGTAGACAGATTTGGAATTAGGTGTGATCATCGGTTCTAAAAGTGAATTTCAGGATATTGCCAATAAAGTCTACTTTTGTCCAGTTATCCTGATGCATTTGGTGGAAAGTTCAGATAACTAGATGACTTTATTACCACATGATGAAAACTTCAGTTTAAAAATGCACCATTTGTCTGAATTAGCATTCCTTCCATCTGATGCAGTTCTAGTAGCTTTTAATTAATAAAACCTAATTCGCTAAAGAAAGCAGCAAAGTTACATACTGGTTTGAAAATAAATATAAACAGTAGGATAAAATCCACTTACAGTGGTGTTGCTGTTTGATTATCAGTATAGTTTCTACCATGTTTGTGGTCTCCATCGGAGTGCATGTGAAATGGATAGCTACAAACCAAAACAACAGAAGCATGGGGCAGAAGATGGGAAAATCTAAAAGGTAATGTTCATGTTGTTGTATATCAAATCATAGAAGAATCTCAAGAAGAAACATGCCACATACGGAATGAATGTTTATATATTATGTGAAGAGAGCCATTCCCTAAAAGAAAAAAAAAAGGCAACTATTCTTCGCAACATAAGATTTCAAAATACAGTTAATTGTGATACTCTGCCAACTCCTGTGGACTGCCTCTGTGCAAATGTCTGTAATCTCTATCCTTGTAATACTTTTTAATATGTTGACTAGCTCTTTAGTTTCTTTCCCACTACTTTAAATTGTCAGCAATCTTTTTTACAATTGCTATGCAATGTATTTCATCTTTACATCATTTCTAATACTGGTACAAATTATAGGATTTTTAGAGAATTCTAATTCATAGTGTATACTTTTCACAAATTTTACTCCATGAAAGTCATCATCACAGTGTTGATTTTGTGTGTATATATAAAAACATTGAAATTTCCTAAGTGAAGAGATTTCCTTTTTGTACATCTATGTTTATGAAAAATGATAAAAATTCTCTTGATAATGAGTTTTATTGTAGGAAGTGACAATAAAGATGTGTTCTGGGTGTTTTTATATGTTTCTCAATCACCTTTAAAAATGTAAATAAATGTCTTAAAATAATTTTTACAATTAGTTTTTCCAGATTATATTTTCTGGATTTTGCTATTTGGGATTATGAATTTTGGGCATTTCAGTAGGGATTTTGATATTTGAGGACTTCAGCATTCAGGATGATGGGGTTGGGACTGGATAGTGAATTATGTCTTTGGAATTATAACCCAAACTCATTTTACAGTTTGTTAATTAGTGGGATGGATTCACTGTAAACAAGTGATGAAAAAAACATTACTGAACAACTTGAGTAACATCTTTGAACTTTCAAACTGAGGTATTTGATATAATGAAAGTTGATGACAGTGGGAGATTTCAGGGAGGAATGTTAATAATGGTCAGTAGAAATGCAGTTATGCTTGGTACTATAATATGATCAAGTTTATTATTACTTGGATTTAAAAATCAAGAAGATTGTTTGCTCAGTGACAAACTAGTGTTTGGTGGTCTTTGTTGTTAATATGAGGAAAAAGAAGAGCTTAGTTAAGGAATAGATAACCTTATTTTAATCAGTTTATATATTTTTGTTTTCTAATATGCTACATTTGTGTTATTTTATACATTTGTATATTAGCTTGAGCTCCTATAACAAAGTGCCACAGACTGAGTGGCTTTAAACAACAGAAATTGATTTTCCCACAGTTCTGGACGGTGGGTGTGTAAGATCAGGATGCTTGCTTGGGTGAGTTTTAGTAAGAACTCTTCCTGGCTTGCATGTGACTGCCTTCTCTTTGTGACCTTACCACACCATTTGCTTTAGTACATGAGTATGGGTAAGGAGAGGGGACGGATATATACAGAGAGTGCTTTCTTGAGATCTCTTATAAGCCACTGTTCTCTGATAGGATTCCTTCCTTGTGAGGTCATTTAACCTTTATTATGGCCTAATAGTCCTATCTCCAAATACGGTAACATGGGAATTAAGACTTAAACACATGAATTTTAGGGAGACACATTTCAATAAGTCCATAGCAATTTGGGTGATGTATTTTAATGTTTTTAAGTAATGAATATAATTTTAACCTACTGGACTAAAACAGGTAGTAGGCCAAATTTGGCCTCTAGGCTATACAGTTTGACAATCCTTGTCTTATACGATGAATTTTAAAATAAAACATTATCTTAATATAACAGTCTTAAATGTGAATGATCATAATTAACATTTTATAGAAATTAATAGTTCTAAAATCTTTTCTCATAAATTGCCCCAATTTGGGTTTAGAGTATATCTGTAAGTTAAGCATTATCTCCAACTTATGGTGAGGAAACTAATGCATAGAAAAGGAAGATGACCCACCCAAATTCATAAAACTAGTTAACAGACAGAGCCAAAACTGATTATATTCTGGACTCTCTTCTCCATATTATGGTGCTGTAAAACTTTGATAATCAGAGCATCATGCCACTCTACATTAATACTCACTTGTTGCCAGAATGCTTAGAGTTCAGTCTTAAAGTAACACTGATACTAGTAATATAGGCTCATTTCCAATTTTCTTCATTTCTATATCCTACTGTCTAGCTTTCTAAGTATTTAATACTTGGCATTTTGACAGAAGCTAGATATGGGAGGTGAAGGGTATATGTTAGAAAGTTTGGTAAAGATTTGGACAGTCTAGTCACTCATGCTATACTTTTTGCTTGTATTTTCAAAGATAATAATTTTCTTTTCAGATATACAACATGAAACTAAACAATAAAGAACAGCCCCGAACCATTTTCGTTCATATATAACTAATGTTTTAATTTATCTAGTAACTTTTACCCAAATTTTTTAACTTGAGATCTTAAGAACAGTTTCTGTAATAATGTGCTTTTTGGATTGCTTCCCCATCAGGTGGTTGAAGATTATGCTGGAAGATGGCAGGTCCCTTTGCCACAGCTTCAGGTTCTTCAGACTGCACTTTGCTGTTTTACATCAGCCAGTGCATCATTCCCAGATGAATGTGAGCACGTACAATATGTTTTGAGTAGCCTTGCTTTGTAAGTACTTTTTACTTCTTATAAAATTATTTTTCTCAATGTATTTGAGAATTGGTTTTTGATTATTTTCTTAGTGGAAAGAACCTATATTGAAGTCTCCCTCAACCAGAAATTTCCATTTCTTAGCTAGCTATTTAGGTTTAATTTTGAACCATTAACCACATATTACTTTCACTTTTATCACAAATGGAATTGTGATAGCGATTATTATGGTCACCACCAGCAGTTTACTTTGTAATTCCCCAGAGTACATTGGCACACTTTAATCTTAAGTCCCACAGTACAGCAGTTGAGGCTATAATAGTGTGCAAGAAAAAGTTAGGAGACTGCTGGTTTATGAAAATACTTATTAATGACTTTGAGTTAAAGATTACAAACTAAGCACAGTGTTTATCCTTTTTGCTGTCATAGATGCCACTAAAATTGTAGTAAAGGAAATGAAAGAAATAAAGAAAAAAGACAATAAAGAAGAGTTTATCAGTGAATGAATGACTTCAGCAATTTCTTGGGGGACAGAAAATAAATAGAACAGTGGTCATTTAAACATGGCAGAGCAAGTCACACCTTCATTTGTGTGTGTATGTGTCAAGCAGCACTCATCACAATAGAAAATACTGTGTTTCACAGGATGAATATTTTTAGAAACTTTCATTGTTTCCTCCATTTTTAAGTATGTGTGTAGTTATTTGTGAAACATTTTTAAATGTGGGTGGCAGTTAAAACAAAAGTTTCCACTCATTTATAAGATAGAAGGAAGACAGTCTGTCCTGCCACGCCTCCCCCGAGAATCCTAGAGAGTGTGTGAGAATTTGAACATACAAGGTATGAAACAGAAAGTAGGTAATGATATACTTTGGGTGAATGAAGATGAAGATACAGGAGTTAGTTGCAGTTTTTCCATTCAGGCCAATCATCAAGCAGGGTAGAATAGGGAAATAACATTACTACTTTCTTCTCTAAAGAAATGAAATGACTTTAGAGCAGTGACCTTTGCATTCTGGCAATCAAGGGTTCCTCTTTAAAAGATTCATCAGTTCCCAAACCCTAAACATGCCTAGAGAGCTCTTAATCTGCTTTTGATCTTATTCTTAAATGTTAATATGTATTCAAGAATGATCAGACATTTGAGAAATGCTTTAATATGAAAAAATACAATGAAACAAAAATTTTGGAATAAAGTGTTAATATTTAAAACAAAACAATTACAAAGAGAAATAGAAAATCCATAATTAGCAGTTTAACAGCTAATACTTAGTAAAACATTAACATGTTAAGCTGCGTGAAAGGAATAATGAGATATCAAACATGATTTTTTTGAAATTTATAATATATAAAATGTAAAATTTAAAGTTCTATAGCAAAGTTGAAAGGTAAAGAATATATATATATAAAGCAAAACCAAGAGAAGGGATGTGTCAGAAAAAATAATATTTAGAAGGTTCAGTATATTAACTAGGTAAGGGTTCCAGAAGAACTTAGGGAAAATTCATTGGAGAAAACTTTCGAAGACATGCTAAAGGGGTTTCTTGGAACTGAAAGTCATGAACTACCAGGCTGAAAGAGCCCAAGATGTGCTCAGCACAGTGAATATGAAGATAATCAGCTAAATACATTATTTGCAATTTAAAAATATCAAGAATGAAAAATAAGATTTGAGCACTTGTGAAGAGGAAAAACTAGGTCACCTACTAAGGAGTAATCATCAGATTGAAATTAGTCTTCATAAAAACAACAGTGGGTGGTAGAACATAATGAATCACATTTGAGGGGAAATTATTTGCAATACAGAATTTTATACTCATCCAAACTTATCAGTGAAGTGTGAGAGTACAAAGACCATTTCCAGGCATGTAAGGACCTAAAAGACTGACTTGCGCATACATCCTTCTTAGGAACTTACTGTAGAATGTATTTCAGAAAAATGAGGGTATAATATAAAAGACCAGGTTAATAGTGGATCTAGTTAATGGTAACTTTGATTTAAGAAAAGTCCCAGAATCATTGCAGAGTAGTAAATCATACAGATATGTTACCTCTAAGAAGGAAATATCAAGTAAAAATAGAGATCTGAGATTAATAGATAATTTGCAACTATGTAAAATAGTAATAAAAATAGACAAGTCTACTAGATAAAAAGGCTATTAGAAACTCCAGGAAAACAAAAAATAGTCTGAACAGTAAAGGACACAGAGTCATAGTAAACCACTTAACTGTGCTCTGAATATTATTTATAGTTTTTAAAATATAAAAGATGTTTATTGAATTTAAACTTTTAGATAAAGTATAAAAATAATTATAGTTGGAGAACAGATGAAAATTATTAAATATGGTAATAGTCGATTAAAGTTTTTAGTTGAAAGTGAAGGATATGGGCACTAATACCTTCCCTTTAATTCTTAATTTACAAAATAGAGTGGCAGTAGTAGATAATATAAATAAGGTTATAAGCAAAGTATAACATAATGGAGGAAATAATAGCAGTGACTAACTACTGGGAAGATGTAAGTGGTTGTGTGAAGAGTTCAGTTATCTTCAATTGAGTTCAATCCAGCATGAGTTGAGATAATGTTTAAAGTTGAAAATTAAGATATATAGCAAAGCTTATCAAAAGCTATTGAAAATATTGAAAGTAGTTAATTCTGGAGCATTAGAAGTGACAGAGATTTGAAACCGTTCTGTAAAGTTAGCATTTTTAGAGCTTGGCAATATGTTAATTCCATATAGAAACTATATTTTTATACATACTTACGAAAATTTGAAAGAGTACATATATTGATACATTGTGCTTCTTCAAAAGATCGTTTGTACATATAAAATTATAGCAAAGAACTATGAAATGATGGATATGTTAACGAGCTTGATTGTGGTGATTAATTCACTTTATTTACTAAAATATCAAGCTGTACACTTTGAATATATATAATTTCTGTTTTCTAGTTATACCCCAATAAAGTAGAACAGAAGATTATGGGGCAGTAGGAGAGTTTAGAATAAAATACAAAGCTGTTTAGATTTGTAAGAGCAAGGGATTGAACAATTATTTAAAAAATATTTTTTATATTTAATAAAAATATTTTTATATTTAATTTATGATGCCTAATTGAATATGTAAACTAAATTAAAACTTTTTTATTATAATTGACAGATCTTATTCAAGTTAGAATTTTTCTCACCTTTTCTATCTTTCCTCTTTTGATTTCATTCTCTCAGGGCTGATGACTATTCTTAAATTAAATTTAGTTTATTAATCAAGAGAAAAGAAACCTTTACCCCCTTCATAATCCTTCAAATGTCTTAGGAACTTGAGCCCAACTGAGGTTATATGCCTACTGCTTGAATTAGTCACTATTAAAGATTTGAGTATGGTAAGATGTTTGGCCCAGTCTCAGGACAAGCCCACACCAAAACTAGTGGAAATGAGGCATTCTCATCAGAACCATAGAAATAAAGAATGGATATGCAGTTCCCTTAAAAAAATGTGTGGTGATGTGAAGGAGAGTTGGCTAAGTAGACAACAAAGATTACTTTTATATATTATTTTGAAAGCTGCCAAAACACTCTGAATTATTTTCTACTTATTTCTGAGGTAAAGAAAGTATTAAAAAATGAAAGTCGCATTATACTTGTTTCAGTGACTATATGGATTTTCCCCCTTTCCATCTATGTAAACTTTTCCAACTTTAGTAGTATAGTATGAAAACACTTCTAAGACTTTCAAAAATACTTTTTTAAAAAATGTAAGCAATTTCTTGATTCTATATTATTGCTTGCCTGCCTTTTTTCTACTACTCATGAAGCTATATTATAAAAAAGAATACATTAAACAGAAGTAAATTTTATTCCAGATGGACAGTACTAGGCAAAAGAAAGTAAATTATCTTACTGTTTTGTTAGATGATAATGACTTTCATAAGGAAAACTTTCTGAATTATTTGAATTTAATTTAACAGGAAAGTTAATTGTATGTTCAGTGCCAGAAGAAAAAGGAGGAATTAGCAATATGTTGGTACTAAAGTCTATAACAGTATCCTATTTTATTTAAATACATAGTTAGGACAGAAAATTCTAATGATAATTACTCTGTAAGCATTCATTCATTCTGTAAATCTCTGTACTTGGTTCTGGGGATAAAATGGAAAACATAAACGATAAATCCTTGTAGCAAAGGCCTTATAGAGCTAAAAGATATTAAACAAGCAGTCATTCTGTTAGATATTATGGAATTATAATTATAGGGTACAGTGATACAGTATGGGGGGAGACTTGACTTGGGCTGGGAAGTTAGGGCCTATTTGCTGGGCATAACACTTGAGTGGAGCTCTGAAGGAATGATAGAGAAAAAAATTAGATGAAGATACTGGTGAACCTCCAAGGCATGTCAAAGATAATGTTCAAAGTGCCTTTGACAAGATGTTAGGATGTTAATGGGTTTCATTGTAATTCAGAATCTGTTTGTAGAATTCTTGTTTATGCTGTTTCGAATTTTTTGCTCACCTTGACATACTTAAAAATTATAGGTGAGTCAAAGAAATAATACACACACACACACACACACACACACACACACACATATATATATATAAATTATATGTTAAGCATTTATGTTACTTTAGTCTCTGGCACTTTTCTGTGATTTTTAAATCCATCTTCATAAAGTCTAATCAGACCTTGTAAATGATACGTGAAAATCTGCCTTCTATTTGACTCTCCTCGTAAGCAGTATTTTCTAAAGAAATGAAGATTTCACTTTGTGTGAATATGCATATATTCACACTAAAAGAAGACCTAACTTTAATTCCCTTTTATAAAAAGCGAAACTGAGACCTGAAAAACGAGCGGTCGTTTGCAAATCTGAGTTGTTAAGTTTTACTTTGTTCAGTTTTTTCTATTGTTGTCTTAGATTGATTAAACTCTGATTCTTAAATGTTATAGGTAGAACAAAAACCAAACATCTTGAAAATTAAGTGGCCCTTCAGGCAGAGAGACTTTTTCAGATTTACATAAAATAAATACACTTTAATGCTATCTTCCAAGCCTCTTTAGCCCAATGGGAAGTAAATATTCACAGATTTCAGCATCCAGGTATTTTACCTGATAGCCATCAGGTCCACAAGGATCTACATAAACCAGTGGAAGAGGGAACTGGTCTAGCTAGTAGCATTTAGTATGTGCAGTATAAAATTAAGTGTGTATCCTAACATACTAAGTTGCCTAGGAGGGAAGACCAAAGGACCTTCTGGTTCATGGAACTAATGGCTATAATCAGCCTTTTTTTAATTTAGAGTGGGCTGATAATCATGTGCCGGGCCACACATGTAATGATAGAAGTGACCCTTTCTGATTATGTTGCTAAATTGTATGATATTTTGAACATAATATTTGGGTCTAACTTCAGTGTCTTATTATATTACAACCAAGTTTTATTTGGTTGCATTTATAATTTAGGTTAGGTTTCAGCTAATTTAGGAAACTGTCCAGAAATCAAAGGAAGAAAGGCTAATCATAAAGGGCCCTTTTTTAGGTGACCAGGCTGCATAGTAGTATATTCTTTTTCTACAACATGTATCACTTACATTTCTTCTTGTTTTTTTAATTATTTTGACCAACACTTACTCAAAATTTCTCCAGTTTTGTATTTATTATCTTTACTGACCATTGTGCAGATAGCCTCATTTTATGAAGAAATCTAAGCTGTCTAGCCTTCTATCAATATTTCTTTGTTTGCATTCTGTGAGGAAGATATATTTTCCTTTTTGAGACAGTTGGAAGTCTTTTAATTGTCTCTTACTAAATTCCCTCAAAATTGTTTTGTTTTTATCTGTTCATTAGAATGTTTTCAGGATTTGTTGTAGCTAAAGTCAACTTTAGAAAAACCTGCATGCTTTTACTTAAACTGACCATGTTTGAAAACTCATCATTCCAGTTAGTGATAGTTGTGACCAGCATTTTTTTTCCCCTGTCATTTTGGTCTTTATTGTTTCCTTTGTTAATTTTGGAGTGAAATAATTGTGGATACAGTCAGTTTATGGGCAGAGATACAGAGGGATCATTAACTGTTATATTTGTATTGACAGATTAAAAAGTGGTTAGGTTATGGTATTTCCTACTCTCACCAATATTAATATGTATTAGAACCCAAAGGGAAGTATCTGTGTACTTTTAAAGAACTGATATTTATTGTTTTTTTTAATATAAGGGAAGGAAAGCTTGACAGTTTTCTTGATCAGTATTGATACATGAAAGGCAGTAGACTAAAAGCTGTTATTTCTGCTGCTGTTAGCTCTGTTGTCTAGGTGTGGTTATTTAAAGAGTGTAAGTACATGTTTTTTCTTCCTGATATTTGAATGACTTAATTTTGTGTTACATCAGAACCTGGAAATCTACAACTCTTATAAATCTTTTAACTTTTACTTCTTCGCCCTCTAAAACTTTCATTCATAGAACTAGAGCACAATATGATACTATCAACTTTCACTATAGAGTGAAGTAAGAAAAAGAAAGAAAAGGGCAAAAAGCAAATATGAAATTTGTCTATACTTGTTGAGAAGTCAACAAAATCTTGCCCATCTCTCCTTATTCAGAAATCTTATAAAGAAACTTCCCTAGGAAAACTTAGATACCTGAAGTAAACATGAGGAGACATAAAGAAAGAGAGAAAGCAATTACATTAACAGTAGGATACTTTAATACCCTACTTTCATCATTGGATAGACTACCCAGACAGAAATTCAATAAGAAAATACTGGCCTTAAATGACACGTTAGACTAGGTGGACTGAGTAGCCATATACAGATCATTTCACCCAAAAGTAATACAATAAACATTCTTCTAAAGTGTATGGGGCATTCTGCAGGATAGATTGGTAGGTCACCAAATGAGAATTAATTATAAAAAAAAATAAATCAGGACCTCCCTGGTGGTGCACGGGATTAAGTCTATCTCCAGACTCTTCGAAACTGAGTCTTAAGGCTGTGCTTTTTGTGCAATGGAAACTGTCCTCCATCTATTCCAATAGTGCATACTGTCCACATGAAAGAGACTTATGATCACGTAAAGCAGCTACTGAATTCCATTGAGTATAACAAGTACTGCTGGCACGTCTATGGTGATTTGAAGCTAGTTGCCCTTTTAATGGGACTGCAGTAGTGGATATACAAAATACATGTGTTTCTTATGTAAGTGGGATAGCTGAGCAAGTGAATTGCATATTTGTGGAAGGAATGGACTCCCAGACAAAATGTAGCAGTTGAAGAGAAGAATATCCAGTACCTGCTCTGGTCGAGGCTCACAAAATCCTGCTACCACCCCTTCACATCAAACTAGGTTTGATGAAGAATTTCATGAAAGTCACGGACCGGACCTTGCCAGCTTTCCGATACCTGCATGAAAAATGTCCTCAACTCAGCGAAGCAAAGATTAAAGAGGGAGTTTTTGTGGGTCCTCAGGTTCGAGAGCTCTTCAAAGATGACCGGTTCAACAACTTGCTGCAGGGTGATGCGAAACAGCATGGAATGCTTTTCGTGTAGTGTCTACAAACTTTCTTGGGAATGTTAGGGCAGAAAACCACAAGGAACTAGTAGAAGACATGCTGATGCAGTATCAGAAACTTGGCTGCAGTATGTCTCTAAAGATACACTTCCTTCATTCTCATCTGGATTTCTTCCCTGAAAACTGTGGTATGGTTAGTGATGAACATGGCAAACGTTTTCATCAAGATACCGCATCAATGGAACAAAGATACCAGGGAAAATGGTCCACTACAATGCTGGCTGAGTACTGCTGGACACTCCACAGAGATGCTCCTGAACAGCTGTATGAGAGACAAGCGAAGAAATCTAAGAAGTAGTCTATGACTTGATTTTTGACAGGTATTAAGTGTAGCCCTATTACTATTGGCATGCATTTTGTGATGTAAACATCTATTTATTGCCGATTACAAAACAAAAAAAACTAGAGCCAAAATTAGAATTTGACTGTCATATTCGTGTTGAGCACATACAAATTAATAGGAAATGACTAATTTTATTTCAGTAACATGACTTTTGTAAAGATTTGTTGACCAGTGTTATCAGAAATAGAAATTGAAAAAACAGTTTTATTTAAAATTGCATCAAAAAGAAAAAAACCTGGAAATAAATTTAAACAAGGAGGTGAAAGACCTGTATGCTGAAAACTATAAGATTTTGATAAAAGAATTAAATACACAAATAAATGGAAAGATACCCCATGTTAATGGATTTGAGGGAATTGCAAAAATGTTCATTTTACCCAAAGTAATCTACAGATCAGGGCAATTCATATGTAAATTTCAAAGACATTTTTCAAATAAAAAGAATAAACAACCCTGAAAGTTGTATAGAATCTCTCTCTCTCTCATACACACACACACACACACACACACACACACACACACACACACACACACACAAAACAAAACAAAACAAAAAAAACAACCTTAAATAACCAGTGTAGTCCTAAGAAAAAAGAACTAGAGACATCACACTTCCTTATTTCAATCTATACTTCAAAGTTATAGTAGTGTAACAACATCATGCACATCAGCGAACAGAGTAGAAAGTACAGAAACATGCCTTTGCATATACGACAAATAATTTATGACAGTGGAGCCAAAAATATTCAATGGGAAAAAGGTTGTCTCTTCAATAAATATTACTGGGAAAATGACATTCACATGAAAAATAATGCAACATTTTCTTACACCATATAAAAAACCACTCAAAGTTAATTAAAGACTTGAATGTAATACTTAATAACACTCCTAGAAGGAACCATAGGTGATAAAATCTTTGACATTAATCTTTGAAGTGATTTTTGAGTTTGACACAAAAGAAAACAAAACGAGAACAAACATAAGTAAATGGGATGACAGCAAAACTTTTGCATAGCAAAAGAAACCCACAAAATGGAAAACATCTGCTGAATGGGAGAAAATATTAGTATATCATTTATCTAATAAAAAGATAATAGCCAAAATGTATAAATGACTCCTAAAATTTTGAAAAAACAATCTGATTTTAAAAATGGACAGAGGATCTGAATAGGCAATTTTCGAAAAAGACCTAGGGGTGGCCTCCAGGAATATGAGAAGGTGCTGAACATTGGTAATCATCAGAGTAATTTAAATCAAAATCACAGTGAGGTATCACCTCACTCCTGTGAGAATTGCTATTATAAAAAAGGCAGGAAATAGCAAGTCTTAACTAGAATGTGGATTTTTGTGCATTGTTGGTAGCAATGTAAATTGTTGCTACCATAACAAAAAACAGTATGAAGGTTCCTCAAGAAATTAATAATAGAACTACCATATAATTCATCAGTTCTTCTGAGATCCAAAACAAATAGGCAAACAAACACCACTAACTAGAAAAAAATGAAATCTTGTTATTTGTGATACCATGAATGGTCATGAGTGTCACAGAGAACATGAGTGTTTACAAATAACATTTAACTTTTTATCATTTGATAAAGTCAGAGGAAGACAGATATTGTATAATCTCACATATACATGGGATCTAAAACAAAACAAAACTAAATACAAAGTTTTGATGCAGCGATAAAGAGGTCAGATTGGTAGTTGCCAATTAGTTGGTGAAGGTTGGGGGTGAGGAAAATATGTAAAGGTAGTCAAATTTAGTTATAAAATAAACAGGTCATATGATGTAATGTAGAGAACATTTTGGTGACTCATTAATAATGTATATTTGAAAGTTGCTAAGAGAGTAGATCTGCAAGGTTCTTATCACAAGAAAAAACATTTGTGGTTGTGGGCTTTAACAGGACTCGTGTGTTGATCATTTTGCAGTATATGCAAATATTGAATCATGTTATATACCTGAAACTAAAATGTGATATATCAGTTATATCTCAATTTAAGAATAAATTAATTTCCCCAGGATAAAGGCTCAAGACAAATTTAAATACTTAAATTTTATTTAATAAAAATATGTATGATCCAGACTGGTTGTAGCTTATTGGTTATAGTTTTCTGAAAGGACAGTCTTTTTTTTTTTTTTTTTTTTTAATACAAGCTGGGGTACAGGCTAGAGGTGTGGGGCAGCGAGAGGGTTCACCAGAGACAGAGTGGGGAGCAGAACAGGCAGATCAGAAATACACTGCTGAGGGGAGCAGCGGGCAAGGCAGGAGAGGTCTGCTGCACCATGTGGGATTCTCCCTGGCTGGGCATCGAACTCGCACAGCGCTGCCGACAGCTCCACAGTGCAGCATGCAACCGCTGCACCACCAGGGAGGCCCTGAAAGCACAGTCTTTTGAAAAAGTTCTCCTTCCATTCCAACTCTTGGGGAATAATTATAAAAAACATTTATTTTTGTTTCCTCATTTTTTTAATTAATATGTTATTTTAATTAAGATCTAGTAAGGGAGATGTAATCTATGAAAGCCACTGCCACTGATTACTGAATTCTAGGTTGACAGTTTTTTCCCTCTCAGAACATTAAAGCTGTCCAACTGTCTTGCTGGTTGTTTTCCCCCTGCCCCCTAAAGAAAGGGCTGCTTTCATTCTTACTTTTGTCTCCCTGAAATTAATGTGTCCTTTTACAAGGGAGCTTTTAAGATTTTCTCTTTATCACTCTTTCTTTTGTTTCAATTTGATTAGGTAATATATGTTCATTGTTCAAAATTCGAAAAGTTTCATTATACAATGAGATATCCAGCAGTTTGTATCTCCCTAACCTCTAGATTTCATTTCAATAGGCAAATAACACTGGTCAACAAATTTTTACAAAAGTCATGTTACTGAAATAAAATTAGTCATTTCCTATTAATTTGCATGTGCTCAACACAAATATGATAGTCAAATTCTAATTTTGGCTCTAGTTTTTTTTGTAATCGGCAATAAATTGATGTTTACATCACAAAATGCATGCCAATAGTTATAGGCCTATGGTTAACACCTGTAAAAAAATCAACTCATAAACTACTTCTTAGATTTCTTCGCTTGTCTCTTGTGCAGCTGTTCAGGAATAGAATAGATGGAAGACGGTTTCCATTGTGTAAAAGCACAGCCTTAAGACTCAGTTTTGAAGAGTCTAGAAATAGTCTCCATTCTTGTGGGTCATGAGTGATTTCTAAGGCATTCATGAGGCCCTTGATATTGGAACAGAATACCAGAGTACTTTCCTTTCTGATAAAAGGCTCCAACTGCTGGTGGTGCTTTTGATAGAAAGTAAATGTGACATCTACTTCTAGAAGATTCCATTGTTGGAGTCTTGATCCTAGCAATTCTGCCTTGTTCTTGGATAACCCCAAATCATGAACTGGGTCATTGAGTTCTTCCTGTGTTAGTCTGTGTGGGGTTGATGATGCACCACAGTGAAAATCTGGCTCACTGTATGCTGATGAAACAGGAGAAGAACAGGTCGGTTCACCCTTGTCCTCATCAGATGAATCAAGAGACTATTCTGCTGGAGGTTCTGGAATAGGAAGTCCCTCACCATGTGCAACTGGTCTCAATGCAGATGGACTGTTTGGGTAGACTATTCTCGACTTCTTTTCCTTCGTTATTCCGCCGGAAAGAGGAGGAACCAAGGCAGAAGTAACAGTCTTTTATGTGGTTGTTTGGCTCTCTCCACACCATGGGGACTGCAAACAGCATTGACGGTCTTTTGTCATTTAAGCACTGTGAAAGCTGTGTTGTACATGTAGCACAGCATCTATGCAGGGCCCAAGGCTTGACTTGGTCACCAACCTTACATCCGAAATCAGGATGATAAGCCTTCTTCACTTGAGAAGTGGTATTTTTCTTCTGGTTGGCAAATGTCACTTCCCCACAAATAGAGCAGAAATTGTCCATGCTATTAACTCACTTTTGAGGCATTACTGTTCTGTATTGTGCCTAAATGGATAAAATAATACAGTTCTATGGAACAGTAGCTTAAACTGTCTTGCACAAAGTCTGTAATATTTTCAATGCTCAACCTTTCCGACAAGGCTTTATATAATGCACTGCTGACGTCAGCTTACTTCAGCAGCCGCCTGTCAGTAGTATTGCATTGCATCAGAAAATGATGCAATCAACTCTGGATGATGTGTGCCTAATGGCAATGCGATGCAATGTTACATCTTCCTAGGCTGATTTAGGATGTTGTTGCAGTCCTACTGGATAAATTTACACGGTGAAACATATAAAATGAATTATATGAAATATCTTTAAACCGAGAGCTAATAAAAAATGTTCAGGGTTATATTCATGTTCACACGCCAAGATACAACAGATTAGGGCCTTTTTAAGTCAGTAACGATCTCACTGTTGACCAGTGTAATGTAATTATTTTCTTGTGTTTCCTTCCAGAGCTATTTTATGCATATACAAGAAAAATATTCATAGTGGTTGTTCTAGTAGTTGTGTAACAGTATATCATTTTGGTTTTTAGTATTATTTGCTCAATGATAGGGCTAGCAGTAGCTTTTCATGTACACATTTGTTACTGTGTATTTTTTATAAAATGTCTATTCAAATCAGTTTCCCATTTTAAAATTGGAATGTTTACCTTACAAGTTGTAAGAGTTGTTCTGGTACACACTTTTTATCCAATATGATACTTTTGAATATTTTCCCACTCTGGCTTGTTTTAATTGTTTTATTGGTATCTTTTGGAGATTATTACCGGTTTTAAGAAATTTGGCTATAATTTGCCTTGCGTAGTTTGACCCTCATGTTTTTTTAATCCTATACTTCTTAGTTCTTTGGGTTTATATTTATAATTGTTACAAAGTTTGGGAAATTTCATTAATTCTTTTTTTTTTTTTAGAAATTATCTTTGTTGTCAGAAATGACATCACTTGAAGTAAATTGACAATTGTCTCCAGCTTACTGATTGTTCTGTTAATTTTTTTTCAGTCTTTTTTCTCTTTGTGTTTTATTTCAACAGTGACGTATCTTATTTTTCATTGATGTTATCTTCAGTGTCTAGTCAGACATTATCTCACTCATACAATGTATTTTTCATCTCACTGTATTTATTTTCTATAAAAATTTTTTATAAAAATGCTGCCATGGCAGCCAACTCCTTAGGCAAAAAAAGTCATCACACTAAATAGAGAAATGGAAGATGAAAGACCCAAATAGAACTTCTATGTAAACAAAAGTAATTTTGGGGGGTGGGCGGGAAGAAAAGGATTTTTATCTTTCATTAGCTACCAAAATTTTTATCTAGCTTTTGACTTTGCCTCATTCCTTTATTTACTTTTGGTATGATTACCCATGTAAGACATTACACTACAGGCTGTAGCTTGCTTATATGTTTTACTTTTTTCTCTCTGCATTACATTCTGGATAATTTTTTCAGATGTCTCAGTAAATCTTTTTTTTCTCCAGCTGTGTCACATCTGCAGTTAAATATCTGTTGACTCAATTTCAATGATATTTTTAAATTTCTAGAATATTTTTGATTTGTTAATATCTTGCACTTTGTATTGTTAACATCTCTTTATTCCTAAAGCTATATTATACTCATTTTATATTCTGGCTCTAGTTTTAACATGTATATTCTGTAGAATCAATTGGTTCTTGCTTATGGTGCTGTTTCTTTGTATGTTATGGTATTTATTTTTACTACTGTTTTTTATTTACATTGTTAATGTTATTTTCTTCAAATAAATTTATCCATGATAAATAAAATTGAGACTTAGAAGTGGTTATCCAGTAAGGATTTGCATTTGCTTCTTATTACTTACCCAGGACCAATATTAGCTAAACTTTTGGCCTGAGAATTATTGAAACACGAGAGGATTTTAAATGCACATTTCCCCTCCTCTTTTCTTACCTGTCTACAAGTTCAGACAGGCAGTTTTCCTTACGGTCTAGAAATGTGAGATGGATGGGAGGAGTATACTGGTTGAGCTTTTATAGTCAAGTGAGCTATTTTATCTAGCACTGTAATAGTTATCAGGGGAGAATCATTAACGGTATATAGATAGTCATACTTTAGAAAATGTAATGCATAATTTGTCTTTGTAAGATAAATGGGTTGGAATGTTTGAATATACTAAAAAATGTTCTGTTAAGGTTAAGTAGCACTGTATTGAAATTTCTGAAATATCAAAGAAAGAACAATGTGTCTTGTTTGGTGAGTTCAGTCCATTTATATAAAGGGTGACTATTGATATGTGGGGACTTGCTACTATCATTTTGTCTTCAATTTTCTGGTTCTATTTCAATTTTTTGTGTATTTCTGCCTCTTTAATTCAGATAGAAGAGCTGCTCCTTTCAACATTCTTGTAGGGGAGATCTAGTTAGTGTTGGCAAACTCCAGCTTTTGTTCATCTGAGAAAACCTTTATTTCCCCCTCATAATTGAAACAGAGTCTTGCAGGATATAGGTTCTTGGTGGGCAGTTTTTATCTTCGAGTATTTTGAGTATGTCATTCCATTCTCTCTTTGCCTGCAAAGTGTCTGCTGAGAAGTCTAAATGAAAATCTGATGGAAGTACCTTTTATTACTTACCTGTGCTACCCCACCTCCAGCTACCTTCAATATTCTTTGTCCTTAACTTTTACTAGTTTCATTACTATATATCTTGGTGTATGTCTCACTGCATTTAGCTAATAAAGTGTTCTTCATGGCTCATAGACTTATTTTGTTTCTCCTTCATATTTGATAAGTTCTTCTATTATTTCTTTGAATAAACTATGCTTCTCTTTTTCTTTGCCTCCTGTGATATCCATTATCCTTATGTTGCATTTTCTACTGGAATAAGATAGTTCTCTAAGAGCTTTACCTTTTTTTTTTTTTTTATTCTTAATTTCTCTCTTTTTCCAACTGGGTCCTTTGTGCATTACTGTTTTCAAGGTCACTGATTCTGATTTATTCAGGTATGTCTTTGGGGACTTGACGCCAATAACAAGGAAAATAAGCAAAAATTTTAAAAAGGCACTAAAGCAAACTAAAAATGGCTTCTGCATAACAAGCTTACTGAGTGGGAGAAGATATTTTCACATCATATATCCAACAAGGGTTTAATATCTAAGATCAACATAGAACAACTTGACAATAAGAAAACAACCCAATCATGAAATGTATAAAAAGTTAAATAGACACTTCTGCAAAGAAGACATACAGAGGACTAACAGGCACATAAGAAATACTCATTATCAGTTATCAAGGAAATGCAAATCAACACCACAATGAGATACCATCTTACACTTATAAGAATGACCCATAGCAAAAAGACAAAAATCAATAAAGTCTGATGAGTTTGTGGAGAAAAAAAGGAACACTTGTTCACTGTAGGTGGGAATGTAAACTGGTCCAACTTCTTTGGAAACAGTATGGAGATTTCTCAAAATATTAAAAATAGATCTCTTATAATTAAGCAGTTCCACTTCTAGATGTATATTTGAATAATGCAAAACCACTAATTTGTAGGGATATGTGTACTCCTGTGTTCATTGAAACACTAAGAACCAAGTTATAGAAACAACTGAAGTGCCCAATGATAGCTGAATGAATAAAGAAGGTATGGTACCTATACATAATGCTATGTTACTCAGCTATTAAAAAAAGAATGAAATCTTGCCTTTTGTGACAACATGGGTGGAATTGGAAGGGTTACTTTGCTAAATGAAATTAAGTGAGAATGAGAAGGAGAAATACAAGATGATTTTATTCATATCTGGAAAATAGACAGAACTAAACCAAAATAAACCCTGAAAATCTGACTGTAGAATTGAAGTTACCAGAGTGGGGAGAGGTGGTAATGAGGGGAGGGGACCCAGTGGACTATGGTAGAGGATTATTGGGGCTTTTGTGGTGGGTGTATTGTAGTAACATACACCTGAATAGTTGTGATCCTATACCCCTAAGTCATATATAGTGTTGTAAACCAGTGTTACCTCAATAAAACATGATACAATATAAAGCATAACAGAAAGGTTTCCTAGGAAAGCACTACTTTCACACAGTGGGGAACCTGTAAAGGGGAAAATACAATCTGAATTCCAATTATCCCAATGACAGAATATAGTGTATTTCATAAATAGGGTCTCTAGTGGTACATTATTTAAGCTTGCATAACTAACAGGTATGTACTGATTGTAAAAGTCAAGTAAGTATGATTATATATGGTATACTTTTTCAATTCAAAAAGTGTACCATGTATAAAGTCTGTCTAATACAAACACTTTGTTTTAATATAAATGATTTTTCAGGTAATTCTATTCTGCATATTTAAATTTAGTCAAATAAATTGTTTGACTCAATTTGAATTATAAATCAAAGAATATAAAGATTGCTATAAACAGATTATATCATACAACATCACACTGTTATACTGAACATACTACTAAAAACTGATATAAATATTATACAACAGTATATTTTCTAAAAGAAACTTGGATGAATTTTAGCAGATCTTAAAAATAACAAATGAAGAAAAACTGATGTCTTATTTTCAACAAAATGATACATGCACATCTAAAAACAATCTCTGAAGAACACCTGTTTGCTCTTAAATTATTGACGAGAACTTTGATAGCAATGTTAACACTAAAAATAGTACTATATCAAACACCTATAGCACTAGCTGGGATTATAAGAGATAGCTACTACTATTTTATAAATCAAGAAACAAGTATAATGATATTATGTGACTTAACTCTAAAATATGTGGCTCTAGACCGTGGATGGTTCAAGGGCCATGTACTATTTAATATGCCCTTAGCTTGCAAGGTTCGGGTTGCCTCTACTCAATGCTACTCAATGTTACTGTATGTGAAAGCTTCTATAGTCAATATGTAGATAGATAGGTGTGGTTTTATCCCAATTGTACCTCATTTTTGAAGATGGTATTTGAATTTCATGTAATTTTACTTGTCATGAAATAATCTCTTGGATGTTTTAAATAATTTAAATATGTGAGTTTTCTTATATAATACAATATATAAAAACAGGCATTTCTTTAGCTAGGTTTGGTCTTTAGGCAGTAGACGGCCAGTCCTGCTCTTGATTCTTAGGTATATTTGGGGGTCCTACTTTGTTCTCTTTTACCCTGTTGAATCTGTTTACCCTGTACCTTATTGAGTTTTCTTGCAAGAAAGCTGTATAATTTGATCGCTAAACATTTAGTTGTTCCTTTACACTGGTCAATAGAAAATATAGCAGGTTTAAAATGTAAAGTTTCTACTTTTATATATAATTTAGATTCTTTTCTTAGTGATTTGACTGCTGCATAATTACTTGTTGACTTCTCTTTGTCTTACTCTAAGCTAGAACTTGGTAGACCATGATGTTTTTTCTTATTTACTATGTACTTATTTTAGCTCTGTTTCCCCACCCCCGCCCCTCATTTTTATATCGTTATGGGTTTGGGCCTTGTTATTCAGGTAGCTATTAGGCATGCACAGATCATTAATTTTACTTTTCCTTTTATATTCACATAATGCAGACACATTCTGTAGTTCTGTATATTTTGTTTGGTTCTCTACAAGGTCATGATGATCTGCATTTTGTTTTCTAAATTTACAGTCATAGCATATTTTATTTTTTCTAAAAACCTTTGTATTTCTCCCTCCATCAATACAGTTGATTGCCCTATCAGCCAATACTTGTATTCAGTATAATGATGCAATCCCACTCCTTTCTACCTACTGCAAATTTAACTGCCATACTATTTCAACATGTCATAAGAGATATGCAAAATTGTAGTATTGTAATAGTAGAGAAGAATCAAGCTGTATATTTGTTGGAGAGAAGGGAGTTTTTTCAGGGTAAATTCCTAGATGAAATCATATAACTAGATGTTAAGGAAGCAACAGTAAAAAACCTACAGATCCTGTGGGAGTATTAGGGAAGTGAGAGAAGTTTGCTATGATTGCAAAGCATGGAATTTGTGGTAAAAGCTGTATGTGTAAGAAGGTTTGTATTAGAGAGGTTCTCATGTCATAAGGAATTTGAGTTTTCTATTCTAGATCAGTTTTTCAAATATCTAAATAGAATAGAAAGGGAATATAAGTAATAAGACAAGCAGGCTGTGTTGGAGAAATAAGAGAGGTGGATGAAGACTGTCAAATAGAAAAGGGAAGTTCATGCTCTGTCTAAAGACAGTAACTGCTCAGCTTATTTTGCCATGGTGAGATGCCAGGCCTTATGTTAAGGGATTCTTGTTTTTCAGTAGCTCAGAGAAATCTAGAATTAATATGAAATAATTCAGGTGTTAAGTATTGACAAATAACGAAAATATTTTATACATACAAAAGAATTATGTTAATGGAAGGCCTCTGCTTTAGATGGTACAATCCAAATAGCAGTTTGGAAAGTCTGTGTCAGATCATTTTGTGTTTGAGGAAGAGAGATACAAATTAATGCTTTATTTATAGGCATATAGAAGATTACAAGGTACATTGATGGGGATTTTTTCATATTATTGATATTTAAATAAATCATTGCAAAAGGGTTAATGAAAAAGTAATTCTCCCTCCCATGCCTGACTCCTAGTTTCTGTTTGCTATAAGCAGAGAATTCCTTTTACCAGTTTACTGGATATCTCTCTAGACAGTTTGACAATATGCATTGGTTACACATGCCCTCTACACTCACTTCCACTACAAAAATGATATTCTCATATATATATGCATATTCTCATATTTTCATTATATGTTCTTGTATTGGGTTTATTATAATTAATATTAAAAGTAGTAGATATTTATATGTTTCCACTTTTTTTTCCTAAAAGTCATCTGTGGATGCATAGCCTTATATATACCTTTTTGATCTTATATTTGTATATTTAGAGGATTACATTTTCCTGTAAGTAGAATTGCTAAGTCATGGTATGTGTGCATTTAAAATTTTGATGACAATTACTGCGCTGCCCTTAAAAGAGGTAGTACCAGTTACCATCCACCAACACTTAGAGCCTATGCTTATATATCAAATCCATCGTAGAACACATCAACATTTTTATTTTTATAAATGACAGGAGAAATGGTATTGTACCTTTGTAATTTTCACTCAAGCAGAGCACCTTGTCATATTTGAAAAATGTTCATTTGTGTCTCTTCTATGAAAACCTTCTTTTCCCCCCATTTTTAATCAAATTATTGACTTTAAAAAAATTATTTGTATAAGCTTATTTTATTAAGGAGATCACCAAAGAGTCTTTTCTTAATGTCTCATTTTGCTTTGGACTGGTTTTATGGCTCTTGTTGGTCTATTGACATTTAAATTTTATGTCAAATTTATAAACATATCAGCTTATGCAGTATATTTAGAGGGAATTTTGTAATTATTGTATAATACTTAGGTCTTTTACATAATTTTTAAAACTATACAGTATCACAGCTATACTTGTATTTTAATATTAGTAATATATTTTAGGTTTCCCTATAGATGGTATCTTCTACCTGAATTAAAATTCAGATTTTGATTTATGTTCCTTAAGATTGCCAAATAGTGAATAATTAAAAAAAAATTTTTAAAGATTTATTTATGCATACAAGTTGGGGTGTAGGCCAAAGGTGTGGGGGTCGGTGAGAAGATTCACCAGAGTAGGGAGCAGTGGGTGACACAAGGAGAGGTCTGCTGTGCCATGTGGGTTAGCTCCTTGGCTGGGGATTAAGCTCGTGCTGTAGTGGCTTTGGATAGCTTCATAGTGCTGCGACTTAATCCCTTGCACCACTAGGTAGGCCCATACTGAATAATTTCATAGTTTTTCATGCTTATGAGTAGAAAATCATATTTCTTCTTTCATGAACTTATCAATAATTAAAGATACATATTGTAATGAGTGACAGTATTTTTCCAATAATTTACTTAGAAAGGAGAAACCACAACATGGTCAGTCTGTCAAGAATGGAATAACTTGTTAAGTCTAGAATTTGAGGGCCTGTTTGCCATTTATTGATATGTAATTGATGTAAATGTTGGCAATGAGTATCATGTTGACTTAACTTATATTTTTGTGTCAATTTTATACATTCCTTATCTCCCTTTGAAAATTTGGATTTTGAAATTTCTCTGAGTTCCAATTTACTAGATAAAGGTTGACTATGTGCCCATTTTAGATTATCTTGACATATGTAGTCACTTTTTTTGCTAGCTGGTATACCATTGAATTTTTTGTACTGTAAACCTTAGTTGACAATGAGCAATGTTGTAATTGTTCATTCTCTCTTCTAGGGCTTCATTGTATTTCTTGGTATTTTCCTTGAAGATGTTTCTGTTAAAATTTTACTAAAAACATAAAATGAATCCTAAATGATTGAAATAATTTTTTCAAAACCAAATATTTTAAAACTAAGTATCTTATGGTACATGATTATCTTTTAAATTGGGACAAAAACATCAAAGAAACAATGAAATTTGTTCACTTATTCTTTGTAGGAGTTTCTTTGAGTTGCTGCTGTTCTTTGGAAGAGATGAGTTTTATGAAGAGCCCTTAAAGGATATTCTTGGATCATTCCAGGTAAAACAGTTTGCTATTTCACTTCTGCCTATATTTAAAAAAGACTTCTATTTCCCGCCTCAAAATAATATATTGGTTAATTTTTACTTGTTTTTATATTCACTAAGGTAGTAATGCTTAAGATCCTATTACACTGGTGGACAAGAAAGTTTCTTTAATCTTTAGCTGTATTTCCAAGCAGTTCAGAGACAGGATTCCACTTTCACATTTGACTATCCAGAGTTTGCTGCCATCATCGTTAGAGATTCCTAAGCATATCCTATATATATACTCACCAATTTTTAATTACAGGCTTTATTCCTAAAACTCCATGTAGAACTCAACCCAAGAAGAAAACTCTTCTTGCCTAGACCAGAAGCAGATTGTCCCATGCCACTTTCTCTTGACTACTCTGATTGTGTCATCTATTTTCATAATAGTTTTCTCAAGATAGGAGGC